>OX359284.1:4150000-4500000 GCA_947179155.2 Hedera helix | reverse complement strand
AATATTATTAATCATTTAATAATATTTTATTCATTATCTAATATTATTAATCATTTAATAATATTTTATTTAATATCAAATATTATTAATCATTTAATAATATTTTATTATCTTATTAATATTATTAATCATTTAATAATATTTTAATCATTATCTAATATTATTAATCATTTAATAATATTTTATTCTTTATCTAATATTTTTAATCATTTAATAATATTTTATTCGTCTTTTAATATTATTAATCATTTAATAATATTTTATTCATTTACTAATATTATTAATTATTTAAATAATATTTTATTAACTTATTAATATTATTACTCATTTAATAATATTTTAATCTCTTACTAAAATTATCAATCATTTAATAATATTTAATCGCCTATTAATATTATTACCCATGTAGTAATATTTTAATACTCTTTAAATAATACCAAAAGTTAACTTTTAAATTGAGTTAACCTTAGTATTTAATTTAAACATTTAGCTAACATTTATTTATAATTAGACTTCATATATGTTAGTTTAATATCCAAATATATTCATTTTACACCTATTTCAACTTAATTTTTTAAAGAAAACTCAACCCAGACCCGACCCGGACTACCCAACACTGCCCGGCAGCGTGTTTTGGCGCAGCTACGTCAGTTCTGGCGCAGGTGCGTAAGTTCTGACGCAGGTGCGTCAGGACATTCTGTCCGGAAATCAATGTTTTTGACTGCTCGACCCTCCGACGCTTCGACAGCCATAAGTTCTTCATTTTAAAATATTTTGAGGTGATTCTTGAGTCCATTCTCATGAGAATTTCCCCCTCTATAATTTTTATTTAGATCACAAATCCAAATTCCGAACGTAACTAGACTAAAAACTACTCACAAGGATAAGGTAAAAATTAACTTCACAAATCCTTAGTTTTATTGGTTCAAACTTGAATAAAATGTGATCTATATGTCCAAATGACACAAACTCAGTTTTGTTAACCTTGTAACTTCTTTTTTTACAATATTTCATGGTTCAATCATATTTTTGAAAAATTTTGACACGAAATTTAAAGATCGAACCACCTAGGGTTTAAAAACGACATCATTTACGGTAAAAGTTATAACTTCTTCGTTATTCAATATTTTTGAAAGCTTCAAGTTGAATTTTCTTTAAAACTCATAGATCTAACTTCCAAGCCATAAAAATTCAATTCCCAACTTGTATATTTCAAAATACAACATTAAACACAACATGCTTAGTTAGGTTTTACCGGTAAAAATCAATATGAGCATTTCTTGCATTTTTATGCAATCTACACATACCAAAACATGATATAAATACATCATACCATGAATATATATATATATTACATAGTTAAATACTTCTAGCACATCAAAACGAGTTTTGATCGGTTGAAAATAGATTTTAACCGTTAACAATCATTCTAGACTACAAAAATGAAATTTAAGAGAAGTTAGAGCACTTTTAAACCTTGTGGTCTTGAACGCTCTTCTTCTTCTTCTACCAAAGTAAGTGGTGAAGCTTTGTGTCATCCACCAAGCTCAAGCTCTAGCTTTCTTCTCACAACTCTTAAGTGTTTCTCACTTTTCTCTCAAAAGCTCTATAGTTTCTCTCTTGAATTCTCTAGCAAATGAACCAACAAGCTTGGCTCAAGTGTGGATCATCTTATTTATAATCAATTGCTAATTCTTCATTAACATATCTTAATTCACCAACATAGTTAAATTAAGGCTTAAGTTGGATTACTATTTATTGGATTGACTAGGTGAATGACAAGTTGAGTGACATGAGTTGGTGAACCACTTTGATCTAGTGTGTGAAGGAAGCAATTTGCAAAATCAAGCAACCCCAAGTGGGCCCCCTAAAATCTCTGCAAAAATGGGATTTAATCACCAATTTTTGATTTATTTTTAATGCTGTAATTATATATATATATATATATATATATATATATATATATATATATATATATGTAATAATGTTGACCATTTTTAACTTCCTATTGGGCTCCATATTGAACCTTAGGATTAAATATATTGGGCTCATCCATTGAATTAGTTTGGGCTCAATTTAAATAACACATTGGGCTAGCATTTAAATAACTATGCTACCTTTAATTAAAATAAGCATTGGGCATGTTAAATTAATTACAAGGGCTACTAGGTTAATATCTTTGACCTAGTTTAACAACTCGTTTGGATTTAAAATATAATTCAATTAGATTTGCTTTAATTAATTATACACCTTGCTTTAATTCTTTAAATAAATATACACATACATAAGTACATTTATTTAATTATCTAATGCACAATTAATTAGTACCAAAAAATTTAAATTTATTGCTAATTATTTATTAATTATAATTACAATGACTAATGAAATTCGTGGTCATTACATTCTCCCCCCTTATAAGAATTCCGTCTCCGGAATTACAAATTTAAACTACTAAAAAAGATTCGGATAGTTTGCCCTCATCTTTTTTTCAAGCTCCCACGTAGTTTCCTCAGCGTTGTGGTTCCTCCAGAGGATTTTAACAGAATGTATAACCTTATTCCGTAATTTCTGTTTTTTCCTATCTAGTATATGGACATAAATTTTCTCGTACGATAGATATTTTTCAACTTGTATCGGTTCATAGGATATGACATGCTTGTAGTCTGGTTTGTATGTTCGCAACACTGATACATGGAATACATTGTGAATATGCTCCAGTTCAGGAGGTAAAGCTACCTCGTACGCCACTTCACCCACTCTCTTTAATATCTCGAACGGTCCTATGAACCTCGGACTCAGCTTCCCTTTCTTTCCAAATCGGATCTTCCCCTTCCAGGGAGATACCTTCATAAACACAAAACTCCCGACTTCGAAGTCTCGCTTTTGTCGATGTAAATCGGCTTATTTCTTCTGACGGTCTTGAGCTGCTACTAGTCGAGCTCTTATTACCTTGATAATTTCTACAGTCTGTTGAACCAATTCCGGCCCAACAGTCGACGTTCTCCTACCTCATCCCAACATAGAGGTGTTCTACATTTTCTGCCATATAAAGCTTCGTAAGGCGGCATGCCTATGCTTGCATGATAACTGTTGTTGTATGCAAACTCAACTAGTAGTAGATGGTTTTCCCAACTGCCATTGAAATCCATCACGCAGGCCCTGCGCATATCTTCCAATGGTTAAAATCCAATGTAAATGATTAAAATATTATTAAATGATGAATAATATTAGTAAGAGATTAAAATATTATTAAATGGTTAACAATATTAATAAGTGGTTAAAATATTATTAAATGGTTAATAATATTAATATGTGATTAAAATATTATTAAATGGTTAATAATATTAATAAGTGATTAAAATATTATTAAATGGTAAATAATATTAATACGTGAGTAAAATATTATTAAATAATTAATAATATTTAAACGTAGTTGTATATTATCAAATGTAGATAATATTTTGAAGTATTTGGTACATTATTAAATGCCAAAATTATTAAGTTATGTAAAAGAAGAATGTTTAATTAAATTAAACCGATGTAAATAGTCAATTTGTGACTAAATTTTAGATAACTTATTAAAAGTAAGTCGTATGAAGAATGTGTAGTGAAGGTGTAAGTTGGTTAAGTTTACCGACATGTCCAACTAGGTTTGTTGGGCTAAGATTTTTGTCCAGAACGTAAAGGTTCATTTGTCGGACAACTAAAGAGTTAATTAATAATTTGAAGTTAAGGTCTTAAGTTAAGACTAATTAATAGTCATTGTAACTAATGATTATGTCAATTTTATATATAAATTGTAGGTTGAACGAAAGATGCAAATAAGCGTAAATGGTAGAAGCAAACCAGACAAGTTTTTTTAGAACTTGCTCTTATGTGCATTAATATGCTATAATGTGAATTAAATTGATAATATGAAGTTATATTGATGATGTTTGTGGTAGATGAACAACATGTGGTATGGCTACATGAAAACTATGTACAAGATTGAAGCATGATTTGCTAAGTGCTAGTTGATTATTGTCTGTGATGCATAAGAGGTATGCAGTATGTTTAATACGAAAAACATGATGTAAGAATAAGATGCAAAGCATGTATATGATGTGAAACATGTAACGTGTTGAAAGTAGTATGTCCTCAAGCCAATCACATTTGATGTGATAAGCATATACCTTGTAATCATGTTCATTTATTAATAAAAGTATCAAGACATTTCTTTATTCAAGATTAATTACTTAAATTAATCAAATGGATAAACCCATAGTTTTCAAGCAATGCTTTTAGAACCATGATGAGGATCATGCTAATGAGATCTAAATTCAAGATAACTCAAAACTAAAATTGTTTCTAATCGTTGGATCACTAAAAAGGGGATTAGTAGATCCGGATAGATTGGTACATACTATGCTTGCTCTTATGAAGATGATAATTGATCTCATAATCATTTGTATAGAGACACTAAAGCAAGTATATAGGTGTTTATTAGAGAATAAGTTCACTGAACGTGACTCGCTCAAGGAATACTTAATAGAGTTTTACTTGTTTGTTAATAGGTTTTACTTGTCTGTTAATAGGAGTTCTTTATGTGATAGTCGTACAAGTGATCCTTGAACTTGAGATCATCATAGTATCTTGTGTGTACTAAGTTATACTTTGACATATTCCTTAAGACCTGTTGGTATATCAAAGGATATGCTTGTGTATAATAAGGTACACATGGAGATAGATGAATGATCAACAAATGATCTACCACTTTCAATAAAGGGAGAGAATGTCCTATGCGATTCAATAAGTGACAACTCAGAAATCCCTGGCCAGGGTTGAATGGAATTAGAAAGAAGTTTTTAATTTACATTAACTAGAGTTGTGTATTTGTGAATTGAAATGCATATAATCAAATAAATAAGACTTGACAGAAATTCCGTGTCTTATATTTGATTAGGACATTGTATGGTAGAAGGATTGAATTGTACGGTAACTATTTGTTGAAAGGTTCTTTTACGATCAAATGTTGAAATCTATATTATCTGGAAAGTCGACTAATCGCTAAGGGGGCTTACCCTTATTGTGGAATAATTATTTATTCTGAATTAAAGAGTTAATTCGTAATAAATGAATTAGAATTGTTCTAATTTATTTATTATAGAATCGGTTTAATATGGAGAACCTAAAGGGTCACACCACAAAAGAGTAATATTTATTTTAGAAGTGGATGTTATAATTGTAATAATAAATTAAGTATATTTAATTTATACTATGGTGATAAAATAAATTAAATAGCTTAATATTTATAGTTTAGTATTTTAGAAATACTAATTATAAATTAATAAAAGGAGTCTTATTATTATTATTATTATTATTATTATTATTATTATTATTATTATTATTATTATTATTATTATTATTATTATTATTATTATTATTACTATTATTATTATTACTAGTATTATTATTTAGTTCCTAAATGATTTAGGAATTAATTAATAAGTAGTAATATTATTATTAAATAATTAAGTTCCTAAATAGTTTAGGAATTATAGTTCTAATAATTAATTAAGTTACTAAATGGTTTAGTAATTAATTAATAAGAAGTACTCTCATTATTAAATAATTAAGTTCCTAAATGGTTTAGGAATCATAATTAATTAATTTAGTTCTTAATTAAATTGAGAATTAAATTAAAACCCTAATCCTAAATAATTTAAGAGGGTTGACTATATCTATAAATAAAAGGAGTCTTATAATAGATTAAGGTTACACACTCTTTCATTAGAATAGAAAGAGTACTCTATAATTCTCTAGATCTAAGGAGTTAGAGAGAGAGAGAATTAGGGTTAGCCACCCATGGTTTGGAGAAACCATAATCCACTTCTTTAATTCATAGATCTCTTGGTGGATCATCTCTAGAGGCTTCACACTTGGAGAGCTAACATTGATCCATGAAATCTAATCGGTGAATTTGAAAAAGAACATGAAGGATTAAAGGGAGATGAACTTATACCCGTGGAATCTTGGTTCTACAAAGGTATAAATTCTTTTTATCCTCCCTCAATTAATAATAATCGCATAAGAAAGATCCGGGTTATTGGTTTGTACAAAAAAATTTAAAATATGATTTTTCTTGCTTTCGTTGCGTTTATATAATTTGATTATATGTATGTCATATTTTTTCAAACCAACACGTGTTATGTGTAACTGTTAAACTTGCTGAGTCGTCGTGCTCACTCTTGCTTAAAACCAACATTTTCAGATAGTGCAAGTTATTTGAAGTTTTGTTAAAGATCAAGAAACATGAATGCATATTACATTCACTAAAGGTCTAGCATGACTATTGTAGATATCAGTCCGAATTTGTAATATCCCAGATATTTACAAGAATTGTAAATAAAATTTGAAATAATTAATTAAAGGTTATGGTTTAAAACTTAGAGTTGTCGAAGTGAGATGTGTAGAAAATGGGTGAACATTTTTTTTTTAACATAATTTATTTGTTAGAAATTAAATGTGGGAATATTATAATGATGCATGTAGAGAATTTATTAATAAAATAAATTCAATTGAGAAGTGAAGGTAGTTATATTGATATACATATATACCTAAAGTGTGCTTGTTAGCCAAACAAGTAGATAAGTAAATTAAATAATCAATTAAACTAATAAATTAATTAGTTTAAATATGAAGTCATGAAATATAATTAATTAGGTTAATTATATTAGTATGAGTTAAAGTTATGAAAAATTTAAGATGATTGTCTTGGATGGCAATAATGTGAAGTAATTAATTAAGTAATTAATTTAATTATTAAGTTGTTGTATAGAGACCATTAATGGATTAAAGCAAGCCTAATATTTGAATGGTTGAAAGTAATGTTGGTAATTTATATAGAGGTCCAAATAAATTTATGGATCTAGTCTGTGAGGATCCGAATTTCCAAGATTTCTTTAATAATATTAAATAAGAATTTAATTAATAAAATTATAAAGGTTGTTAAATAAATAATTATTTTATGTGATTTAAGGTATGTAAAAAGGATTTAATTGGTAAATTAAATCCGTACAGAGATGATGACAAATTGTGATTGAATAAAAATAATTGAAGAATAAATAGATTGTTTAAAAACAATTTATGAAAAATAAGAGAAGTTTTAATGAAATGGTTAATATTTAAAAATTATTGTGAAAGTACAAAAATTATGATTTTAAATGAGGTTATGTGATAATGTGAAAGGCATGAATTAAATATGTATATATTTATATATATACATTTTTATATATATGTGTGTTATGTTTAATTGATAATTATAAATGTTATTAATTATGACAATTAAAAGATTAATAATTAAATTAATCCAAGTTTAAATGAAAAGATAATGAGAAAAGTTAATAAAATTTTAATTATTGATTTTAGATTTAATCAAGAATTTTGGAGGTAATTTAGAAACTAATTGAGATGGAAAGTAATTATATAAGTTATATAATAATATAAGGAAATTAAAGTGAAATATGAGGAAAAATAGTAATTATATAAATTATATAGGAATAATTATAAAATTTATATAAGAAGATTTAATTGAATAAGGAGGGAAGAAAGATTTTATAAGTTGTATTTTGTGTAAAATGGAAATTATTTAAAAAGGAATAATGTAATTATATAAATTATATAATATTAAATTATATAATTTATATAAGGAAAGTTAATGTGAATATTAAAGAAATTGAATAATAAATAAAAAAAAGGAGTGTTTTAAATTATTAAAAATTATGTTTATGTATAATGAAATTGTTATGACTTTTATGAAGGATAATATTTTAAAAACGTGAACATGTTAATCTAACATGTTGTCCAAGTAACGGAGTGAAAAATTATGAAAAATAATTTTTATATGTTATATGAATTATTTTATGATTTTTGGAGGTAAAAATTACCTCATATAATTACATGCATGACGTTATGCGTGTACAAAATTTGTCAAGTAAAGTACCCAAAAGAGGTATTAAAATTATTTATAAATCATGTTATGATTTTTAGTGAATTAAAATAAATATTTTATATACATTATATAAAATATTTATTACACGATATAATTACGTAATGTATTAAAATAATTAAGTTTTGCGTGAAAGTTATCTGGAAACATCCAAGTTGGTTATGTGAGAGAGATGGGCGGTGGAACTTAATTGTTTTAAAATTTGGTTAAGTGTTGGTGGGTTATAAAAGAAAAAGAAAGAAATAGAAAGCAACAAAAAAAAAAAAAAAAGAATAAATAAAGCAAAGCAAACATGCAAAACATTTCTCTCCTTCTCCAACCGAACACCACCATCCTAGCCACCACCGACCACCATGGCTACAAGAGGGAAAAGAAGATATCGGAGCCATCATGAGGATGGATTCTAAGCTTCAAGGAAAGGATTTTAGAAGGTATAAATTAATTTATTTGATTTATTTTATATTTATTGGTGATAAAATAATTTTGTAGAAAATTAGTAAATAATTAAGAAAATTATTCCCAACAATTTTTGGATGAAGATATATGAATTATATAATTTTTGGGTAGTTTTGTTGTGAAATTTTTGGAGCAAAAATGGAATTATATTGCAAAGTTGGTACACTGTTTTCGGCAGCAGGAAGAAGAAGAAACAGGGTAGCCGCGCATTGCGCGGCGACCTTTTTTTTTCGGACGCTGGGCACAAAACGGCGTCGTTTTAGGGCAGTATAGGGGGGGGCCGCGCGTTGCGCGGCTGAAGTTTCTGGAACAGGCCAGGAAACGACGTCGTTTTGGCCAACGCATGCGGGGGAAATTACCGTTTTGCCCCCGGGCTTTTTCAGAAAGGACCAGCGTGTCCTTTAGGCCATCTGAAATTACGGTTTTGCCCCTTCCCTTTCCGAAAAATACCGAATGAGTCCCTAGAAGCGCGGTAATGACGAAAATGCCCCTGGACTTTTTGAAAAATTTCGGTTATGTCCCTAAAGCCGCAAAAATTACCAAAATGCCCCCAGAATTAGTTTTAATTGAAATAAATGTTTAAAAATTATTTAAAAATCATAGAAAATTATAGAAAAATACTAAAAATATAGAAATAATATTTGGGCATTAAATTTAATATTTTTGATTAAATATTAAATATTGGGGATTAATATTCAAATGTATAAATATTAATCTAATAAGGTTACAAGTTAGAAAATGATTAAATAAAATTTTCGGACAACCGAAAATGCTAAATTTTATCCGGTGAGCCAGGTTGTCCGTAGGGAATGTATTTAATATCAAGTTAAATTAATTTATTAAGGATCGAGGTTAATATAATTAACCATATAAATTAATAATTGGCCCAGAGATGATATTAATTAAGTAAATTAATATCATAAGGAGATAAATAATTATTATTTGATTATTTTATGATCATAGGTTGATCGAGTTAAGGGTTTGAGCTAACAATTTAAATAACTGGACGCCAGACAAGTTCTTCTGTCCCTTTTATGTTAAATGGTGAACTATTATGATATGCAATTCTTGTTTTAAATACATACAAATTATGTGCTATGTTATATGTGTTTAATATGACCACAATGTGTTCTTTGTACAACGATATGAGATATATTGCTATAGTTGAAGCACAAACACATGATATATGACACACACCAAACATGTTAAAGTATGTGCTACATGAAGCATGAACTGTTGAACTTGCTGAGCCACTGTGCTCATTACTTATTTAATAAACATTTTTGTAGGAAAGAAATGAAATTCAAGAATATTGGATTATGTTAGAGATGAATTGCCTAGAAGGTAGAAAACGTGATTGTTATATTGTTAATATTATTATTCAATGTGAGAGATTTGTTAATTTACTGTGATGAATTGTATATATATATATATAAGTTGAATCTGGATATGATAGAAGTTCAATTATGAACTGTGATTGATCAGGATAATTGTTACGATAGAAATTATTATATGTTTGATTACGAATGACGCAACAAGGAATATTTGTATGAAAATAAATAACAGTAAATTTTAAATGATGAATTTTATGATATGTGTAAAAGAAAGAAAAAGTTAAGGTTACGATCCAGGGACTAGGATCAAAATGATAAGTTTTTTTTTATAGCTAAATGTTTTAATTCAACGATTGAATCGAGAAAAAAGCAAAAAATTTATACGAGAATTTTGATAGTTGTTGATTTTAAAATCAATTATTGGATTAAAGAAGGGATTAAAGATTTATTAACGAACCAAAATTTGGACGTAAGACAAATGATGTTTAATAAATATCAGATTTAAGGTAATAACGAGGGTCAAATTTCAGGGTCGTTACATAGTCTCATGAAGAGTCCAAGTAATTTAATTACTACTAGTGGACTAGGCCAAAAGGATTATAGATGTTAGCCCAATATGAGAATATTTGCATGAAGTGGGTAATTAAATAAGAGAGCCCAATAAAATTAAGCTATATTGCCCAAATCATTTAAAAGTCAATTGATGGTCAAAGTGTTGGGAAATTTAGTTGAGTGTAGAGAATTAACTAATGTAGGGTTAGTTAAATAACCCTAGTTGGTAGGCAAGAGAAAGCATTAACAAAATATTGGTTAATTACTAGGTGAATGAATGTGATGATGAGAATAAACTATGGATAAGTTAATTGAGTAACCCAAGGTGGTAAAATAATTTAAGGCAAGTCTAATTGAATTATATTATTAGTCCAATTGATGTATTAAACTAAGTTAAATAAATTAACCTAGTAGCCTATGTAATTAATTAAACCTTGATCCATGTAATAATTAATCAAGCCCAATGCTTGTTTTAATTAAATGTAACATATGATATTTAATTTTAGCCCAATGTAATAATTTAATTGAGCCCAAACTAATTAATTGGATGAACCCAATATATTAAATCCTAGAGTCCAATGTGGAGCCCAAATAGTAGTCAAAGTTGTGGTCAATGTATATATATTGGTGTATGTATATATGGATACTTATATAATGATATAGGATATAAAAATAAAGTCAAATTAGTGTATTTATAGAGTAAATTCCGAATTTTGGGGCCCACATGAATGTGAAGGTTGCTTGTTGGTTGATTTTGGTTACAAAGTTGGTTTAACAACTCCCCACCAATTTTAGTTAATCAAATGGTCATTCAAAAGATCTATCAATTGGTCATTTAAGCTATAGTAAGCTTGATTAACCCTTAATTTCACCAATGCTAGTTGATTAGTTGTAAGACCCCGAATTTTATGAAATACAAAATTTAATTTTTCTTCATATAGATATTTTTTTTAAACAGTAAGTGGTTAAATCGATAAAGTTAAAAGTTAAGGATGTTATGTGCAAATTTTATTTTGTCGGACAATATTCGCTTTGTCGGACAATATTCGTTTGGTCCGACGATTATTCGTTTGGTCCGACGGCGCCGAAATAACAAATTATTGGTGGACCCCACAACGGAATATTTGTCGGATATAGAAAACGACAGAAGTAACCTTTTTAAATAAAAATAGTCAACGGAACTGTTAAAATACCGGTGATAAAAGAATAGTAGCATACGGTAGTTATTGGTATTTTCTGTAGCACTCGGTACTCTACAGTAACACACGGTATTGCATAGTGTCTCATATTTTTGGTCTGATAATTGACACCGTAACTGTTACGCATCATTTCATCGATAATTGTCACTGCATAATATTTTATATTATCAATTCAATAATTGTTGTTACACAGTATTTTGCATTATTGATTTAATAATTGTCATTACACTGTGTTTTATATCATTGAGTCAATAATTGTTGTTGCACTGTTTTTAAAATTATTGAACCTAATAATTGTCACAGTAACATATGCACAGTAATTCACATTATTGAATCAATAATTGTCATTACACAGTAACGTATGCTTTATTTTACATTATTGTTATCTCTATTATGATGTTATTTAAACAGTTGTATTTCATTAATTTATTGACTTGATATCTAAGAACTAACTATACTGTATTTATAACAATTAGTCATAATAATTGAATTGATAAAGTTATTTGTTTATAATATAAAGTTAGGTGATTATTAGGTGATATGAAATGAATGGTGTAGATTAAAGTGTGAATTATTGTTGAATAATTGAATTGATTTATTTATAATATAAAGTTAGGTGATTATTAGGTAATATGAAATGAATGGTGTAGATTAAAGTGTGAATTATTGTTGAATAATTAAATTGATTTGTTTATAATATAAAGTTAGGTGATTATTAGGTGATATGAAATGAATGGTGTAGATTAAAGATAATATAATATTTGAAATGGATGGTGTAGATTAAAAGATGATCTTTAAATGAATGGTTTAGATTAAATGAATGATGAGATTTTTGGCTATAAATAGAAGCCTTAACTTAAGGATTTTTCATAAACTTCCTTACTTGTTCTTTCTTTCTCTCTCTAAATACTTCTTGTGAAAGTTCTCTCTAAGTGTGCTTAAGTCATCTTGAGTATTTGTGAAGATCTATAAGTATACGTGTACTGTTCAAGTTAATCAACCTCATTTAAATCAATATCCAGTCACGTGTTACGGTAAGGGATACCATCTTTTTCATCTTCCATTATTCAAACATACTATGGTAAGGGATTATCATTATTTGATTCTCGATAATAATATTGTTTCTTCCTTACTCATAAGACGTGCCTTTTATTTCCATGTATTAAATTGTGGAAATAACCTTACGGAGCGGATTGCCGCCTGTTGGTGAATAACCTTTCGTATTCATTGATTATTAATCTCTGAGAATAACCTTACGGAGCGGATTGCCGCCTGTTTGGTGAATAACTCTTTGTACTCAAATTCTATTAAATTGTGGGAATAACCTTACGGAGCGGATTGCCGCCTGTTGGTGAATAACCTTTCGTATTCATTCATTATTAATCTCTGAGAATAACCTTACGGAGCGGATTGCCGCCTGTTTGGTGAATAACTCTTTGTACTCAAATTCTATTAAATTGTGGGAATAACCTTACGGAGCGGATTGCCGCCTGTTGGTGAATAACCCTTTGTATTAATTTCCTTCACCTTTTGTTAATCAAACCTGCTACGGTAAGGGATATTATTTTCTTTCATACTCCTAAATCGAAATTTATTATGGAACTATTGCTTCTATAATTCCTGAAAATATTATATGTTTCATAATAGTTGAACTTCATTATTTCAACTGAACCTTCCTATTTACGTGAACCTTTCTATTGAATTGTAACCGTTATTCTGAACTGTGGATCTTGAATATCATTTTTAAATTTCACTCCACATCATGTTGACAATTTGGACATTATTTGAATCTGTACAAAGTAAACTTCCGATACTTATTGTTATCCTATTTCTTCTGTTCATCATTTATATCATTCTAATCATCCAAAAATCAAGCTGTTGTGAATATCTGTGGCCGGGGGCACAGATGTGATATATTTGTTGAACAGATGATAGGTTAAAGGCGATATAATAGGTTAAAGGCGATACATCTGTTCGGTGTCTTTTATGGCACGTGGTGAATGTTCTCTTTGGCCCGTAGTGCAAAGATGAACTGTTGTTTGGTATGATTATGACCAAAGGCTGAATCTGGTATAATCATGACCGTTGGTGCTATATTGAATATCTTTGGCCCGTAGTACAAAGATGAACTGTTGATGTGCATGATTATGATCAGGAACTGTGAATTTGTATTATCTTGACTAATGATATTTCAGATGATAAAAGTTGATGATGTTTTTCCTAAAAAGAGAACCGAGTGGACATTATAGTCTGCATTATTCTTCTAATAGATTACTCATTCCGCTGCTATTATTGATCTGAACGTTGTTTAAGAATTTAACTGCAGTTTTTGATATAAACCTTGTAGTCTATTGTATTCTATCAAGAACTCAACTGTTGAAGACTAATGATAATTTATTCATCATTATCTTAGTCATGATATTCTTTACTGGGCTATTTGAGCTCACCCTTTCTTTTGTTCCATTGTTTTTCAACAGGAGATGAAAACATAACAGGGTCTAGCCGGGGAATGGAGTGAGGGTCCGAGGAATAGTTATCATAGTCTTCACGTTTTGTAAAATAGTGTGGCAATAATAGTGAAGACTTAGTTGTGTATTATTATACACTGTATTGTTGTACGTTGTGCTTTGTTGTAATAATTTTGTTGTAGTATTTTGACGACTCAAGTTTGGGCTGTGTGGGCCCAGATTTGGGGGCGTCACAGTTGGTATCAGAGCCAGGTTATATGGTCTTTAATGGAGATCTGGGGTAGAACTAGGAGGGGAGAGACGAATAGAATCAGTAACTAGTGTGTCCTACCTAAAATAGATTTTATTATCTAATGAGTCGATTTGAATGTAGGAACATGAAGTGATGAGTCAGTTTATTTGAACTAACATTTATTTTGTGACCACAGTTTAGTATGGCATCTGGAAATCAAGAGGTTAACTATGGAATGCCTGAAGGAAATATAGCCGAGAATCAAGAGGCCCCAAACAATCCTCCTGCCAACTCAGGAAATAATGTTCCTGATAACATGATGAACGATGGATTCTTTAGGAATTTCATGCAGTTCATACAGAATCAAGCAAGAGGAAATCCAGTCAATAATAACGGTAGAAACGCTGGTAATTTGAGGATGGTCACTGTCAAGCAATTTAAAGAATTGGGACCACCTGAATTCCACGGGAAGCCTGACCCACTCAAAGCGGAGGCATGGCTGAAACAGACGACAAAAATACTTGATGTCTTACAATGCGCTGATGATCAGAAGGTGCCATTTGCCACTTTTATGTTACGAGGTGAGGCGGACCATTGGTGGGAAGCGGTAAAACGTATCCAACCTTCAGCACTCGAAATGTCTTGGACAGAATTCGAAGAACTGTTTAACGAGAAGTATTTCCCAGAAAGCATCCGCCATATGAAAGAGGTGGAATTCATTAAGCTGGAGCAGGGAAACATGACAGTCTCCCAATATGAAGCCAAGTTTGCCGAGTTATCTCACTTTGCCACCCATCTTGTGGATGACGAAGCACGAATGAGTCGGATGTTCCTAAGAGGTTTGAGATTCAAAATTCGTCAACAACTTAGCTCTCATAAATTTAGTTTGTATTCAGATGTTGTGGATAGGGCTCAAAGGGTGGAGCAAACAGATGAAACGTTGCAGCCAAGAGTTAATGAGCAACATAGAGAAAGGAATGACAACAACCACAGGAACGAGAACCATCGAGTAGGTAACCAACACTTCGGTGGTAATTCCACATCAAATAACAGAAGAGGAGAATCCAGTGGGAACAATTTCAAAAGAAAGAGATTCCATAATAATTATGGAAGGGCACCAGCACCAGCACCAGTACCAGCACCAGCACCGACCCCAGTTTCAAGGGGAGAAGATCGACCACCAGTGAGATGCTATAGGTGTGGTCAGGAAGGTCACATCAGCCCAAACTGTACACTACAGTCCAAAAAGTGCTACAGTTGTGGGAAAGAGGGTCATCTTGCGCGGTTTTGTCCTGCCACAAAATCAAGTCCAGCTGCAATGATGATACCAAAAGCTAGCGCGGATAAAGGAAAATCTGTAGTTCAAGGGAGAGCTTTTGTTGTGACATCCCAAATGGCGCGAAACTCGAACGAGGTGATAACCGGTAAGCTATTCATAAATTCTCGTGAAGTCTACGCTTTGTTAGATACTGGCTCTACCCATTCTTTTATCTCACCTGCATGTGCTCAGCGTTTAAACTTAACTCCTGAAAACTTGGACTTTGACTTATCAGTTGAAACCCCATTAGGAGAAATGACCATTACATCTACTGTCTATAAATCTTGCCTAGTTCAAATCAACAACCTCACATTACCTGTTGACCTTATTTCTTTGGAGATGCATGAATTTGATGTGATTTTAGGAATTGATTGGTTGACTACCCATCATGCTAAAATTGATTGTTTTCATAAGATTATTAGTTTTCATATTCCTAATCAACCTGTCATGCAAATTCAAGCAACTAAACCATTGAAATCTATAAC
Organism: Hedera helix; assembly: GCA_947179155.2. Classification (NCBI taxonomy): domain Eukaryota; kingdom Viridiplantae; phylum Streptophyta; class Magnoliopsida; order Apiales; family Araliaceae; genus Hedera; species Hedera helix. The sequence goes on along the minus strand of OX359284.1, from coordinate 4,483,969 downwards.
TGTTATTTCTAGCCATAAAGCCATTCGTTTATTGAAAAACGGATGTCAAGCCTTTTTAGCTCATGTCACTGATTTGAACAAAAATACGTCAAACTTGAATGATATTCCCATTGTTAATGAGTTTCCTGACGTTTTTCCTGAAGAACTTCCTGGCTTACCCCCAAACCGTGAAATTGATTTTTATATTGATCTTGAACCCGGTACCAAGCCCATTTCCAAAGCTCCCTACCGAATGGCTCCCATTGAACTTCAAGAGTTAAAAGTCCAACTACAGGAATTGTTGGATACCGGTTTCATTCGTCCGAGTGCATCACCTTGGGGTGCTCCTGTTCTATTCGTGAAGAAGAAAGACGGGAGTATGAGATTGTGCATTGACTACCGAGAATTGAACCATGTCACCATCAAGAACAGGTACCCGTTACCTCGGATTGATGACATGTTTGATCAATTGCAAGGCGCTCAACATTTCTCAAAGATTGATCTCCGTTCTGGATATCATCAGTTAAAGGTTAAAGCTGAGGACATTCCAAAGACTGCTTTCAGAACTCGTTATGGGCATTATGAGTTCTTAGTCATGCCTTTTGGACTAACTAATGCTCCTGCAGCTTTCATGGACATGATGAACCGGATATTCAAGGAACATTTGGATCATTTTGTGGTTGTCTTTATTGATGACATCCTCATATACTCCAAGAGTCGCGAGGATCATGAACAACACCTGAGATTGATACTACAAAAGCTCCGTGAAAACAAATTATATGCAAAGTTGAAGAAATGTGAGTTCTGGCTTGAGGAGGTCGCGTTTCTTGGGCATGTGATTTCTAGTCAAGGAATATCAGTCGATCCTGCGAAGATTGAAACGGTACTAAATTGGGAACAACCCAAAACAGTAACCGAAGTCCGAAGTTTTCTGGGTCTAGCTGGTTATTATCGGAGATTCGTAGAAGGATTTTCTCGAATCGCCACTCCATTAACGCAGCTTACTCGGAAAAGCACAAAATTCATATGGAGCGAGGAATGCGAGAAAAGTTTCCAAGAACTCAAGAAGAGACTGGTTTCAGCTCCTGTTCTGACCATACCATCAGGATCAGGAGAATTTGTTATCTACAGCGATGCTTCTGGCAAAGGTCTAGGCTGTGTCCTTATGCAACATGGAAAGGTTATAGCCTACGCCTCTCGACAACTCAAAGATTATGAGAAAAATTATCCTACTCATGATCTAGAGTTGGCAGCAGTCGTTTTCGCGTTGAAGATCTGGAGACACTACTTGTACGGAGAAAAAGTGGATATCTATACGGATCATAAAAGTCTCAAGTATTTCTTCACCCAGAAGGAACTCAACATGCGACAACGACGTTGGCTTGAGCTGTTAAAGGATTATGACCACACAATCCAGTATCACCCGGGAAAGGCGAACGTTGTAGCTGACGCTTTGAGCAGAAAATCTTATTCAAGTACAAGTGCACTGCTGACAACACAAAAGTGTATTTTGTACGACTTGCAAAAGATGGAGATAGAGCTAAAGACACCAGGGACCCACTCGAAGATTGCTCACGTGCGAGTAGAACCAACTTTAATCGATAAAATTAAAGCTGCTCAAGCTACCGATCCGGAACTGATAAACATGATAAAGAAAGTACAAGAAGGTGCCATTTCCGAAGCAAGAATCGACGAGAAAGGAATACTTCGAGTCAACTCTCGACTCTGTGTTCCTAACGATCCTGAATTAAAGCATAAAATCATGATGGAGGCACACAACACGCCGTTTGCAATCCACCCAGGAGGTACCAAGATGTATCGAGATCTTCGACATACATTTTGGTGGAACAATATGAAAAGAGAGATTGCGGAGTTTATCTCAAGGTGCCTAACTTGTCAACGTGTCAAGGCAGAGCATCAAGTTCCTAAAGGTCCATTACAATCACTTGAAGTTCCCGAATGGAAGTGGGAACACATCAATATGGACTTCGTGACGGGTCTTCCAAAAGTTTCTCAAGGCTTAGATGCAATTTGGGTGATCGTAGATAGATTGACCAAATCTGCTCATTTCTTGCCTATACGAGAAAACTTTTCACTTGAACGTCTTGCCGGTATGTACATAAATGAGATCGTGAGATTGCATGGCATGCCAGTTTCCATAGTTTCTGATCGAGATCCTAGATTCACTTCACGCTTTTGGATCAGTCTACAAAAAGCTATGGGCACTGAACTACGTTTTAGTTCTGCATACCATCCTCAAACGGACGGACAATCGGAAAGGACGATCCAGACCCTCGAAGATCTTTTGAGACTTTGTGTATTAGACTTCAAAGGAAGTTGGGATAAGTACTTGCCATTGGTGGAATTTTCTTACAACAACAGTTACCAAGCAAGCATAGGCATGGCTCCATTCGAGGCTTTGTATGGAAGGAAGTGTCGCTCTCCAATATGTTGGAATGAGGTAGGAGAAGCAAAATTGTTGGGACCCGAGTTGGTACGCTTGACGACCGAAAAGATCCAAATGATCCGACAACGAATACAGACCGCACAAGAACGACAAAAGAGTTATGCTGATCTTCATCGGAGAGACGAAAGTTTCAACGTCGGAGATCATGTATTCTTACGTGTTTCTCCATGGAAAGGGGTTACGAGATTCGGAAAGAGAGGAAAGCTCAACCCTCGATTTATTGGCCCATTTGAAATCCTCGATCGAATAGGAACCGTAGCCTACAGACTAGCCCTACCACCAAGTATGTCTCGCATCCATAACGTTTTTCACATATCTATGTTACGTAAATATGTGAAGGACCCAAACCACGTCATTGAGTTAGAACCAGACGTTATAGCAGAGGATTTAACATACGAGGAGGTACCTGTTAAGATCCTGGATAAGAAGGAGCAGATCCTACGCTCAAAGGTTATACCTCAAGTTAAGGTTTTATGGAGGAACCAAGATACTGAGGAAATGACCTGGGAGCTAGAATCTGAGATGAAATCTAAGTATCCTTACCTCTTCGATATGTCAGGTACGTCAATTTCGGGGACGAAATTTCATAAGGAGGGGAGGTTGTAAGACCCCGAATTTTATGAAATACAAAATTTAATTTTTCTTCATATAGATATTTTTTTTAAACAGTAAGTGGTTAAATCGATAAAGTTAAAAGTTAAGGATGTTATGTGCAAATTTTATTTTGTCGGACAATATTCGCTTTGTCGGACAATATTCGTTTGGTCCGACGATTATTCGTTTGGTCCGACGGCGCCGAAATAACAAATTATTGGTGGACCCCACAACGGAATATTTGTCGGATATAGAAAACGACAGAAGTAACCTTTTTAAATAAAAATAGTCAACGGAACTGTTAAAATACCGGTGATAAAAGAATAGTAGCATACGGTAGTTATTGGTATTTTCTGTAGCACTCGGTACTCTACAGTAACACACGGTATTGCATAGTGTCTCATATTTTTGGTCTGATAATTGACACCGTAACTGTTACGCATCATTTCATCGATAATTGTCACTGCATAATATTTTATATTATCAATTCAATAATTGTTGTTACACAGTATTTTGCATTATTGATTTAATAATTGTCATTACACTGTATTTTATATCATTGAGTCAATAATTGTTGTTGCACTGTTTTTAAAATTATTGAACCTAATAATTGTCACAGTAACATATGCACAGTAATTCACATTATTGAATCAATAATTGTCATTACACAGTAACGTATGCTTTATTTTACATTATTGTTATCTCTATTATGATGTTATTTAAACAGTTGTATTTCATTAATTTATTGACTTGATATCTAAGAACTAACTATACTGTATTTATAACAATTAGTCATAATAATTGAATTGATAAAGTTATTTGTTTATAATATAAAGTTAGGTGATTATTAGGTGATATGAAATGAATGGTGTAGATTAAAGTGTGAATTATTGTTGAATAATTGAATTGATTTGTTTATAATATAAAGTTAGGTGATTATTAGGTAATATGAAATGAATGGTGTAGATTAAAGTGTGAATTATTGTTGAATAATTAAATTGATTTGTTTATAATATAAAGTTAGGTGATTATTAGGTGATATGAAATGAATGGTGTAGATTAAAGATAATATAATATTTGAAATGGATGGTGTAGATTAAAAGATGATCTTTAAATGAATGGTTTAGATTAAATGAATGATGAGATTTTTGGCTATAAATAGAAGCCTTAACTTAAGGATTTTTCATAAACTTCCTTACTTGTTCTTTCTTTCTCTCTCTAAATACTTCTTGTGAAAGTTCTCTCTAAGTGTGCTTAAGTCATCTTGAGTATTTGTGAAGATCTATAAGTATACGTGTACTGTTCAAGTTAATCAACCTCATTTAAATCAATATCCAGTCACGTGTTACGGTAAGGGATACCATCTTTTTCATCTTCCATTATTCAAACATACTATGGTAAGAGATTATCATTATTTGATTCTCGATAATAATATTGTTTCTTCCTTACTCATAAGACGTGCCTTTTATTTCCATGTATTAAATTGTGGGAATAACCTTACGGAGCGGATTGCCGCCTGTTGGTGAATAACCTTTCGTATTCATTGATTATTAATCTCTGAGAATAACCTTACGGAGCGGATTGCCGCCTGTTTGGTGAATAACTCTTTGTACTCAAATTCTATTAAATTGTGGGAATAACCTTACGGAGCGGATTGCCGCCTGTTGGTGAATAACCTTTCGTATTCATTCATTATTAATCTCTGAGAATAACCTTACGGAGCGGATTGCCGCCTGTTTGGTGAATAACTCTTTGTACTCAAATTCTATTAAATTGTGGGAATAACCTTACGGAGCGGATTGCCGCCTGTTGGTGAATAACCCTTTGTATTAATTTCCTTCACCTTTTGTTAATCAAACCTGCTACGGTAAGGGATATTATTTTCTTTCATACTCCTAAATCGAAATTTATTATGGAACTATTGCTTCTATAATTCCTGAAAATATTATATGTTTCATAATAGTTGAACTTCATTATTTCAACTGAACCTTCCTATTTACGTGAACCTTTCTATTGAATTGTAACCGTTATTCTGAACTGTGGATCTTGAATATCATTTTTAAATTTCACTCCACATAATGTTGACAATTTGGACATTATTTGAATCTGTACAAAGTAAACTTCCGATACTTATTGTTATCCTATTTCTTCTGTTCATCATTTATATCATTCTAATCATCCAAAAATCAAGCTGTTGTGAATATCTGTGGCCGGGGGCACAGATGTGATATATTTGTTGAACAGATGATAGGTTAAAGGCGATATAATAGGTTAAAGGCGATACATCTGTTCGGTGTCTTTTATGGCACGTGGTGAATGTTCTCTTTGGCCCGTAGTGCAAAGATGAACTGTTGTTTGGTATGATTATGACCAAAGGCTGAATCTGGTATAATCATGACCGTTGGTGCTATATTGAATATCTTTGGCCCGTAGTACAAAGATGAACTGTTGATGTGCATGATTATGATCAGGAACTGTGAATTTGTATTATCTTGACTAATGATATTTCAGATGATAAAAGTTGATGATGTTTTTCCTAAAAAGAGAACCGAGTGGACATTATAGTCTGCATTGTTCTTCTAATAGATTACTCATTCCGCTGCTATTATTGATCTGAACGTTGTTTAAGAATTTAACTGCAGTTTTTGATATAAACCTTGTAGTCTATTGTATTCTATCAAGAACTCAACTGTTGAAGACTAATGATAATTTATTCATCATTATCTTAGTCATGATATTCTTTACTGGGCTATTTGAGCTCACCCTTTCTTTTGTTCCATTGTTTTTCAACAGGAGATGAAAACATAACAGGGTCTAGCCGGGGAATGGAGTGAGGGTCCGAGGAATAGTTATCATAGTCTTCACGTTTTGTAAAATAGTGTGGCAATAATAGTGAAGACTTAGTTGTGTATTATTATACACTGTATTGTTGTACGTTGTGCTTTGTTGTAATAATTTTGTTGTAGTATTTTGACGATTCAAGTTTGGGCTGTGTGGGCCCAGATTTGGGGGCGTCACATTAGTGGAAGTTGATGGAGATTAAGGTGGTTCTATAAATAGAATGCATCACTAATGAGTTAGGTTGTTAGTCATTTTGCTAGAGCAACAAGAGAGAAAAGAGAGAGCTCCCAAGAGAGAAAAGAGAGGAAACTCTTGTGAGTCGATGATCCACCAAAGAAATTGCTAGAGGATAGTCTATGAGAAGTCACAAGTCAAAATCATGTCAAGAAGAAGGAGAGCATCCATGTATAAAAGGTTAAAAAGTGTTCTAAACCCTCTTTAGTTCATTTTTATAGTTTAGATATGATTTGAACGGTTAAAATGTATTTTTAACCGATCAAAAGTTATTTTGATGATCTAGAAGTCTAAAACTATGATATATAGGTATATTCATGGTTTGATATAGTTAATACATGTATTTGTATGGGTGGTACGTAAAGAATTAGAAGGAAAGTCCATATAACGATTTACCGGTAAAACCCTAGATTGTTCGATCTTAAATTTCTTGTCAAAATGTTTTCAAAAAATGTGATTGAACCATGAAATGTTGTAAAATAAGAAGTTGGTAAGACAACAACACTAAGTTGGTGTCATTTGGACGTGTAGAGTTTATTTTATTCAAGTTTAAACAATTAAAACTAAGGATTTGTGATTTTAGTTTTCATTTTGTCCTTGTGAGCCTTTTTTAGTCCAGTTTCGTTTGCAATTTGGATTTGTGAAGAGAAATTGTAGAGGGGAAAATTCTAATGAGAATGGACTCAAGAATCATCTCAAAATATTTTAAAATGAAGAAGTTATGGCTGTCAGAGCGTCTGAGGATCGAGTAGTCAAAAAGTTAACTTTTGGACCGACTTGCCGAGTGCACCTGCGCTCGGTGTGGGCGCAGCTGCGCCCAAATAATCTGCCAAACAGATTATGGGCGTTTCGGTCCGGGTCAGGTTGGTCCGGGTCGGTCCGGGTCAAGTTTTTAATGAAATTTTAAGTTAAAATAAGTGTAAAATGAATGTGTTTGAATACTAAACCTATATATGTATAATTTATTAGTGAATTAATGGTAGCTTAATGTTTAAAATAAAGACTAAAGTTAACACAATTAAAAAATTAACTATTGTTATTGTTTGAAGATTATTAAAATATTATTAAATGATCAATAATATTAGTATATGATTAAAAAGTTATTAAATGATTAATAACATTAGTACATGATGAAAATATTATTAAATAATTAATAACATTAATAAGTGATTAAAATATTATTAAATGGTTAATAATATTAATGAGTGATTAAAATATTATTAAATGGTTAATAATATTAATAAGAGATTAAAATATTATCAAATGGTGAATAATATTTGTAAATGATTAAAATATTATCAAATGGTGAATAATATTTGTAAATAATTAAAATATTATTAAATGATGAATAATGTTAGTAAGAGATTAAAATATTATTAAATGGTTAATAATATTAATAAGTGATTAAAATATTATTAAATGATTAATAATATTAATATGTGATTAAAATATTATTAAATGGTTAATAATATTAATATATAATTAAAATATTATTAAATGGTTAATAATATTAATAAGAGATTAAAATATTATCAAATGGTGACTAATATTTATAAATGATTAAAATATTATCAAATGGTGAATAATATTTGTAAATGATTAAAATATTATTAAATGGTGAATAATATTAGTAAGAGATTAAAATATTATTAAATGGTTAATAATATTAATAAGTGGTAAAAATATTATTAAATGGTTAATAATATTAATATGTGATTAAAATATTATTAAATGGTTAATAATATTAATAAGTGATTAAAATATTATTAAATGGTAAATAATATTAATACGTGAGTAAAATATTAATAATATTTAAACGTAGTTGTATATTATCAAAGGTAGATAATATGTTAAAGTATTTGGTGCATTATTAAATGTCCGAATCATTAAGTTATGTAAGAGAAGAAAGTTTAATCGAATTAAACCAAAGTAAATAGTCTATTTGTGACTAAATTTTAGACAACTTATTAAAAGTAAGGCGTACGAAGAACGTTTAGTGAATGCGTAAGTTGGTTAAGTGTACCCGACATGTCCAACTAGGTTTGGGCTAGGGTTTTTGTCCAGAACGTAAAGTTTCATTTGTCGTACAACTAAAAAGTTAATAATTCGAAGTTAAGGTTGTAAGTTCAGACTAATTAATAGTCATTGTAACTAATGATTATGCCAATTTTATATATAAATTGTAGGTTGAACGAAAGACGCAAAATAAACGTAATGGTAGAAGTGAACCAGACAAATTTTTTAGAACCGTGCATTAATATGCTATAATATGATTTAAATTGATAATATGAAGTTATATTGATGATTTTTGTGGTAGATGAACAACATGTGGTATGACTACATGAAAACTATGTACAAGATTGAAGCATGATTTGCTAAGTGCTAGTTGATTATTGTATGTGATGCATAAGAGGTATGAAGTATGTTTAATACGGAAAGCATGATGTAAGAATAAGACGCAAATTATGTATATGATGTGAAGCATGTAACGTGTTATGTGTAACTGTTAAACTTGATGAGCCGTCGTGCTCACTCTTGCTTAAAACAAACATTTTCAGATAGTGCAAGTTATTCGAAGTTTTCAATAAATATTAAGAAAAACATATTACTTTCACTGAAGATCTAAATGTCTGTTGTAGATATCAGTCCGAATTGGACAGGTAAATGATTGTGTAATATAAGACTTAGTTGGTATGTAATATGAGTGTTAAATACTCAAAATGATTATAATAGAATGTCGTATCATGTATGATATTGAGACATACTAAGAATGTATAAAGATTGCGATTCTGGAATAGAAAGAGATGCTGTAAAATTGTAAATAAATGATTATTTAACAATTATAATATTGTTGTAAGTCATGAACAATAAAAAAAAGGTAATACCCGTGTTGAATCGGATTCGAGGGATCCGGATTCGGGGTCATCACAGAATTGGACAGGTAAAATGATTGTGTAGTATAAGAATTGGTTGGTATGTAATATGAGTTTTAAATACTCAAATTGATTGTAATAGAATGTCGTATCACATATGATATTGAGACATACTAGGAATGTATAAAGATTGCGATTCTGGAATAGAAAGATATGTTGTAAAAATTATAAATAAATGATTATTTATCAATTATAATATTATTGTAATTCATGACCAATAAGGAAAAAGTAGTACTAGTGTTGAACCAGATCCGAGGTTAAAATAACCTGAATTTGGGGTCGTCACAATAATAATAATAATAATAATAATAATAATAATAATAATAATAATAATAATAATAATAATAATAATAATAATAATAATAATAATAATTGAGTATTGTATAACACGGTGCAACTAATATAACAATTGAGTACTGTGTCTAATATTTTTAAATTGAAAAATTTAAAACTATAGTGAACTTTCAGTTCCATAATAGAACTGAGATTTCAACCATTAATACAAAAAAGATTAATATTCAATCCAGTCATAGTTTTTTTTAGGCAAACATTAGTGTGCTATTCATTTCTAACTTATAATTAGTTTTTGGCAGGTTTGAGCAATTAATTGATTGACGATAGCGGACTCAAATTTGTATAATATAGTGTTTTGGGTATGCCATACACCTTTTTCTTATTGACAAAAAGGAATGAGAAGTTTTACAGCATTTATTTGGCTTCAATATTTCTAACCATCGATTAATATGATCCATGAACAGTATTTCCTATGAAAAAATTGTAGTACTGCAAGCCATTTGATGGGATCCAATGAAGGGAAAAAAAGATGTAAAAATCCAAAAAAAAAGACTTTTGCATATATACCCAAAAATAAAAAATGAGTCTTCTAAGTCCAAACAAAAAAAGTATTGTCATAACACCAACTAAATTGCATCACCATAACATTTTTTCCTTTATATTTTTTCTTGAAATTGGAAAAAAAATTCTCATATCATGAGTCGGAGCCTACTACAATAGTTGCTCTCGATATAGCCTACAAAAATAATAGAGAGATGATAAATAACTGCCCATGCCTGAAGGCACTGCGTAGATTAAAATTCTAAAAATACTCTATTACCTAAAGACTATTTGCAACCTAAAATAACTTATAAATCAATTAGAATAAATCTAAACCGTCCTTATGATTTTCTGCCCAAATCAATTTGCATGTGAAAACATCATGATCGTAATATCCGAAAAACAGGAAAATAACGTCAGTGCTAAAAGGATGACCCATGTTGTTTACATGTAATTTATTATTATTATTATTTTTGTTGTTGGTTTCGCCATACTGTATCTTATGATTTTGATGATGACTTGATCAAATAAACTAAGCTTTGTAGGTTTTTCATGCAGATTGTTAAAACAACTCACTATATTAACCATTGCATGGTTAGAGCAACCGAGAATCAAGATGGAATGGAGAATGGAGGAGTCTAGAATATTTTGTAAGATCACAAATTATATATATTTCAAAACAAAGCTCTAGGTTGGCATAATAATAATGGACTTATTCAGATTATTATGCAACAGTTTTATTTTAAATGGACTTATTCAGATTTTGGAAAGATTATGAAAAATCTGTTTAGTAAATTTTTCCATAATTGATTAAGTTAAAATAGTTAATTTAATTGTTGGCTTGACAAGGAAACTATATTCTGACGTAATTGAAGATGGTACATTGAATCAGGGAAAATCTCTAAAAACGTGTCAATTTAAACTAACTGGTTGGGTGATCTTTCCATATGAGTCCTTATTGATTGATTAAGATATTTTTTAGGAGCTAAAATAATGGATATTGGTTACGGGTATTCTGCTAAGTACAAAAAATCTGGGTCAATATGTATTATCTTGCTATAACGGTAAACAATGCTGATTTCATGCAACAAAGCAACCTCTTACTGTAACGACTATACTTTCAAACGTGTATATATAAAGTGTCATGTTAATAGCAGAAAGTACCGAAGCAAAATACAAAGAAACAGAAAAGTGCAATATTCTTATAATAGTGTTTTTCTTGCTCAACAAAGAAAAGTTTTTTTTTTTAGAGTTACACTGTACGTTCAAGCCACGTGATTATCACTCCACTTCGGAAAATCAAACTGGTGATATTACATACTTTGACAACTGCATTGCATTAGTAAAGCTTTGAATTGAATATATATATATATATATATATATATATATATATATATATATATATATATTGCTGTGATCATAATTTTGTCTTTTGTATTGATCATCTATTGTTGATTCTTGAAGTACTGTAGACTGAGGTTCTGGGTTGATCTGCTTGATCCAAGGATTGGGTTAAGTTGTGTTACAAACAGTTTTTCTTGGGAAGCATAGGTGCTTAGGGAACACAATTGTTCAAGTGAGTATAAGTATTCAAAGGGGTGCATAAGTGCATAAGTTAAGCAAGTGTGCTGAAGTAATTTGGAAAACTTGGTTGTGTAACATTGTTAATTTTGTGAGTAATTTATTTAATAAAAGGAGTCTCCAATATCAATTGATATTGGACGTGGAGTAGGCCACTAGTATAGAGATTAGGGGCCTAACCACGTAAAAATTCTTAGTGTTTGTTTGATTGGTTGTATTATTTAAATTGTTTTGTTTTGATCAACTTTAAAGTAAATTAAGGAAAAACAGTTTCATATCTTAAAATATATTTTTCAGTAGCTACTTTTTAGAATCTTAAAACAACAAAATAGAAATTGTTTTCAAGTAAATATAAGCAGTTTACTGTCACACTAATACGGCGATTGATATAGCAAACTGAATTATTTAATACGGTAAACTGCATTCCTTGACAGATAAGTTTAATTTACAAAAATTGATCATAGTTTGCTCCACATTTATTCAACCTCCCTTCTAAGTGTGCCTATTTAAATTTCAATTATTATTATTATTACTACTACTATTATTATAATTTTAATTATTATTATTATTATTATTGTCTTTATTATTATCCTTATTATTATTATTATTATTTGGGGGGGGGGGGGGAATGAGTGATAGATTAATGACCGTTGGATGTTGAAGTCCTAAATGATTTTAAACTGTTGGATGTTGAAACCTAAATTGATTTGAGGCCGTTAGATGTTGAAACTTTGGGATTTGAGCCGCTCTATTTTATTATCTATATTATTATTATTATTACTATTATTATAATTATAATTATTGTTATTATTATTATTATTAGTAGTATTATTATTAGTATTATTAGTGGTATTATTATTATAATTATTATTATTACTACTACTACTACTACTACTACTATTATTACTATTATTGTCTTTAGTATTATTATTATTACTATTATTATTACTATTACTGTTATTATTATTATTATTATTATTATTATTATTATTATTATTATTATTATTATTATTATTATTATTATTATTGTAATGACCACGAATTTCATTAAACATTGTAATTATAATTATTATATAATTAGCAATGAATTAAAATTTATGTACTAATTAATTGTTCATTAGATAATTAAATAGATATATTAGTGTATGTGTATATTTATTTAAAGCAATGAAGCAAGATGTTATAATTAACTAAAACAAATCTAATTGAATTATATTTTAAATCCAAATGAGTTATTAAACTAGGTCAATTAAATTTACCTAGTAGCCAAAGTAATTAAATTAAACATTTGTCCATGTAATTAATTAAACAAGCCCAACGCTTATTTTAATTAAAGGTAGCATAGTTATTTAAATGCTAGCCCAATGTGTTAATTAAATTGAGCCCAAACCAATTGAATGGATGAGTCCAATATATTTAATCCTAGAGTCCAAAGTGAAGCCCAATAGGAAGTCAAAATTGGTCAAAATTGTTACATATATGAATATACATATATAAATGTATATATGTATAATTAAAGTAGAAAAATTAAAGGAAAAATGGCTTGAAAAAGGTCATTTTGCTGAGATTGAAGGGGGACCCACTTGGGTGGATGCCAACTTTTATTATTGCTTGATTTTGTGAGTGGTTGAGCAAGCTACCAACTCCTACCAACTCAAGTCCTTTATGTAAGGAAAATCCCTAAAATTTAGCTAAGTGGAGATAAGAGATAAGATGAGATTGGTGATTTAGTAGAGATATAGATTGTATATGTATACAATTTGAATGATGAAAATTGTGCTATAAATAAGAGTTTCTCTTGTGTGGAGAAGAGTTTGCTCATTATTTACTTTCCTAGAGAGAAAAATAGAGAGCAAGAGAGAGCTTGAGAAGGAATACAGTAGGATCACACATCTAGAAGCCAATGTGGAGTCACTGGTGAAGTTCATAGCCAAGAGGAAGAGAACATTCAAGTCTAAGAGGTTGAAAAGTGCTCTCAACTCTTATTATTTCATTTTAATGGTCTATATAGGTTTTCTATGGTTAAAATCTATTTTTAACCGATCAAAACTCGTTTTGATAGTCTAGAAGTATTTAAATATGTAATATATATATATATATATATATATATATATATATATATATATATATATATATATATATTAATAGCTTGATGTGGTTATATCATGTTTTGGTATGTATAGATTGCATAAAAATGGAAGAAATGTATATATTGAGTTTTACCGGTAAAACCCTAAGTAGTTATGTGCTATATTTTGTGTCATTTCAAAATGTATAAGTTAAATACGTAATTTCTATGGCTAGAAAGTTTTATGAGTGAGTTATAAAACCAACACAACTTGAATCTCACAAAAATATGGAATAACAAAGAACTTATGGCTTTTACCGTAAAATAGGTCGTTTTGAAATCCTAAGTGGTTCGATCATTAATTTTCGTGTCATACCGTTTTCAAAAAGGTGATCAAATCATGAAATGTTGTAAAACACGATGTGAGGGAGACTACAACACTGAGTGAATGTCATTTGAATGTGTAGATTTCATTTCATTTAAGTTTGAACCTTTAAAACCAAGGATTTGTGTAGTTAGTTTTCACTTTGTCATTGTGAGCGTTTTTGGGTCTAGTTCCGTTTGGAATTTGGATTTGTGATATAAAGAGAAATTGTATAGGGGGAAATTCTTATAAGAATGGACTTAAGAATCATCCCAAAATATTTTAAAATGAAGAAGTTATGGCTGTCGGAATGACTAGGGGTCGGGCAATCCAAACTGTAAAAATTCTCTGCATGGATAGGGCGGCCGTGCCACCTTATGGGGAGACCTCGCTACTCCATCAGATTTTTTGTTGTTGTCTAGTCGGGTCAGTTCGGTCTGGGTCGAGTTGGGTCGGTCCGGGTTGGGTTTTTGGTGAAAATTTAAGTTGAACTAAGTATAAAATGAATGTGTTTGTAAAATAAATCAATATATAGAGTTTATTAGTAACATTGGTAATTGATTAAAATATTATTAAATTATTAATAATATTAGATAATGAAGAAAATATTATTAAATAATTAATAACATTAATAAGGTAATAAAATATTATTAAATAATTAATAGTATTAGAAAATGAATAAAATATTATTAAGTGATTAATAATATTAGATAATGAATAAAATATTATTCAATGATTAATAATATTAATAAGGTAATAAAATATTATTAAATAATTAATAATATTAGAAAATGAATAAAATATTATTAAATGATTAATAATATTAATAAGGTATTAAACTATTATTAAATAGTTAATAATATTAAATAATGAATAAAATATTATTAAATGATTAATAATATTAGTAAATCTTAGAAGATTTACAAGGTATTATTAAATAATGAATAATACTACAAGTCCAATAAAATATTATTAAATTGTTAATAATATTAGATAATTGTTTGAACTATATTAAATAGTTAATATAGGTTCTTTGTGTTTGAAATATTATCAAGTAGTGATAATATTTTATAAGTGTTTAAATACCCGTAATTATTTAATTATGTGGTTCGCAAGAGTTATGAAGGTTATTATACTTATAAGTATATGATACTAATTTAAGATCAAACTGATTTAATTGTTAGGTGTGACGCCCCCAAATTCGGGTTCCAAATACCCGGATTCGGTCATCACGATCTAATACAAACATTCACCTCTAAACAACATACAATAACTAAATGCGGAATAATAAACATATGTTGTTCATTCAAAAGGTGTTACTAGTCCCAAGATACGATAACCTTACACAAAAGTACACAAATACCCTTAATAAAGTACTTAGGGTTTATATTACATAACAGTTAATTTAATTAACTACAGGGCTGCATCTCGAAGTCTATTACTTCATCTTTCCTTCACCCTTGTTCTTTCCCGAAGTCTCGGGTTGCACTGCAATAAGGTTTCATGATATAGCAAGAGTGAGCAACTAGTTTGCTCAACAAGTTTAAATAACAACAAGGAACAATATATCATGAATGAAAGGGAATAGCTGAACAATTCAATAATGTGAATAACATAAGCAGGAATAATAAGTTGCTTTTAAAATTAGGATAGTCAAATAGACTATGAACTATAAATATCCACTGGAGTCAATAGCAGGTTGACCCAATGGTTACTACCAGAAATATGTACCCGAGGGGATCAGCCTCAGTACAATATGTGTATGCATAACATTTAATTTCCGTATTTTTGTACCTAATATTAGATACAGGGTACTCCCCTATAATAAAGGGGTGTTCATAATAGTCCAAGAATCTGCATCTTCAATGATTTGGATAGCTTTTAAAATCTTTAACATAAATGTCTAGCCGAACAATGGCTTAGACCTACTTTGAGCAGTTCTTTAAACAATAGAATAATAATTAAGTACAAGCCAATGACTGTACAATTTCAAGTGCAACAAGTGCGAATAACAATAATATCGATGTGGAATAATTGTAAAGTAATTAAACCACTCAAAGCATGCTTGGAAATAACAATTCAAGCTTAAATAAATAATTTGCTCAATGAAATGAGTTTAGAGATAAGGAACTTGCCTGTCTGCTCAGCTACAATATATGTCTAGCTTTAACGAACTGGCTTTGAAAAGACCTAACATTAATAAAGTTGGTCTAATAATTAGTACGGCGTATTTGCACAACTATACGCTCACTAAGGTACTTATTTATCATATAAGTACTAACACATAATTTACGTTAGTCGAAATAATATTATTAACCTTATAGACCCTCAATCAAATTAGGTTAATAATTTAATAAGTTAGAAAATATTTTTCTTAAGCGTTGGACACTTATTAAACCTTTAAACAACTTATTACAATTGTTTAATCAAAGTATAATTAAATTAAATTTATTTTATTAATTCAATCTCTATTTAATTACTATTTAATCTTGGTTAAATAGAAATTAATTAATTAACTCTAGTTATTATTTAAAATAAATAATAACTAATTGTACTTACTTATTATTTAATCATCATTAAATAATAAATAATTATTGATTCATTGTAACCTTCTTTAATTTAATATTAATCAACTAATAGTTAACTAAGTAATTAACCTTACCTATTATTTAATTTAAGGAAGTTAAATAATAGTTTACTCATTTTAATCCTCTTTAATTATTATTTAATGTCAATTAAATAATAATTAATTATTTAATTAATTTTAATTATTGTTTAAGATTAAATAAAATTTAATTTATTTATCCTTATTTAAATTAAATAACTTAATTTCCCCTTAATCATTATTTAATGCTGATTAAATAATAATTAATTACTTAATTATCCTTATTTATTATTTAATAATATTTAAATAATAAATAGTTAATTTATAAATTTTTATATCTTCTTTAATTATTATTTAATGTGAATTAAATAATAATTGCTAATTTATCTCCTTTATTTATTATTAACATTTTAAATAATAAATAACTAAGAAATTTATTTAGCTTAACCATGATTTAGCTAACTAGATTAATATTTAAATATTAAAATATTAAAATTAATTAAGAATATCCTCCCCAATATCATTTTTGAATTTTTATTATTTTTGTTATAATTTTAAATTAGTTTTTAAATATTTAAATTAAACCCGAATGGCATTTTTGTAAATAAGTTGAAAACTGATCCGAGGGCAAAATGGTAATTCTGCCAAGAAAAACACGGAGGGGCAAACTTGTAATTTCTCCGAAATGTCTTCCGCGCATGGCGCGCGTAATAAACTGAACGACCCAAAACGGTGCCGTTTTGAAATCCATTCTGCTGGCTTCCGCGCGAATGCGCGGCGTAGTTTATTTTCTTATGCCAAACGACGTCGTTTGGCTCCGCGTCTGGCGTGAACAGTGCTTCGCGCATTGCGCGGCAGTGTTATTTTTTTTTCTATCAAACATAATGTGAACAGTGTTCCGGCATACACATTTTAAATAAAAATATACCATCAATAAATCTTTAACTCCTCAATAAAAATCCAAAAAAAATTACCAATCACCTTATATTAATTTATAACATGAAGAAATTAATTTTTCATGATTTAATATTATATTTTTCTATAAAAATTTTTACATCACATAAACTACCATAAATCATAACTTTTTGTATAAAACTCCATTTTGAGTGATTCAAACTTTGTTTTTCTCATGATTTAATGTTCTATAATATTAGAACATCAAACCTAAGTTTTATAAAAATAGTTTTTTAGACATAAATTCCAAAACTTGTTTACACACTATTAAACACATATTTTAGCATATAAAATATACCAAAATACAAACCAAACATATTAAACTCAAGCATGACATAAATATTACAACTACACATTAATAACTATATTAACATATTTATACTAACATGATGATTTATTTAATTTAAAAACAAAACTTTATTTAAAATAACCATTACCTTGATTTAATGACTATCTTCCTTTTTCTTCCAAAATAGGTGGTGAATCTTGAAGACATAAACCAAGAACTCCTTCTCTTGATAATTTTGCTCTCAAAATATTTTTCTACTCTCTCAAATGCTCTCTAGCTCTCTCTTTTGGACTTGGAGAAAATGATGAAATAACATCTAACAATTTCAAGTATACTTGAAAATTAAATAGATAGACAATTATGTCTATAATTTAGCCCATGCTCCTAGATGACAACTTACACAAGGAATGGGTTAAATGACTTAGTTGGTGAAAAGAAGAATGGTGTCTATGTACTTTAAAAATAAAACAAGCAATCTTTTAATTAAATAATTGAAAAATAACTAAATAAAACAAAAAATCAAATTTTCTCTCTCTCCTCCCAACTTGGTCGGCTGATGCAACTTTGGTTGTCCCAAAATTGAGTCACTTTCCACTTTTTAATTAATTAATTAGTTATTTAATTATTTTTCCAAATGGGCCAAGTATTGGGCTTTAATTTAAAATACCAATTGGGCTTCTATTAAATTGTTTGGGCTACTAAATTGTCAAATTTTATTATTCTTCACTTGGGCTACTAATTGACCCATGTTGGGCTAATTTAATAATTTACACATTAATTATTCAATCCATGGTTAAATAAATAATTAGATTGAATAAATAATTAAATATTCTAACCCATAAGTATTAAATTACTAAATGGACTAATAAATATTATTATTAATATTTCACATTATTTACATTAATTAATAATCATATTAATTAATTTATTATATTTAATTCACTCATTATATTCAATTTAATTGAATATTTAATTAATAGGAAACTTATCAATTATTTTGATATTAAAACTTTAGGGTTTGTTCACTAATTTAAATAACATATTAGTGACTCCCTTTAAATAATTTTAGTAATTAATTACATGATCATTTAATCACATAATTAATTAATCACATAAAAGATTTAAATAATCTCGTAAAACTAACTCGTCGAAAATTAAATCAATAATTTAATTAATAATGACGTGGAAATTCTAGGACATTACATTAGGTCCGTACAGAGATTATTAAATTAAATTGGTTAGCCGTAGACGACGCACGAGGCAAGTTTCTTCTTAACCCTAACTTGTATTTATTATTGCAAGTATTCTTCAACCTTATTTACATTGAGAAATTCAATTATTGTTGAGCAAGTATCTACACTCGTAGTTATTTGACAGACCTTTGAGTGAATTAATTATCGAAAATTACTTCACATCATTATTATATTGTATTCTCACATAGTGTTGTTGCAAATGTTATAGTTCAGTAATTTACGAACTGTTTAAGAATGTCTAAGCTAATTGTTTCGGCTAGACAAATGCATGTTTAAATTCATCTAATTGAATATTTTAAAAGCTTATCCAAACCATTGGTTGGTGCGGATTCTTATAATAAGATTGAGAAAGAACAACCCTAGTTAAAGGGGATATTTATATTGTCAGGTAACCGAATTTGCGTAAGAAAACTAAATGTTATGCATATACATAGGACATAAGAGGACTGATCCCCTCGAGTGTCCCGTTATTTTTAACAAGGTGTCAGACATTGTATGTCTGTTCTACCTTAGTAGCAGTTCATGGTCATTAGAGACCACTTAGCAGTAAAGAGTCAATCCATTCTTATATTGAGCTTTAATTCTTGATATCTTTCATAATTCTTATTGTCGAAAACCTTGAAGTTATTTCCCTTCATCATGATATATCTCATGTTGTCGTTTATAAACTTGCTGAGCCATTTAGTTGCTCATTCTTGCTATATCATGACTATATTTTAGCTAAGCCCGAATGCTCTAAAACAGACAAAGGCAAGGGGAAAGCAAACACTTAGTTTAGTTGATGCATGTTAGACTTAAATTACTGTTATATAATTTCCTTGTAAATCCTTTGTATTTCCCTTAAGATATGTAATGTTACGATTAAGGTTAATCGACCTTGGGAAACGTAGTCTTTTTATAAGGAACCTTTTGTATTATTCCGCGAAGTTTAAATGCAATTTATGTATTTAATTTGTAGTAAGTATTGTAAAGTGGAGAACCAAACCCGAGGTTAAAGAACCCAAATTTGGGGTTGTCAAAGGTTGGTATCAGAGCTGTAGGTTAGAAACTTTAGGATTGCGAAACCTAGGTTATAACCTTAGTATTAAACTCATATCGAGTGCGTTAGGAGATGAATCGGGGAGATTCATCATGTTGGGTATTTTTGGAGGTGGATTGAGAAAATCCATCGAGCCGAGATATACATGATAAAATATCATTTCATTTCATCAATGAATATATTTTATTGCTGTACTAACATGTGTTATTTTTATGATATAGGATGACGGAGATTGGACAGTCTAGTAATGTTGTGGAGGAGGTGATCTACACGGATATCCATATGGATACCGCACAGCCGTTGGTGGCTGCACCTAACGAGGAACCTGAGTCAGATCCCGAGGAGGGAGACCGCGAGGAGCCCGTCTGGGGCGGAGTGATGAGGCCATACAGTGATGATGAGGCCGAGGAGACTGAGGATGATGAGGATGAGGAGCTAGCAGAGTACACTGATGGCATGAGCACTACTGCTAGTGACATCATCGATACACTGACTACGTCAAACGATGAGCTGGAGGAGAAGGTTCAGCACCTAGAGGAACAGAACCAGATTCATCAGCAGACTGAGGATCAGTATAGGGACACAACTTATATGTTATATGGCGAGAACTTAGAGCTGAAGGCGAGGATGACTGAGATGGAGGCCAAATTAGTAGCAGCTGAGCTGAAGATTCAGCAGTCACAGGCAGAGAAGGAGGCCATGAGAGGCCAGTTACAGCAGGTAGTGGATGCGAGGATTGATATGGAGATCTAGAGGGATGCAGCTCACGGGCAGATGCTAGAGCTGGAGGATGAGGTCAGGGAGAAGAGGGTGAAGATAGACAGACTCAGTTATGTCTATCACTCATCCTTTGGTAGATTTCAGAGTAGGGTGTACTATTACCCACCTGAGGAGGGCCAGACCATGCACACCATCAGCAGGAGTGTGGTGAGGGCTATTGGAGACGAGGAGTACGACAATGTGGTTCATTGAGGGATGCACCGTTAGTTGTGTTAGTTTGATTTATGTTATACGTACATAGATGCAGTAGAAACCCAACTTTTGTTTTGATAGAGGGTTAATATGTGACGCCCCCAAATCTGGGCCCACACAGCCCAAACTTGAGTCGTCAAAATACTACAACAAAATTATTACAACAAAGCACAACGTACAACAATACAGTGTATAATAATACACAATTAAGTCTTCACTATTATTGCCACACTATTTTACAAAACGTGAAGACTATGATAACTATTCCTCGGACCCTCACTCCATTCCCCGGCTAGACCCTGTTATGTTTTCATCTCCTGTTGAAAAACAATGGAACAAAAGAAAGGGTGAGCTCAAATAGCCCAGTAAAGAATATCATGACTAAGATAATGATGAATAAATTATCATTAGTCTTCAACAATTGAGTTCTTGATAGAATACAATAGACTACAAGGTTTATATCAAAAACTGCAGTTAAATTCTTAAACAACGTTCAGATCAATAATAGCAGCGGAATGAGTAATCTATTAGAAGAATAATGCAGACTATAATGTCCACTCGGTTCTCTTTTTAGGAAAAACATCATCAACTTTTATCATCTGAAATATCATTAGTCAAGATAATACAAATTCACAGTTCCTGATCATAATCATGCAGATCAACAGTTCATCTTTGCACTACGGGCCAAAGACATTCAATATAACACCAACGGTCATGATTATACCAGATTCAGCCTTTGGTCATAATCATACCAAACAACAGTTCATCTTTGCACTACGGCCAAAGAGAACATTCACCACGTGCCATAAAAGACACCGAACAGATGTATCGCCTTTAACCTATTATATCGCCTTTAACCTATCATCTGTTCAACAAATATATCACATCTGTGCCCCCGGCCACAGATATTCACAACAGCTTGATTTTTGGATGATTAGAATGATATAAATGATGAACAGAAGAAATAGGATAACAATAAGTATCGGAAGTTTACTTTGTACAGATTCAAATAATGTCCAAATTGTCAACATGATGTGGAGTGAAATTTAAAAATGATATTCAAGATCCACAGTTCAGAATAACGGTTACAATTCAATAGAAAGGTTCACGTAAATAGGAAGGTTCAGTTGAAATAATGAAGTTCAACTATTATGGAACATATAATATTTTCAGGAATTATAGAAGCAATAGTTCCATAATAAATTTCGATTTAGGAGTATGAAAGAAAATAATATCCCTTACCGTAGCAGGTTTGATTAACAAAAGGTGAAGGAAATTAATACAAAGGGTTATTCACCAACAGGCGGCAATCCGCTCCGTAAGGTTATTCCCACAATTTAATAGAATTTGAGTACAAAGAGTTATTCACCAAACAGGCGGCAATCCGCTCCGTAAGGTTATTCTCAGAGATTAATAATGAATGAATACGAAAGGTTATTCACCAACAGGCGGCAATCCGCTCCATAAGGTTATTCCCACAATTTAATACATGGAAATAAAAGGCACGTCTTATGAGTAAGGAAGAAACAATATTATTATCGAGAATCAAATAATGATAATCCCTTATCATAGTACGTTTGAATAATGGAAGATGAAAAAGATGGTATCCCTTACCGTAACACGTGACTGGATATTGATTTAAATGAGGTTGATTAACTTGAACAGTACACGTATACTTATAGATCTTCACAAATACTCAAGATGACTTAAGCACACTTAGAGAGAACTTTCACAAGAAGTATTTAGAGAGAGAAAGAAAGAACAAGTAAGGAAGTTTATGAAAAATCCTTAAGTTAAGGCTTCTATTTATAGCCAAAAATCTCATCATTCATTTAATCTAAACCATTCATTTAAAGATCATCTTTTAATCTACACCATCCATTTCAAATATTATATTATCTTTAATCTACACCATTCATTTCATATCACCTAATAATCACCTAACTTTATATTATAAACAAATCAATTTATTTATTCAACAATAATTCACACTTTAATCTACACCATTCATTTCATATTACCTAATAATCACCTAACTTTATATTATAAACAAATCAATTCAATTATTCAACAATAATTCACACTTTAATCTACACCATTCATTTCATATCACCTAATAATCACCTAACTTTATATTATAAACAAATAACTTTATCAATTCAATTATTATGACTAATTGTTATAAATACAGTATAGTTAGCTCTTAGATATCAAGTCAATAAATTAATGAAATACAACTGTTTAAATAACATCATAATAGAGATAACAATAATGTAAAATAAAGCATACGTTACTGTGTAATGACAATTATTGATTCAATAATGTGAATTACTGTGCATATATTACTGTGACAATTATTAGGTTCAATAATTTTAAAAACAGTGCAACAACAATTATTGACTCAATGATATAAAATACAGTGTAATGACAATTATTAAATCAATAATGCAAAATACTGTGTAACAACAATTATTGAATTGATAATATAAAATATTATGCAGTGACAATTATCGATGAAATGATGCGTAACAGTTACGGTGTCAATTATCAGACCAATAATATGAGACACTATGCAATACCGTGTGTTACTGTAGAGTACCGTGTGCTACAGAAAATACCATAAACTACCGTATGCTACTATTCTTTTATCACCGGTATTTTAACAGTTCCGTTGACTATTTTTATTTAAAAAGGTTACTTCTGTCGTTTTCTATATCCGACAAATATTCCGTTGTGGGGTCCACCAATAATTTATTATTTCGGCGCCGTCGTACGGCACGAATATTCCCCGACCAAACGAATATTCCCCGACAAAGTGAATATTGTCCGACAAAATAAAATTTGCACATAACATCCTTAACTTTCAATTTTGTTAATTTAACCACTTACTGTTTCAAAAAAAAATATATATGAAGAAAAATTAAATTTTGTATTTCATAAAATTCGGGGTCTTACATAATATGTTGTAAATCCCAACTCTATGAAGTTGTGGGATATGTTTATGTTAGATCCCATCTTTTGTTGTATTACCGGGGTTAGTGGTGTGATGTCGCAAGCACCCAAAAAAAAAATCTTACTTTTGAAAAATATTAATGTAGTAGTGCAAGTAAGAGTCGATCCCACAGAGAATGATTAATTCAATTTTATGTTTTTGCAAACAAAAGTTGGGGGGTTTTTAATTAAAGAAATAATTAAAATAAAACTAATTAAAATATTTATGCAAGAAATAAATAAAAATAAAAAGCCTTGGTTCAAGTTAATATCCACCATCAAGAATTTACAACTGATCACTGATGCAAGAATAAATCAATTCATATTTTAAATATTCAACGTGGAATAATTACTCCCATTCGAATAATTTTCCTATCTCTCCTTAATTTTAGTTAAGCAGAAACAAGCGATCTAAATAACCCTTACTACTAAATAATCTCAGACAAGCGTTAAAGATTTAACCTAGTAGCAGCATAAAGAAATAGAGAGATCGTTGAACTAAACAACACAATCCAAGCATCTGCATTTAATCTAGATGAATATTTTTCCTAAGATAAAATAATATTTTTATAAGCAAAATAATTATTAAACTTAGTTGCTTCGCAAATTAAAGTGACCAAACAATTACGGATTTGATATTTAATTTAGTAGTAGATTTCAACGAATAATAAACTAGTATGCATCCTAGCAATTAAACGAATTAATCATAAAATTAAACACAGAAAAATATTCAATAATCAAAATATAAATTGAACAATTAAAATAAATTAGATCTCACAGTGTATAAATCTTGATGGCTTCAATCACTTAAACCAAGAAAAATAAATTAACTACTCATAATACTAAAGAATACTAAATAATAGAAGAGAAAATTTTTATTCTAAGAAAAGTTGTGTATTACAATGTGTCTCAAGCCCTCTATTTATAGGCTCCAAAATCCTCCTAACCCTAGTAGGATTTACAATTAAAAATAAAAGAAAAAGAAAATAATTATTTTCTAACCCTAGTTGGAATTAAAATCCAATTTGGAATCAAAAAGTAGCAAATTCGCGAAATAATCTGATTTGGGAGAATTAACGCGCCAAACAAACGAGGCGCTCGCTACAGTGACCAACCGGCAGCCCGCGCATTGCGCGGTCCTTCGCTACAAAACGACGTCGTTTCTCTTCTGTTCCTGCTACTGTTCGCTCACCGCGCGCATTGCGCGGTCACTATGACGAAACGGCGCCGTTTCAATTGTCGGGTAATCCGTCCGCGCGCATTGCGCGATCGTCACTTTTCCCTATAATTACCGAAATGCCACCGCCTGGATATTTACAATTAGTACCCCCAAGAATCTGCTTTATTACGATTTTGCCACCGGCTTCTTGCAGAATTACACTTTTGCCCCCAAGCTTATTTTTTTCTACAAAATAAAATATAAAATAATTAAAAATAAATAAAAATAATATAAAAATACTAAAAATCCTAAAAACACATAATAATAAATAAAACACCTAAAACACTAAAAATAAATAAAAACACATAAATAAAAAGAAATATAAAAATACTATAAAATTACCTAAATTAACACAAATTAACTAAAATCCTATAAAACCTATTAAAATCAAAATAAGCTAAATAATTAAACATTTTAGCACACAATAAATATAAAAACTAAGTATTAGGGAATAAAAATAGCATATAATTTAACCCTATCAGTTAGTAGCGTTTATAGCAGTATGCTTATGATGTAAATGTGCTATGCACTAGGGTTTTAGCATATGAATATAAATGCATTTTCGTTTATATTTATATGTGTCGAGATGATTAATTGTACTTTAGTTTAAATTGCTTAAGCTATAAAACATAAGTGAAAAGATGAAACAACTTTAATAATTAAATTTGCTTTATACAGAAAATGCCGCCACAAAGAAGAAATCAACGACTACCCTCACCACCACCAGAAGAGTTGGTTAATGCAGGAGGGGTACCGCCAAACCTAGTACAAGAATTTGTGGAAATGCTTATGGGAGCATTCCACAGACGAAATGTTAATGCCACTGGAGCCACAAACCCTGCCGCTCCACTAACAAACTTTAAAGACTTTAAACTGATAGGACCACCCGAATTCCGAGGAACCACGGATCCTATAGAAGCATAGACCTGAATAGAGGAGATGTAAAAGGTCTTTGAGGTTGCACGAGTAGCAGAGGAGCAAATGACCTCATTTGCTACCTTTATGATGAAGGGGGAGGCGAATTATTGGTGGAAGGCCAATAAAAGTAGAGCAGGAGAGGGAACTATCACGTGGGCGCAATTTAAGGAAGTATTATTGGAGAATTACTTTCCAGAAAGCACACAAGCCAGGATGGAGGTCAAATTCCTGGAACTCAAGTAGGGTAACATGTCAGTATCTGAATATGCTGCCAAGTTCAACGAATTGGCGAGATTTGCTCCACACCAGGTGGACACTGAAGCAAGGCGAGCGAGAAGGTTTGAGCAGGGGTTGAAATCGTGGGCTTATAGTAGGGTCACTGTTCTTCAGATTACCAACTTCGCAACCTTACTGGAGAAAGCCATAATTGCAGAAAGGGGAAATAAAGCCCTAAACAAACACAATCAGGAACGAAACAAGAAAATGAGTGAAGGAGGGAATAGAGAAAGTAACAGCAGTGGGGGTAGTAACTCTAACAAGTGCAAGTGGAACAATAACAACAACAACAGCAGTTCAGGGACACCCCAGGGAAGCGAACCAAAGAAAGCAAATAAATGCAGTCAGTGCGAAAAAAACCACACAGGGGAGTGTATGAGGGGAAAGAACGTCTACTACAATTGTGGGCAAGAAGGGTACATCACTCTTAATTGTCCCACACCTAAGAGGAAGGGTTGTTTCTCATGCGGAGCCATGAACCATTAATTTAAGGATTGTCCGAAGAAGAAGAATAGCGGAGGAAGTACTGGCTTTAAAGGAAACAACAACAAGCTCACCATTGGAGGCCCAGTGCAACAGAACAAACCAACCGCACGGACTTTCAATATGACGGTGCAAGACGCCGTTGAATCAAAAGACGTGGTGTCAGGTATTATTCCGATCAATGATATAAATGCGTATGTATTATTTGCTTCGGGTGCTACCTGTTCATTTGTGTCTGATGAATTCGCTAGACGGTTAGAATTGCCTAGAGAAAAACTAGAGAACCCAATGAACATAAAAGTTGCAAATAAAGAAGTGATTCCTGTAGGGCATATACATAGAAATTGTTGTGCTGAAATTAGGGGTCAGAAACTGAATGTGAATCTTATTCCGATACGTTTGGGGGAGTTTGACGTTATTCTTGGAATGGATTGGTTGTTTAACCACAGAGCGATAATTGATTGCTAGAAGAAGTGCATACACCTTAAGACACCAAACAAGTCTAAGGTTGTATTTTATGGCAGCAATTCGTTAAGACAATCTTCTTATCTGACAATGATGCAGGCCAAGAAACTGTTAAAGAAAGGTTGTGTAGGATATTTAACTCATGTGGTGGATACACAAATGGTAAATCCCGAGATGGAGCAAATACAAGTAGTTAAGGAGTTCATGGATTTTTTCCAGATGAACTGCCAGGTTTACCGCCAGACAGGGAGATAGAATTTGTGATTGATTTAGTACCGGAGACAGCACCGATATCAAAGGTACCATATAGGATGGCTCCGGTAGAAATGAAGGAGTTAATGGTTCAGTTGTAGGAGTTATTAGATAGGAAGTACATTCAGTCGAGTGTTTCTCCATGGGGAGCACCTGTACTGTTTGTAAAGAAGAAGGATGGATCAATGAGACTTTGTATGGATTATAGGGAGCTGAACAAAGTGACGATTAAGAACAAGTACCTGTTACCACGAATTGACGATCTTTTTGATCAGTTAAAAGGGGCGAAGTACTTTTCAAAGATTGACTTAAGGACTGGTTATCATCAGTTGAAAGTCAGGAAGGAGGATGTACCCAAGACGGCATTCAGAACTCGATATGAGCATTATGAGTTTCTGGTAATGTCGTTTGGACTAACGAATGCGCCAGTCGCATTTATGGACATGATGAACAGAATATTCAAGCAATACTTGGATAAATTTGTTGTTGTGTTTATTGACGATATTTTGGTTTATTCTAAAATGGAGGAGGAGCATGCTGAACACCTAAGATTGGTGTTGGAGATTTTATGGAAGGAGTAGTTGTACGCTAAGTTTTTGAAATGTGAATTCTGGTTGGAGAAAGTTTAATTTTTAGGTCATGTTATTAACAAAGAGGGAGTTTCAATAGATTTAGCAAAGGTGAAAGCGGTAATGAATTCAGAACAACCAAGGACGCTGAGGGAGGTTAGAAGTTTTTTTAGGGTTAGGGGGTTACTATCGGAGATTCATTCAAGACTTTTCAAAGATAGCAACATCGTTGACTAATTTAATGAGGAAGATGGTGAAATATGTATGGACGAAGAAGTGTGAGGAAAGTTTTCAGGAGCTAAAGAGAAGACTTAGTGAAGCACCTATATTGACCTTACCGGACGATACAGAAGGTTTTACGGTCTACAGTGAGACATCACACAAGGGACTTGGCTGTGTGCTTATGCAAAACGGCAAAGTCGTTGCGTATGCGTCCAGAAAGTTGAAGGATTATGGGAAGGGATACCCTACCCACGACTTGGAGCTGATAGCGGTAGTGTTTGCCCTTAAAATTTGGAGGTATTATTTGTATGGAGAGAAATGTGTGATATTCACAGACCATAAGAGTTTGAAGTATATCTTCACACAAAAGGAGTTGAATATGAGGCAATGGAGATGGTTAGAATTGATCAAAGATTATGATTACGAAATTCTATTCCATCCCGGCAAGGCCAACGTAGTAGTAGATGCTCTAAGTAGAAAGAGCAGGGAGAAATTGTTCATATTGATAAATCAGGAACAATTGGTTCAAAAGATGGCTCGAATGGAATTGGAGGTGAGAAATCCAAATGAGTCAATGAAAGTGGAAGCGAGCCCAACCTTGTTAGATAGGGTGAAAGAGGCTCAAGACAAAGATGAAGAGTGTGTCAGAATAAGGATGAGAATGACAGAAGGAGAAGATGTCAAATTCAAAGTTGATAGTATAAGATTGCTGAGATTTGAAAATCGTGTTTGGGTACTGCTAGTGCCTGAATTAAGAGAGGAGATTTTACAAGAGGCTCACAGTACGAGATACTCGATACATCCGGGTAGCACGAAGATGTATCAAGATCTACGCCAGCATTTTTGGTGGCCAAATATGAAAAGGGAGATCGTAGAATGTGTCAGCCGATTCCTAACTTGTCAAAGGGTAAAGGCAGAATATCAGAGACCGAGTGGATTATTACAGCCGTTAGAAATTCCTGAGTGGAAATGGGAGCATATCACAATGGATTTTGTGGTAGGACATCCAGCAACGCAGAAGAGATATGACGTAATATGGGTGATTGTGGATCGACTAACAAAGTCAGCGCACTTTTTGTCGATCAAGATTAAGTTCAGTTTGGATCAATTGGCAAAACTGTACATCAAGGAGATAGTTTCGAGACATGGGTTGCTGGTATCGATTGTGTCAGACAGAGATCCGCGCTTCACGTCAAAATTTTGGAGAAGTCTTTAGGAGAGATTGGGGACACAGTTGAGAATGAGTACAACGTATCATCCGCAGACTGATGGGCAAAGTGAGAGAACAATTCAGACATTGGAAGACATGCTCAGAGCCTGTGTGATGGATTTCAAGGGCAGTTGAGAAGACCATCTACCACTAGTTGAGTTTGTATACAACAAAAGTTATCATGCAAGCATAGGTATGCCGCCCTACGAAGCTTTATATGGCAGAAAATGCAGAACACCTCTATGTTGGGATGAGGTAGGAGAACGTCGACTGTTGGGGCCGGAATTGGTTCAACAAACTGTAGAAATTATCAGAGTAATAAGAGCTCGACTAGTAGCAGCTCAAGACCGTTAGAAGAAATACGTCGATTTACATCGACAGAAGCGAGACTTCGAAGTGGGAGTTTTTTGTTCATGAAGGTATCTCCCTGGAAGGGGAAGATCCGATTTGGAAAGAATGGAAAGTTGAGTCTGAGGTTCATAGGACCGTTCGAGATATTAAAGAGAGTGGGTGAAGTGGTGTACGAGGTAGCTTTACCTCCTGAATTGGAGCATATTCACAATGTATTCCACTTGTCAGTGTTGCGGTCATATAAACCAGACTACAAGCATGTCATTTCCTATGAGCCAATACAAGTTGAAAAAGACTTATCATATGAAGAAGTTCATGTCCGGATATTAGATAGGAAAGAGCAGCAATTACGAAATAAGGTTATACATTCTGTCAAAGTCCTTTGGAAGAACCACAGTACTGAGGAAGCTACGTGGGAGTTTGAAGAAAAGATGAGGACTAACTATCCGTATCTTTTTGAGTAGTTAAAATTGTAATTCCGGGAACGGAATTCTTATAAGGGGGGAGAATGTAATGACCACGAATTTCATTAAACATTGTAATTATAATTATTATATAATTAGCAATGAATTAAATTTTTTGTACTAATTAATTGTTCATTAAATAATTAAATAGATATACTAGTGTATGTGTATATTTATTTAAAGCAATGAAGCAAGATGTTACTTTTTCTAATTAATCTTTTCCTTAATAAATCATTAATTTCATTTTTATTATAATTCATTTGTTCATGATTCATCTGGATAGGTCTAGCCTTAGTAGGAATTAAATGTTCTTTAAATTCCTTAGCATAAGGTAGCCTAACAATATGCTTTTTCCTGTGCCAAAAAACATGGAGTAAATCTGAACAAACATTTTTACGTAATAAATTATGAAATTCTTTTATTTTACTCTGAAGATTATTATCTTTTAACTGATCTTCAATTCTCTTATACCTAATTTCATCTTTTAGGTATTTTAAATGATTTGTCTTATTATTTAAGATATTCAAACATTTAGAAATTGATTCATCTTGAATAATCCTTAAATCTTTACTCTTAGGTTTATTAATAAATGAAAATGTTATCTCTTGACCTAAATATTTACTAGTTAAACCATTTGTAATAGTAGTAAAAGGGTATAATAAATATATAAATGATAATCCTAAAATAATCTTATCTGTCATTTTTCTTATTAAAATAAAAGATATTTCAAAACAAACATTATTTTGACAGATATGACCTCTAGGTAATTTGTAATTTATATCCATTTTACTTTCATTAGCAGAAGTCATTCTTTCAGTAGTTTTCACATAATACCTAGTTGAGATTAGACCTTCTTGAATATAATTCAAGTCAGCATCAGTGTCTATTAAGGCTGGAATTTCAAAAGTGAATGTTTTGCTAATAATTATAGTGACTTTAATATATCATTTTTGAATGGTAAGAGATTTTAATATACTTAATGACAATCCTTGTTGACTAAGGGTTTCATTATCACTATCTGGATTATTAATTTTAGAAGTTTCAACTTCTTCTATATCCTTAATATCAGAGGAACTATTAACTAATAATGTATCCTTTTCTTTAAGTTTATTTATTTCATTTCTTAACTCAGGGATTTCTGACTTTAATTTAGAATTTTCTCGTTTAAATTAACTTCTTGGTTTAATTCAGGTAAAATTATTTCTTTTACTAGATTTTTAAATCTTTCTAATGTCTTGTTAAAACTAAAAATAGGTTTTTCTTTTAATTTTTTTAATTTTGTTAGTTGGAGTATCTTTATTAAAAAGATCTTTTAATTGCTTAGTATATTGTATTTTTAACTGGGGATCAGAAAATTTACTAATTAAATCAATTAATAGATTTTGTTATTCTTCCTGTTTACTTAAAACATTTAAAGTTTTATTACAACAAGTATCAGTACATCCTAAGGTTACTTTAAGGTTTTGACTAAATTCACTATCTGGTGTTATCTAAGTTACCAGAGGACAGAGAATAAATATTTTCATATTCATTATTACTAGAATTATTCTCTATTCTCATTAACTCAATTATTTGATTACTATCTTCTTCAGATATTTTTAATTGTTTTAATTTTTCTTTAACTTTACATTCCTTTTTATAATGACCTGATTACCACAATTATGACAAATCACTTTACTCTTATCGAACTTTTTATAACTTTTCTTTTTGTAAGGTTTTTTATAACTTGTATTTTTGGGTGATTTTTTATAATTAACTTTTTTTTGTTACTATATTTTTTATGTTTCCTGAATTTATGTTTTTTTATCATATTTATGGTAACTTATTTTTTCTAAAAGGAGCAATAGGGGGTAAACCATATTATTCACAAAAGATCCTAACTCATATTTAGCTTTCTTTTTGTCTTTATTAGCTTGTTTACTAATCTTAAAATCAATGCACATTTTAAGACCTGTTTTCTGGATTTGACTAATTATATCACCATAGGTTAAATTATCGTAATTAATAAAACCTAAGTTTTTACTTAATTCTTCTCGGATTTTATGTGCAAATAAATTTAGTAATCAATTTACGAATTTTTCTTTCCAGAAAGGTTTATTACTGTCATCACGCATCATAACTCTTGAAGTAAAAATATCTTTATACCATCTAAACTCACTTAAAGTAGGGCACGTTAGATTACTTAACTGATCGTGGATCCTATCAGTTATATTACTGGGTGTTCCAATAACATATTTAATTATTATATATGTTAATGTATTAACATCTCACTGAAGATTCTAGATATAGTATAATTCACTTTATTCAAAGAAATAAGATAAGGAAAAGGACCATGAAAGATAAACAGTGCGCAGATAATACATAAGTGAAAGGTATATGTATATTATCTTGATGTATAACAGTCAAGATAAGTGCTTACAGAAATGTAAAACTAAAATGTAAAATGAATGGCGCAAGGGTAGTAAGGAAATGGATCTCACAGTTGAATATAAGATAACAAAATAAATTTACTAGAATTCTTTTTATTGAATCAAAAATAAACTATATACAAACATAAACTGAATACAAGGTTATTTGGGTTGTTACCAAAGGGAGGAGATGAGGAGAGAATAAGAGGTACTTAACCAATCTGCCTTACTCAAATGACTTAGCGTTCCTTTTATAGAATACGAAAAACACTATTACAGAAAGTAAATGATTATCGACATTTTACTATTCATGAATAGTGATTTTTTTACTATTCACATCTACTTTTAGTGGAAAAGTAGCATCTACTGACTTGGTGCTCAGCAACTTTTGACTAAAGGCACATCGGGTGCGTCTGAAGTAGGGACCAACAACATTGGATGCTTCATTGGATGCATGATTAGAGTTGGAATACTGATTTACTGTGGGGGCCACAAAACATTGGTCGTCTTGGTTAGCCTAAATAAGGTACTGGTATGGCCCAGGAGTGACTAAAGGCTCACGGGAGCTGATTATGCAAAAGGATCTTGAGCATCTTCAAGGTTGATACTTCCATAAGGATCCTTATTAATTCTGGAAGATGACTTTTGGGAAGACTTTGAAGAAGATGATGAACTATCACTAGCTTCTTCATGGAGTTTGCTGACTCTTTCTTGGATGGCTTGAGCTAGAAGTTTTAACTTAGTACTGGAATAATTCTTAACATCTGAAACATCAATAAAACCAGAAATAGAGGGACTAGGACTAGATCCTTTCGGTTTTAACTTAGATTTACTGGACGAACCTTCAGCAGGAACATGTTTAATGGGTGTAATTGGAATAAGAGAAAATTCCTTTTGGACTTGACCAATTATTCTTTCGACATTAAATTTATCCCACCATTTAACAAAAAAGTTGCGGGAAACCAATGGAATATGACTTATCTCATTGATAATAGTAGCTTGAGAAGATGACTGGGTAGTTATTTTGACTGGAGCAAAAATATGGGCCTCAATTGGAGTACAAATGTTATACTACCATTTGAGAATCCAAGGGATTGTATATTTACTTGAGAATTGAAGTAAATTAGGGATGTCGTCATACTTAATGTTATAAACAACATAATTTCTGAAATGGTGAACTTGTGACTTTCATGGGAGGTCCATGCCTAGACCACCAAAGAACAAACCAATATGGGATATGACTTTTGAATTTATGATCAAATTGTATGAACCATGAATGACTCGTTGACTGATTTTGGTATAAGAAAACCTTATTACAAGTTTTAATATAGTCATAATAACAGAAATAGTTACAGAGGGAAGGCTTTTTTCTTTCTGCGAGAACACGAAGATCCGATGGGTGTTTTCCCCACTCAAGATCAGAAATAATTTTCTTAATGTAGAGTGAATGGAAAATGATTGTAGATTCATCATTTTTTATCATAAATGGGCTTAATATGAATTGACTCTGTACTAAGAAGAATATCCTTATAATATGTCAATGACTTATAAGGAGCTAAAGGGATGTAATGCCAACCGGTTGGGAGGAACCGTGAGACAAGAATTACTGGGTCATCTTTTGATTTCATTAGGGGCTCAACATGAAAAAGGTTAACTTCATATCTTGGCATATATTGGGATGACTCATACCTTGACATCTATTGGGATGACTGTTGGGTTTTAACTTGGGATTGCACTTTGCAAATATTTAAAGGCTCAAATGGGTCTTTATCTTTGGGTTTACTGGCTAAAACAGTGTTGTATGGTTTAAGGATAGTACCAGGAATTTGATACCTATTGACTAAATCCACAGAAGGGACTGGGTTTACTGGATGAGGAATCATAATTCCTTTGTTCTTACTGGACTGACTATAAACAGGAAGCTTACCAACACTACGACCACTCGGGCCACCTTTTTCACTCATTTTTGGGTACCTGTTTGAATAAACTCTCGGGTTAGAAAATCTAGGATAGAGTTTTGACTACCTTTAATATATTCAATGTTAAAATAAAAAATAGATAAATTAGTTTGTCATCTAGCAAAAATTTGTTTAGAAGCTATATTTTGTACATCTTTTTCTAAAACATATTTTGCAGATTTACAATCTATTTTTACTAAAAACTTTTTATTTAATAAATCACTTTGAAATTTATTAATGCATGAAACAAGAGATAAAATCTCTTTTTTGATAGTAGAATAATTTACTTGTGTATTATCCCACGCACGAGAATAAAAAGAAATAATTTGTTCAGGTGAATTAAAAGTTAACTTTTATTTTAGAATACCTCCTAATCCAATTTCAGAGGCATCAGTTTCAACCATTTTGAATGCATCAAAATTAGATATGCCAAGACATAGAAGTGTCTTAACATGCAATTTGGCTTCTTGGACTATAGAAGTATGAATATCAGTCCAAGGTGGAGGAGTACTTTGTAAGCGTTCAACTAATGGCTTACAGATTCGTCTCAAATTTTTATAGAATTCTCATATATGGTCGAGGGAACCTAAAAATCTTTGAAGCTGGGTTTTATTAATAATTTTGTATGAAAATTTACTAGCAAACTGTATGACTCTAGTAATTGGCTGAATTTAACCATACTAAATAATATGACCAAGGAATTTAACTTTTGTTTGGTGACAACATTTTGACTGAGAAAGAAATAATCCATTAAATTGAATAGTTCTAAAGAATGAGTTTAAATGTTTCCAATGTTCTTCAATAGAATTTGAAAAAATAAGAACATCGTCAATATAAACAATAGCAAAATGACTAAAAGGATTTAAAATATCATTCATAATATTCAGGAATTCACTGGGGGCGTTTTTCAAACCAAAAGGCATGACATTCCACTCATAATGACCGAAGGGGGTGGTAAAGGCTGTCTTATACCTATCCTTTTCATGGATCTGGAT
This sequence comes from Hedera helix, assembly GCA_947179155.2. Taxonomy (NCBI): domain Eukaryota; kingdom Viridiplantae; phylum Streptophyta; class Magnoliopsida; order Apiales; family Araliaceae; genus Hedera; species Hedera helix. Next base: position 4,448,181 of record OX359284.1, on the reverse strand, counting down.
TTGCCAGAATCCACTCTTAAGGTCAAACTGTTTGTCCTAATCTGTTAATTAAATCCTTCTTATTAGGTAATGGATACCCAACCTATTCTAGGACTTTGTTTAATAGTTTATAATTAATAACTAAGTGAGGGATTCCTCTTTCTATTTCAGCATTTTTATTTACATAAAAAACTGGGCAAGACCAGGGAGATTTACTTTTTCTAATTAATCATTTACTTAATAAATCATTAATTTTATATTTATAATAATTCATTTGTTCATGATTCATCTGGATATGTCTAGCCTTAGTAGGAATTAAATGCTCTTTAAATTCCTTAGCATAAGGTAGCCTAACAATATGCTTTTTTCTGTGCCAAAAAGCATGGGGTAAATCTGAACAAACATTTTTACTTAATAAATTATGAAATTTTTTTTATTGTACTCTAAAAATTATTATCTTTTAATTGATCTTCAATTGTCTTATACCTAATTTTATCTTTTAGGTATTTTAAATGATTTGTCTTATTATTTAAGATATTCAAACTTTTGAAAATTGACTCATCTTGAATAATCCTTAAATCTTTACTCTTAAGTTTATTAATAAATGAAAATGTTACCTCTTGACCTAAATATTTACTAGTTAAACCATTTGTATTAGTAGTAAAAGGATATAATAAATATATAAATGGTAATCCTAAAATAATCTTATCTGTCTTATTTTTGATTAAAACAAAAGATATTTCAAAACAAACATTATTTTGACAGATATGAGCTCTAGGTAATTTGTAATTTATATCCATTTTACTTCCATTAGCAGAAGTCATTCTTTCAGTAGTTTTCACATAATACCTAGTTGGGATTAAACATTCTTGAATACAATTCAAGTCAGCACTAGTGTCTACTAAGGCTGGGATTTCAAAAGTGAATGTTTTGTAATAATTATAGTGACTTTAATATATCATTTTTGAATGGTAAGAGATTTTACTATACTTAATGACAATCCATGTTGACTAAGGGTTTCATTATCACTATCTGAGTTATTAACTTTAGAAGTTTCAACTTCTTCTATATCCATACTATCAAAGGAACAAATAACTAACAATGTATCATTTTCTTTAAGCTTATTTATTTCATTTCTTAACTCAGGGATTTCTGACTTTAATTTAGAAATTTCTCGTTTTAAATTATTAACTTTTTGGTTTAATTCAAGTAAAGTTATTTCTTTTACTGGATTTTTAAATCTTTCTAAAGTCTTGTTAAGACTAAAAATAGGTTTTTCTTTTAATTTATTTATTTTGTTAGTTGGAGTATCTTTATTAAAAAGATCTTTTAATTGTTTAGTATATTGTATTTTTAACCAGTGATCAGAAATTTTACTGATTAAATCAATTAATAGATTTTGCTCTTCTTTCTGTTTACTTAAAACATTTAAAGTTTTATTACAACAAGTATCAGTACATCCTAAGGTTACTTTAGGGTTTTGACCAAATTCATTATCTGAAGTGAAAGTGTTATCTAAGTTACTAGAGGACTGAGAATAAATATTTTCATATTCATTACTACTAGAATCATTCTCTATTCTCATTAACTCAATTATTTGATTGCAATCTTCTTCAAATATTTTTAATAGTTTTAATTTTTCTTTAACTTTACATTCCTTTTTATAATGACCTGATTTACCACAATTATGACAAATCACTTTACTCTTATCGAACTTTTTATAACTTTTCTTTTTGTAAGGTTTTTTATAACTTGTATTTTTGGGTGATTTTTTATAATTAACTTTTTTTTGTTACTATATTTTTTATGTTTCCTGAATTTATGTTTTTTTATCATATTTATGGTAACTTATTTTTTCTAAAAGGAGCAATAGGGGGTAAACCATATTATTCACAAAAGATCCTAACTCATATTTAGCTTTCTTTTTGTCTTTATTAGCTTGTTTATTAATCTTAAAATCAATGCATATTTTAAAACATGTTTTCTGGATTTGACTAATTATATCACCATAGGTTAAATTATCGTAATCAATAAAACCTAAGTTTTTACTTAATTCTTCTCGAATTTTATGTATAAATAAATATGGTAATCCATTTACAAATTTTTCTTTCCAAAAAGATTTATTACTATTATCACGCATAATAACTCTAGAAGTAAAAATATCTTTATACCATCTAAAGTCACTTAAAGTAGGGCACGTGAGATTACTTAACTGATCATGGATCCTATAAGTTATATTTCTGGGTGTTCCAATAAAATGTTTAATTATTGTATATGTTAATGTATTAACTCCGTCAGGAGGACCTAATCCTAATTGTTCATCAAAAATAGGCATTCCTTCGTCATCTCTTTGAATAGAGTGAATTATACTATATCTAGAATCTTCAGTGAGATGTTTTTCTCACCAAGATTTAAGGACACCAGTAAATCCACTAACTAATAACTCAACTATATCTGGTTGTCTTAAATTATTATAATTTGTTAGATAACTATTAGCTACCATGGACATGTGATTTAATTTATTTAATAACTCTTGTTCACTAAGGCCATCTGTGTTCCATTTATAAATTTTATTAGCAGAAACATAAAATTGATTATCTAAATTTCTTTCTTCAAACTGTAAGTCTGGAGGGGTTGATTTAGAATACCAATTTTTTGTTTGACTAGTAATAGTTGGATTTTTAAAAGTTAATTTTCTAAATTGATTTTCAATTTCTCGAATAGTAGAGTTATCAGTATCTGACTAACTATTATTAGCATTTTCTCTTTGACTATCAAATTTTCCAATGATAGTTAAAGTCTTAGTTTCACTGGATTTAGGTTTATCTAATTTTTTAAATAATTTATCTAATGTTTTAACTAATTCTTTATCAGAACTAGGTAATCATAGACCTTTTCTATTTTGGGGTAGGTTTAACAAATATTTTTCAATTTTATCATTATGATCTTGACTGAGAATTTTATCTTCAAAATTTTCTTCAATTCTATCTAACTGTTTACCTAGTGTTGCCAAGTATTGGTTAGTAAAATTGTTTTGTTCTATTATTTTTTTATCATCATTATTACCATCTAAAATTTTAAAAGGACTAACAATAACCGATGTGTTTTTAAGTGGTAAAATAACTGTTTCCAAAGGTGGATGACTAGAAGAAAATTTTGACTTATCTTCTTTTACCCATTGGTTTTTAGTAATTACATTACAGTTATCATAATATTTTTCATACCAAGTATAAAAGGTAATATATTTTTTTCTTTTAAAATAGATCTTTTCTATTTATTAACTATTTTTTCTCTATCAGTTTCATCATGATTTTCACAAAATTAATGTCTTTTATTTTTATTTTCTTTTGAATTAAAATCATCAGTTAATTTTTTCCATTTAACTTTAAATTCTTTCTGGATTACTCTAAGTTGGTGGTGAACTGGTTTTGTTTCAAAATCTGACTGTGTTGGTGATAATTGTTGTTCATCATCATCAGATTGATTAACAGATTCATTATTATAACAAGGTTGACTAGTCTGACCTTTATTTATGATTCATTTTAACTTTATATTTTGAAGTGTAGTTTTACTTAGTAATTCTGAATCTTTTCTAGTCGATGCTACTGTACTAGCTACATCTTCTATTACTAAAGATCTTCTAAGTCTTGAATCATCAAAACTTATTCTAACTGTACCATCTAGGTATTGTTTAATATTTTCTAGGTTCATTATGTTACTATTAACTGGCCTTTGGGGCATTTCATTCTCTAATACCCATTATCTTGGGAGATTTATATCTCTCAAAAGAATAGTCTCCGGGACCTGGATATTGGCATCATTAGTACTACTTTGAATTAAAACAGTCTTATCTTTAGGACTTTTGTTAAGTGCTTTAACATTTAAATTTGTTTTGATTGTTTTATAATAAATTATAAATATCAAAGCAAGAGCCTGAGATCCTTCAATCATCTGAGTGATTTCTCCAGCTGTCTTGATATTTAAAGTTAATGTTTTTAATAAATGTGGGTCACTTAGACTTAATGTAAAGTCTGGAAAGCAATTGAAATGGACAGGTCCATTATGCAGACTAGACTCCATTATGCCTAAAATGCTTGGTACATAATTTAAATATCGGGCATCACGAAGACACAACAATATACTTGAATTTATTCCTTTATTACTTAAAGGTTTTACAGTAACTTGAATTAGACCTATATGGATAAAATTATATCCCTTAAGTCTATGTTTCTTAATTACTTCATTTGTTAACAAGGAACAATTTTCATATTCTTTATTAATTGCATAAAGTTTTTCAACAATTTTAACATTATAATCTGACTTAAAATTATCAAAAAAAGTTGACTTATATATTTCTTTAGGTGAAATATTAGGTATGTTCCAATTACCGAAATCTTGACTTAAATTATCATTACTATGTTCTTCCTGATTAACTATGTCTGGGATAGAGAACAAGGCTGCTGACCTAGAACTAACTGAAGAACTAGACCTAAAAAGTCAACTCATAATATTTGGATAAACAAAATTTTTATCTTAGATCATTCCGCTTAAACGACCTTGCCTACCTTAAGTAAATGCATACATATGTTCTAAGATTTCCTTAGCCTACATTGCTCCCACCTGGAGACTAACAACGGCTCTGCAGGACGTAGGCCGAACTAGGTGTTTTACAGTAAGAAAGGTTACTCTGTTTGGAGCCTAACAATAAAAGTTTTGATATAAGTAGAAAATGATATAAGCAGAAAATGAATTTACAGTAAGAAAGGTTATCATTTGTTAATCACATAAATATATTTTCTTGTTTTAGTTCAAACATATGAAATAATAAACTTTAATTAAAAAATATCATTAATTATTATTTTTATTTTGTACATTCACACTCATAATTTCATTTATTAACGTTTTACATCATTATACAATTATTCATAAACTCTATAAATAAATCTAATTCCTTAAAAAAAGAGTTCCAATTACAAAATTTGCGAATATTAAATTGAGAATGTATACCCCTAAAATAGTAAATTATATTAGTCTAATAGATTGGTACAATAAAAACTACGATGACAAACTTTAGTATATCATATCATTTTGTACAATTATCACTACCAAGAAAATAAGAATGTTATAGTGAGGGAATAATGAAAAGAAAAAAATCGATGATAGTATAGTTATTAGTGAAAGAAATACTCTTCACAATTTATTTAGCCCCTCATAAATATATCCCAATTATTATGCACAACCATTTAGCAATTATTTAACAAGAAATAATTTACAAATTTTATATTCTCACTATTTATACTTTAGTTAAAGAAGAATGAGAAGAGAACCAGAGCAGGCGAAAGAGTAATAATCGATTAAAATACTTTTATATAATCATAACATATGACGCATATAAAACACAATTTAACTGCATATCTCTATCACGATAACATTCGTGAACTTATCTTCAACTCTATTCAGATATGTGTAAGAAGTGAACAATTACAAAAGTACTCTAATATATTGTAGTTTGAGATTTGATGTATTTGAGATGGAACAATATGAAGTAAAAAAGTAACTTTTAAATTTCATATTTTCAGCAAAGCAATCACGTAGTCATTTACAAAAGACAATGAAAATAAAAGTAGAAAAGGTATTAAGAACATAGAACAAATTTGTTTCCCCCACTTCTTGTTTTGAATAACTAAATTAGAAAACACTCTACTTTCCTTTGAGATATCATAACATTACTAATATTAAATCTTATAAGTAGTAAAAAAAATTACATAGTTTATAATATTACTCATTTTAGTGACTAAAATTAAATGGATATATACCAATTTTGAATTAAAATTTGTCTCTTAGTAATTTTAAAAAGGCAATAATTGTCTCATATTTTTGAATTAAAATATTATTATACTTTATAATATAGAATTTACTATATTTCCGAATGATTACCCGTTAAAAAGATTAAGTAAGATGAATTTATAACAATGTTTAATTTAATGAAATTATTGTAGAATTTTTTTGATTATTTTAACAATTGATTATATATAAAAAATTTATTAGCCAAATAATATAGTATTAGTCAAAACTAAATTTCTTACAAAAAAAAATTCTAACTCAATATTAATTTATAAAATTTCAAAATTTAAATCAATAAAAATAAACCTAATAGAATATTTTCTTATGAAATGAAGAGAGTGTTAGTTTTATTAAATATTGAAAAGAGAGGGAAGTTGAAAAAAAAAACAACCGGCAAAATTTTGGGCAAGGCGGTAGACAAAAAGTTATTTTCCCAATTTTGTTTTCTCCTTCATTTAGTATAGCCCTAAACTCCTCTATTATTTTCCCAAATTATTTTTCTCCTTCATCCAACTAACCATGGACCTTTCCTCTGCTATGGAAGGTTAATTTGTACCCCTTTTCACCAAATCAGTAATCCCCTCTCTCAGAAATGATTGCTTATGTTTTCGAGTGATAAGGCTCGCAACTATTAGCATTCCTCTTCCTGTAATTTTGAGATCATTTCAATCTAGATTTTTTCTGATTTTCTTTCTTCATTTCATAAACTAATTAAAGTGTTCTACTCCTTTACATACATAGTTACAGCCTCACTCAACGGGTTCTGGTTGTCGCCGTTATTACTGTTTCCACCGCAATTTTGAAGAAAAATAAGCAAATTTTGGAGCTTCAGAAATCTGTAGAATTAAGGGTTGGTTTAATGTTTGCTTAATTTATTATTGTTGCCGCCATAATTTTAATCTTTTCTGATAGTAATCATTGTTATTGCAGTTAATGGGTATAATTTATTTTAAATTTTGTTATTAATTGATGTAAGCAAGGGTGTTAGGTTTAATGGTTACTTTTCAGTTTGTTTGATTTATTTCTGGTTAGTAATTAGGGCTTGTTTATTGTTGAGCATTTGCTTATAAGTTTGTATGATTGACGTTTTGGGTTGGAACGTGGAAAGTCATTGAGATATGCTACCGTAAGAATCTGAAGGGGGAAAAAGGTATATTAAATGATATGAATAAACAAAATAACTCGGAAGAATTTATTTCGAATTTGCATATGTTAAATTCTGGAGAGTGATGTACAAATCGGCTTCTCCTATAAAATGATGTACAGTCACCGCGCACACGTTTCAAGCACTCTCTTTCACATAACCACTAGTCTCCTCTGCAACCTTTGCCCATTCATTTCCAATCTTTTCTGTATATGCAACCTGTTGCATTCATTCATAGTTGCAAAGGTCAGGGGAACAAAAGAATCGTTTAGTATCATGCCAAAATAGTGAGAATCAAAAGAAGATAACTCTATGACGAATACATTGTGGGCAACTTAACATTTACTGAAAAATTTAAAAAAATATTCAGTGCACTTAATAGGGTGTATTTGTCTACCAAGACCACCTACATAACATTTAGCAAATGTTCCTCTCAAAAAATTATTATAATTCTATTCTAGTCATCCTCAAAAGGTCCAGAGGGATTCCTTATGACTAAATGAAGCCTCCATGCAAAAGACAAATCTCACCCAGTAAACTGGCAACTGTGAAAGGTTAAGCTGTAGGGTTACACCACCCAGGACAAAAAAGGACATACATCTCTATAAGATGATCAAGCTTACGGGTTTTGTGTTCCATTTTTGTTTTGGATGTCAAATTCCGTTAGATGATTATGATATTTTCTAACCAAAGAGTAGCAACAAGATCAAAGGGCAATCAAATCTTCGTTCTTTGACCCTCAGTCTCGATCTCACCCTGAGGAATTGAAAGCATATAATCATAAGAAGTCCACACACATTGTATTAGTATTTATTTGCATCCTATGACAGGTCTGGAAGGATAGAAATAAGGAGTTAGCTGAAGAAATTGAAATGGAACATTTTCTGACAGCTAGGCTTACTGCAAGCAAGCTAAAGAGATTTTTGATGTTTTTAAGACTAAAAAATAGCATGCTCCACATCTCTATCAGCTTCAGTTGAGATGAGTAATGAACATAAACACTGTGAAAGAGCAGGTTCTTGATGTCCTAGAAAGCTTATTGCTGTGACTGCTAGCACGGTTCTCATATCTTGAAAATAAAGCTCTTAAACTCCTTTTTTTATAGAGAAATTTAGTTGAGCTCCTAAAGTGATATCTTGAAATTTTCCTCTAGTAGGTTGCATTAGGCTCAAATCACAAGTCGCAAAGGGCATTAGGAGGTATTCAAAGATGAAAAAAGTAACTGAATTACTGGAAAGAACCAATAGCTTCATTGAAGAGTTATAAAGCTTGTTCCAGAGCATTAAAATTGAAACGAAGAGGCAGCTGAACAAGTCCATTGTCCAAAGAGCCTACCTTGAAGTTGTTGAAGTGAGCAATGACTCTTGGCAGCACCAATAAGGCCCCTGTAGAAGGTACCTTCCTGGTAGGGGTGAACAATTCGGTTATATCCGAACCGAATAGTCTATTCGGATATAACCGAATACCGAAATACTCTAAATTTCACTATCCTAACAACTAACCGAATTTATAAATAACCGAATACCGAATAACCGAATATACAATTCGGTTATTTCGATTAATAACCGAAATGAATTTTCAATTTATCAAACAAACAAATTAATTTCAAATTAGCAAATACTAGAGTTTTCAATTAATAATTAACAACAATTAACAACCATAATAATTTAATACTAGACTTAATTTTTTTTTTAATCTATTCGGTTATTCAGTTAACCGAATACCAAATTTTCAATAATCGTATAAATAACCGAATACCGAAATATTAAAACGGTTATTACCGAATTAGAGAAAATAACCGAATAACCGAAATAATTCGGTTAAAAAAATTCGGTTATGTTCGATTATTCTGTAATAACCGTTTTTTGCTCACTCCTACTTCCTGGCATACAGATTTAATCTAAAATAACATAATCAATGTGCTGATATGCAAGCAAGACTAACTGTCATCAGCCAGGATAAAAGACTCGTAGTCGTTGAGAATCTCCTAGAGAAAATAGATCTATTATTTGTTGGCTGGTGTAGCACAATATTGCCACTAAATTATACTCAGCACATCCCTTAACAGTTGTAAAGGAGTAGAACACTTTAATGTTGAGGTCGTTATTAATATTACATTCTTTTTTCATATTATTTCTACAATGATTGCACATAGGTTGTGGATGATGCACCCAAACGTTCAAATCTTTCACGAAGAATAGCATCTCTGGTTAGGTTTTGTGAGAAACGGAATGAGAGATGCTTTGACAAAAAGATAAGGTACAATGTCCGGAAAGAAGTTGCTCAGAGGTAAGATATATCAATTATAAGAATCCTTTTAGTTTTGGCTTTCAATATTAGTTTGGTTTTGCTGGACTACTCTATTGACACCTTTATAAGAATAAATATATGTTTGTTGGATGAATAACATTGTTTTGATCATTTTTGTGTTGTTGCCTTCCACATCTAGTCACAGAAAGAAATCGTAAAACGACTTCAAAACTAAATTACAGAAAAGTAGGTGTAGAAAAGTAAATAACACAGATTTTTAAGAGATTCGAAGTACAAAAGTCTCTTAGTCCTCTCTTCTACTCCAAGAGTAGGGATGATACAATCTCTATGTACTACTACAACTTTGACACTATTGAGCAATAACATTCAAATTTGCGTAGGTTACAAGAAGTAACCTTTTCATTTTATTTCACTTATTTAACCATGCACAATCACACAGTTCCGTGCTACATCCACCTGAGAATAAGATTATGTAAATAAATCTGTAATAATTTTTTCCTAGATTACTTATCAAAAATTAAATTTTTTTTTGAATACCTAAGGGTTTTCTAAATCTAGTCTAAATCTCTAAATATGTTACAGAGAATGCAGCTACACTGTTTATTCAATATATAACCAAAGCAAAATTACTTGCAAAACACCCAAAATAGAGGTATATAAGATAAGATCCGAGTGCTGGAGCATTTCCCCATACTCTTTAAAGGCTGCAATGCTTACCTTGTGAAATACAGTCTACAAGTTGAAATAATCTCTTCTACATAATTGCTTTTGGTGTCCCCACCTTCTTTTTAGTAGTACATATTAATCGCACCTTGGTGATTTTGTTATTCATATAGTTTTTTATCTGATTGTTTGCAGAAATAAATATCGGAAGAAATATTTCAAGCTTATACAAGGGCGCCAATGGTCTACCCTGGACTTATGGAGATTCAAATACTTTTCATTCCTCAGTGGTAACTTTCTAGAAAATATAATTTGAAGCCATTGGTAGTAATAATTTTGATGGTAATACTTTTGTTTGGGTATCAATAATTTGTGTAATTTATTGATTCAGGTATTAATGTACAAAGTGGTGAAAAAGTAGCCATCAAGCTAGTATTGTTCCCATCTTTCTGATCAGTGTTTTAACAAAAAAAATGTATGAATTTATGTTCTGGTTTGTAAAGCGAAATAAATTGTTGTTCATGTGATTGTTTACTCAATCTTTTTCTTAAGTAACAATGTTCATAATTTTTTTTTTCTTTATCGTGTACCTAGTATTTCTAGAAATAGTAGAATATTGGAAATTGAGTATTGACTATAATGATTAAATCACTAATCACATGAAATTGTAGTACGAGATGAAAAGATAGAAGATTTCTTTCATGCTTGTTTCCACAAATGTAAAGATTTGAGCTTTCTTTCATATGCTTGTTTCCACAAAAGTAAAGATTAAAGCTTTTTTTCATGCTTGTTTCCACGAAAGTAAAGTTTGACGTTTTATTATATGCTTGTTTCCACTCAAATAGTTAAATATCATTATAGTTTTACTTTGATACGGAATGGCTCTAATGATCTCCTTTACTATATCTAATGCTAATTCATTTTCTTAGGGGCATTTACTTCTTAAGCTTCTTTAGCCAAGAAAATGATGTTTTCTCGATATATCATAATTGTACCTTATTGTCATTGCTTTAAGTTTAACTTTCTTATTCTCTCTTTCTTTCCTTTAGTACTCGAACATTACTTGCATGCTCCCACAATGCGTATTGTGCGATTTGCCGCTATAAATAAAATGGAATAGGATTTTATGTTGGGCTCAATAAATTGGTAACATTAGCAGTGTGACACTTTAGAATTTGGATTTGCTCTGAAGTCTGTGAGAGAGATGTCATGAAGCATAATGCAGCTGCCATTAACCTTGTAGAACATCATATTAACCAATTCTAATTTGGATCATGAATTCCCGATTAAAAAAAAAACTAGAGTCAAAGTAATTGGGCTTTTTTTTTTTTTTTTTTTTGGCCTTGTTGCCATTTTCATATATACTTGTTTCGATGATAAAGTTTTTTTAACGTTAAATGTGTCATTGACTGTTCTGCAGTCTCTTCAATCAGGGATTGTCTGGATGAATTGCTCCCAGCCATGCTTCTGTCAAGCTCCACAGGGTGGGAAAAACCGTAGTGGTTTTGGGTGTGAACTAAGAGAATGGTAATATAATACTCCCTAACCACAAATAATTAATTTTTTTTCTTTTAATTTTTTAAATGCTTTTTGAAAATATGAAAAGTTATGTATGTATGTATGTTTCTACCATTATCTTAATAATAACTAATACCTCGAGGATAACAAGGTTAATGATCTTGGCTACACACACTTGCCTATTATTATATTTATTCATTTGTTCCTTTATCAAGACCATCACTTAGATGAGTTATCCCTTATTTTAGTTTATAGTTCATTAGTAGATATTTACAGCAATTGATCCTAGAGTCACTTAAAAAGGAATTTGACCTAGATGGTACCCAGATTCATGTTCAACTTGCTGACCTTGTCCCATTTTTGGTGCCTAGTTTGTTACCTTGTTCATGTTTTACATATTATAAAACTTCAAACTTAATTAGCTGACTTATTTTAAGAATGTCAAGTTGCTAAATGATGCGTTAAATTGAATTATCTACACATTATGATATCAGTCATTGGCATAATTAAAAACTTTTGAATCAACTGATATGCTGTATGAATATGTCTACGCATCGTACATAATTGTGTCAAAGTGGACAGTATGGTATGTCAGTCTTTGTATTTGGAATTGTAGCAAATGATATTTTGATAGACTATTTGCCTTTTTCTTCTTATGTGCAATATGGTATACATTAGTACCACACTGCAACTCTATTGTCTTTATTTATTATTTTTGGCATTGCGTGCCTCTGCTGATCTATTTGTTTCATTTTTCAACAACTATGACTTGCTATTATTTTTCAATATGTGTAGGAAGAGTGCTTCTATCTGCCTTACAATATTGGGTACCAAATTTTCAATATATGATGCGCTATGTTTACGGAAGAAAAGGAACGAAATAAGAAGTGTACTTTCTCTATATATGTAAATATATATTTGATTGAAGAACTATAACAGCCTTAGATGGTTGATTGTAGAGATGATGAATGATTATGTACTTGATGATTTTATTAAGTTAATAATATTTTAATTTTTTTTATTTTTGCTATGGGGTCATTGAGCTAGTCAGGTACACAACAAGATTGTTAATTTTTGATTTGGCAACGATACAGTCAATGACTATTTCGTTACCAAAGCGTTGTACAATTAAGGATATAACAACTTTTTATACATTTAGCAATAAGTTTTCGTTGCTAATGACATTAAAATATAATTTTTGGCAACGAAAAATTAACCTAATAACAACGGGGAGGATATTGTTTCTATACCCAAATAAAAAGGTAACATTTATATCGTTGCAAATCATATCAATTTTCGTTGCACATATAAAGAAACAGCAACGTATAGTGTCGTTGCTAATCAACAACTTTTGTTGCTATTGAAAAATAACCTGCAACAAACATTATCGTTACTGATTAATCATAATGTCGTTTCAAAATAGTATAATCAGCAACGAACATCGTTGCTAAAAAGTATACAATCAGCAACGAAAACAGGTTTAGGCAACAATTTTCATGTTTTTCCGCAATGAAACCTATCATTGGCAAAAGCAAACCAACCGCAACGAAAACACATGTTCGTTGCCTAAAAAAAGAGTTCGTTTCGTTACCAATTAGTAGGATTTTGCAACGAAAGGTGATTTTCAGTAACGATTTTTTATTGATTCTGCAACAATAAATTTCGTTGCTAAAGGATCGAGACTTTCGCACGAAAGTCAACTTTCGTTGAAAAATGTACCACTTTCGGCAACGACCAAAATACGTTCGTTGTGGAACAATTAGCAATGCTCATTGCACAACGATAAGAAAATCGTTGCTAAAGCCCTTTTGGAATGAAATTTGGCACATTTAGCAACGAAAATCGGTTGTTGCTAAAGCCCCATTTTTTTGTAGTGTATATATATATATATATATATATATATATATATATATATATATATATATATATATAATATGCATCATATTATTTAACATGCGAAACATGTTTGATAATGTATAATATACATATATTAAGCACGCACATATAGAATACTATATTCTACTTGGATTGATTATGAACATTATTCTAGTTTGGTTTATTCGAGCCACCAAATAAATTAGAAGGTCAAACCTAGGGTGCAAGAACAAAATATGAATATAACTATTAAATTCATAACTTAGGCTCCATTACAAACAGATTTTCAAGCGCTCCTTGTTCTTCGGCTTTAATTTTTCAAATAATTCTATCTAATCCTATTACAAACTATTTTCATGAAATAGAAATCTTGATCAACAGTCAAGAGGAAGTATATATGAGTGAGATATAATTTACAATAGAAAAATTTAGAAAGACGAGATACGCAGACCCTATTTATTAAAACTCATTCATTCATGCATCCACATAAAATAAATTCAATCTCAATGGTCAATAGTCCATAATCAATCCATTGTATTATCATACATATCATCATATATATCATCCATCTCATGAATTAAAACTCTTTATTTTAATTATAAAATCATCTAAAATAATTCTTTATTTTAATTTATCAATACTACACAAAACAGGAAAAATCGGACAAATCAGCGAGGTCGAGCACAACTGCGCCCAGACCCAATGCAACTGCGTCAACAACATAGCTGCGTTGCGACACACTACTAGTTTTTCTGTTACGTTTTCAAAGCACGAGTTTTATGTTATTTTGATAAAATATGATTTTATACCAATAATCATGCCCAATAAATTGTTCTAAACACATACCCATACATATACGAAATCAAAACAATTAATAATTCGCATAAATTTGGCTCTTGATGTAAGACCCCGACTTTTATAAAATACAATTTAAATTTTTCTTCATATTTTTTTTCCTAAAACCGTAAATAGATAAATTAACAAAAGTTAAAGTTAAAAATATTTTGTATAAATTTTATCTTGTTGGAGAATATTCGTTTTGTCGAGAAATATTTTCTGTCGGGGAATATTTGATTTCTTCGACGGCGCCGAAATAACCAAACATTAGTGGACCCCCCCCCCCCCAACAACGAATTATTGTCGGATATAGAAAGCAACAACATTAACCTTTTTAAATAAAAATGTTCAACGGTACTATCATTTTCAACTATTACTATACCCGATGGTAAAGGAATAGTAAAGCACGGTATTGCATAGTTGCATAATAACATACGGTATTGCACAGTGTTTCATATTATTGAACTGATAAAGTGGTTGTTGTACAATATTAACTTTATTGAACCAATAATTGTCACATGCATAATAATTTATATTATTGAACTGATAATTGTCACAATAGCATATGCACAGTAATTCACATTACTAAATCAATAATTGTCATTACACAGTAACGTGCTCTTTCTTTTATTTCTTTTCTGCATTATTGTTATCATTATTATGATTTTGATTAAACTGTTGTATTTCATTATTAGTTAGTATTTCTGCTGGTATTATGAGTCTTTAATTCAGAAGGCCAATTACACTACATTTATAATAATTGGTTATAATAATGAATAATTGTGAATAATTTATGAATTATTGTTAAAATAATATATAAAGTTATTTGTTTTATATACTTTATATAAAGTTAATTATTTTATATATAAAGTTAATTGATTTATATATAAAGTTAATTATTTTATATATAAAATTAATTGATTTATAAAAATTTACTTATTTTATATATAAAGTTTGTTGTTTTATAATGGATTTATATATAAAGTTAGTTATTTTATATATAAAGTTAACTGATTTATATATAAAGTTATTTTTTATATATATAAAGTTAATTGATTTATATATAAAGTTAGTTGTTTTATATATAAAGTTAGTTGTTTTATTAAATGAATGGTATAGATTAAAGATAATAAAATGAATGGTTTAGACTAAATCAGGGAATCTTGGATTTTGGCTATAAATAGAGGCCTTTACTTAAGAATTTTTTTATAACTTTCATACATATTTTTTCTTCCACTCTCTAAAAAAAATATTATTAGTGTAAGTTCTCTCTGATTGTGCTAAAGTTATCTTGAGTATTTGTAAAGATTTGTAAGTGTAGTAGTACTGTTCAAGTTGATCAACCTCATTTTTATCAATATCCAGTCACGTGATAAGGTAAGGGATTATCATTCTTTGATTCTCGAAAATAATATCGTTTCTTTCTTACTCATAAGATGTGTCATTTATTTTCATGTATTAATTTGTGAGAATAACCTGACTAAGCAGACTATCGCATGTTTGGTGAATAACCTTTCGTATTCATTCCTTACTAATCTCTTGGAATAACCTAACTACGCGGACTACGGCATGTTTGGTGAATAACCTTTCGTATTCATTCCTTATTAATCTCTAAGAATAACCTGACTACGCGGACTATCGCATGTTTGGTGAATTACTCTTCGTATTCATTTCTTATTTGTCTTTTGTGGAAATAATTTGTCTACACGAATTATCGCATGACACTTTTATTTTATATTCGTTTGTAATATCATTTTCTTTCATATTCGTAAGTGATATTATTTTCTTTTATACTCGTAAGGGATACCATCTTTTTCATCTTCCATTATTCAAACTTAATATGGTAAGCGGTATTACTCTTTTCATACTCTTAAATTTACTATGGTAAGTATTGTTCGGTAAAAATTCCTAAAATGATTATATGTTCCTTAATAGTTTGCGCTTTATCTAATATCATTTCAATTGAACCTTCTTATTTTTCTAAATCTTTCTATTGAACTTTAATCGTTATTCTGAATTGTGGATTTTGAATATCATTCCTAAATTTTAGTCCACATCATGTTGATAATTTGGACATTATTTGAATCTGCACAGAGTAAAATCATAAACTTTTGATATTTATTGATCATGTTGTTTCTTCTGATTCATGATTTATATCACTGTTGTTATTCTAATCATCAAGAACCATGTTGTTGTGAATATCCGTGGCTTGGGGCACAGCTGATAGGATAAAGGCGATATAATTGTTGTGTCTTTTAGGGCACATGGTGAATGTTCTCTTTGGCCGAGGGCAAAGAAGAACTGTTGTTTGGTATGATTATGACCAAAGGCTGAATACTGGTATAATCATGACCGTTGGTGATATTTTGAATATCTTTGGCCAATAGTGCAAAGATGAACTGTTGTTTGGTATGATTATGACCAAAGACTGAATACTGGTATCATAATGACTGTTGGTGATATTTTGAATATCTTTGGCCCGTAGTGCAAAGATGAACTGTTGTTTGGTATGATTATGACCAAAGGCTGAATACTGGTATAATAATGGCCGTTGGTGATATATTGAATATCTTTGGCCCGTAGTGCAAAGATGAACTGTTGTTTGGTATGATTATGAACAAAGACTGAATACTGGTATAATCATGACCGTTGGTGATATATTGAATATCTTTGGCCCGTAGTACAAAGATGAACTGTTGACTTGCATGATTATGACCAAGAACTGTGAAATTGTATTAACATGACCAGTGATGTTTCAGGTGATAAAAGTTAATGACATTTTTCTTAAAAGGAGAAGCGAGTGGACATCATAGTCTACATTATTCTTCTAATGGATTGCTCATTCCGCTGCTATCATTGATCTGAACTTTGTTTAAGAATTTAACTACAATTGTTGATATAAAGCTTATTGTCTATTATATTCAGTTAAGAACTCAACTGTTGAAGACTAATGATAATTTATTTGTCATTATCTTAGTCATGATATTTTCTTACTGGGCTATTTGAGCTCACCCTTTTCCTTTTGTTCCATTATTTTTTCAACAGGAGATGAGATAGTAGCTGGGTCTAGCCGGGTAATGGAGTGAAGGTCCGAGAAATAGTTATAGTAGTCTTCATATATTGTAAATAGTGTGAAAATAATAGTGAAGACTTAGTTATGTATTATTGAGTTCTGTATTTTTGTGCTTTGCACTGGTTTATAATAATTTTGTTGTAGTTTTTTGGCATCTCAAATTGGGTTGTGTAGGTCCGAATTTGGGGGTGCCACAGTTGGTATCAGAGCTTAGGGATATGATCTTTAATGGAGATCTGGGGTAGAAGTAGGAGGGGAGAGATGAATAGAATCAGTCACTAGTGTTTATTACCTAAATTATATTTTATTATTTAACGAATCGATTTAAGGACAGGAAGTGATGAGTCAGTTTGTTTAACTAACATTTACTTCGTGACAACAATTAAGTATGACATTTGAAAATCAGGAAGTTAACTATGGAATTTTCGAAGCCAATGTAGCTAAGAATCAAGAGGCCACAAACAATCCTCCTGCCAACTCAGGAAATAATGTTTCTGATAACATGATGAACGATGGATTCTTTAGGAACTTCATGCAGTTCATGCAGAATCAAGCAAGAGGAAATTCAGTCAACAATAACGGTAGAAGCGTTGATAATTCAAGGATTATCACCGTTAAGTAATTTAAGGAGTTGGGACCACCTGAGTTTTTCGGGAAGCCTGACCCACTCAAAGCGGAGGCGTGACTGAAGCAGACAACAAAAATATTTGATGTCCTGCGATGTGCAGATGACCAGAAGGTGCCATTTGCCACCTTCATGTTACGAGGTGAGGTGGAAAATTGGTGGGAAGCGGTAAAATATATCCATCATTCGGTACTTGAAATGTCTTGGACATAATTTCAAGAACTGTTTAACGAGAAGTACTTTTCAAAAAGCATCTGCCATATGAAAGAGGTGGAGTTCATTAAGCTGGAGCAGGAAAACATGACAGTTTTTTAATATGAAGCTAAGTTTGCCGAGTTATCTCATTTCGCGACCCATTTAGTGGATGACGAAGCACGAATGAGTCATATATTTTTGCGAGGTTTAAGACTCAATATTCTTCAACACCTTAGCTCTCATAAATTTTATTTGTATTCAGATGTTGTAGATAGAGCTCAAAGGGTGGAACATGAAAATAAAATATTTTAGTCGAGAATCAATGACTAGCATAGAGAGAGAAACGACAACAACCACAGGGACGAGAACCGTAGAGGAAGTAACCAGCACTTCGGCGGTAATCCCGTAACGAATAACAAAAGATAATAAATTGAATGGTTTAAATTAAATCTGGGAATCTTGGATTTTGGCTATAAATAAAGGCCTTAACTTAAGACATTTTTCTTAACTTTATTACATATATTTTCTTTCACTCTCCAAAAAAAAATCTTAGTGTAAGTTCTCTCTGAATGTGCTAAAGTTATCCTGAGTACTTGTGAAGATTTGTAAGTGTACGAGTACTGTTCAAGTTGATCAACCTCATTTTTATCAATATCCAGTCACGTGATAAGGTAAGGGATTATCATTCTTTGATTTTAAAAAATAATATCGTTTCTTTCTTACTCATAAGATGTGTCATTTATTTCCATGTATTAATTTGCGGGAATAACTTGACTACGCGGACTACCGCATATTTGGTGAATAACCTTTCATATTCATTCCTTTCTAATATCTGGGAATAACCTGACTACGCGGACTACCGCATGTTTGGTGAATTATTTTTCGTATTCATTTCATATTTGTCTTTTGTGAAAATAATTTGTCTACACAAATTATCGCATGACACTTTTATTTCATATTTGTTTGTAATATCATTGTCTTTCATATTTGTAAGTGATATTATTATTTTTATACTCGTAAAGGATACCATTTTTTTCATCTTCCATTATTCAAACTTACTATGGTAAGGGTATTACTCTTTTCATACTCTTAAATTTACTATGGTAAGTATTGTTCGGTAAAAATTTCTAAAATGATTATATGTTCCTTAGTAGTTTGTGCTTCATCTAATATCATTTCAATTGAACCTTCCTATTTTTCTAAATCTTTCTATTGAAATTTAACCGTTATTCTGAACTGTGGATTTTGAATATCATTCTTGAATTTTAGTCCACATCATGTTGAATCTGCACAAAGTAAAATCATAAACTTTCGATATTTATTGATCATACTGTTCCTTCTGATTCATCATTTATATCACTGTTGTTATTTTAATCATCAAGAACTATGTTGTTGTGAATATTTGTGGCCTGGGGCATAGATGATAGGATAAAGGCGATATAATTGTTGTGTCTTTTAGGGCACGTTGTGAATGTTCTCTTTGGCCAGGGGCAAAGAAGAATTGTTGTTTGGTATGATTATGACCAAAGGTTAAATACTGGTATAATTATGACTGTTGGTGATATTTTGAATATCTTTGGCCCGTAGTGCAAAAATGAACTGTTGTTTGGTATGATTATAACCAAACGTTGAATACTGGTATAATCATAACCGTTAATGATATATTGAATATCTTTGGCCCGTAGTGCAAAGATGAACTGATATTTAGTATGATTATGATCAAAGGTTGAATACTGGTATAATCATGACCGTTGATGATATATTGAATATCTTTGGCCCGTAGTGCAAAGATGAATTGTTGACTTGCATGATTATGACCAAGAACTGTGATATTGTATTAACATGACCAGTGGTGTTTCAGGTGATAAAAGTTGATGACATTTTTCTTAAAAAGAGAAGTGAGTGAACATCATAGTCTACATTATTCTTCTAATGGATTGTTCATTCTGCTGCTATCATTGATCTGAACTTTGTTTTAGAATTTAACTGCAGTTGTTGATATAAAGCTTATTGTCTATTATATTCAATTAAGAACTCAACTGTTAAAGGCTAATGATAATTTTTTTGCCATTATCTTAGTCATGATATTTTCTTACTGGGCTATTTGAGCTCACCCTTTTCCTTTTGTTCCATTATTTTTTCAACAGGAGATGAGAAAGTAACTGGGTCTAGACGGGGAATGGAGTGAAGGTCCGAGAGATAATTATAGTAGTCTTCACATATTGTAAATAGTGTGACAATAATAGTGAAGACTTAATTGTGTATTATTGAGTTCTGTATTTTTGTGCTTTACACTGGATTATAATAATTTTGTTGTAGTCTTTTGGCGTCTCAAATTGGGCTGTGCAGACCCGGATTTGGGGGCGTCACACTTGATGCCATTGTTGGTTTGTAAAAATATGGCATGCATACAATCAAATTGTAAAGCGCAACGAAAGTAAGGATAAATCATATTTAAAATTTTTCTACATACCAAAAAATAGGATCATTCTTATACGATACTTATTAATTGAGGAAGAATAAAATATTATATATTTGTAAATTCAACTCTGGAACAACTACGAGTTCACCTCCTTTGATCCTTCGCTTTCTTCTTCGATTCCGCCAATTAAACGCCAACTACAAAGTGTACGTAGCGTTCTAAAGGTGATCCACCAAGAGATTATGAATAGAAGAAGTTGATTTAGGTTTCTCCAAACTATGGGTGTCTAACCTTAATTCTCTCTCTCTCTCTCTAACTCCTTAGATGTAGAGAATTATTAGAAGAAATCTCTAATACTTGTGAAATAGAGTATCCACCCAATCCATAATAAGAATCCTCTTATTTATAGATATGTTCAACTCTTCTAAACTCTTTAGGAGTAGGATTTTAATTTAACTTCTAATCTAATTAGGAACTAAATTAATTTAATATAATAATTACAATTCCTAAACTTTTTAGGAACTTAATTATTTATAATGAGAGTAATTCTTATCAATTAATTCCTAAACCATTTTGGAACTAAATAATAATAATAATAATAATAATAATAATAATAATAATAATAATAATAATAATAATAGTAATAATAATAATAATAATAATAATAATAATAAGACTCCTCTTATTAATTTACAATTAGTATTTCTAAAATATTAAATAATAAATATTAAGCTATTTAATTTATTCTATTTTCATAGTATAAATTAAATACACTTAATTTATTATTACGATTATGTTATTTACTTCTTAAATAAATATTTTTTTACGGTGTGACCCTTTAAGTTATCTATATTAAACCGGTTGTAGAATAAATTAATTAGAACTATTCTAATCTTATTTATATAAATTAATTAAACTATTTAATTTGTTTAATAAATAATATTTATTATTATCATTATGTCTTTCACTTCTAAAATAAATATTTCTCTTTTATGGTGTGACCCTTTAGGTTCAATATTATACCGGTTGTAAGTAAATAAATTAGAATCATTCTAATTTTATTACCATTATGTCATTCACTTTTAAAATAAATATTTCTCTTTTATGGTGTGACCCTTTGGGTTTAATATTAGAACCATTCTAATATTATTTATTTATGAATTAAACTCCTTTAATTTAAAATAAATAAATATATTTATTCTACAATAAGAGTGAAGCGTGTTAGCATATTAAATATGACTTTTTGAATAATATGAAATCAACGTTTAATTACAACAAACCTATTCAGTAAATAATTATTGTACAATTCAATCCTTCTACCATACAATGTCCCAATCAAATATAAGATATAGAATTACTGTCAAGTCTTATTTTATTTGATCATATGCATTTCAATTCTCAAATGTACAACTCTAATGTAAATTAGAAACTCTTTTCTAATTTTTATTCCACCTTGTTCAAGGATTTTTGAGTTGTCATTTATCGAATTATATAAGACATTTTCTGTGACATCCCAAATTTTAACAAGACTCCTAAATAAGGATTATGGATAGTTAAGTAAAGATTAGGAGATTTAAAACCTGATTTAGAAGGATATGATGTGTTAATATGTGATTAAATATAATTTATTAATTAATTGATGTGCTAGAAAGGACCTATGTGGTAGGTTGAATATGTGTATTTGTGTACTGAATTTGATAAAGAAAAAAGGAATTAAAGCTAGAGAACAATGAAAATAAGGAAATGATATATGATTTAAGCTTTGATTATAAATATTAATAACTAGCTTGATGGATAGGCCATGTGAGGCTAGATTTCGAGAATGGAATGTAATACTCCCGAGCATGAGTAGAAGGAATGTAGAATGCAAATATGACTCAAATTGGTATTTAGGTGTTAAGTAAACAAGCGAAAGAACGTAAGAGTTGTAAAATATTAATATGGGCGAAAAATAATAAATGATGATGGATTTTGGTAATCCGGTCTAGGTTCATTTCTCGATAAAACGATTTATGGAAAAAGTGAGTATCTCGACTAACTGAGATGTCGGGAATTGGAATTTGATTAAATCTGGAACCGAGAAGGTTTGTAGAGAATTAGAAGTTTTATTTCTGGTGAAAATGAAGTTGTGTAATCGAATTGCGATTAATTAGCTAATGAAGCTATAAAATGAGACAATGTGGACGTAACATGACGGAAAACGAACGACCTAGCCGGTTGATTGAAAGAAGAATCGATTTAAATGAGCATGGAATAAATTAGAGAAGGAGGTATAAATATTTGCTTAGAATGGAAAATGACATGAAATTGGAATTCTAGCAAAAGTGGCAAAAGACCAAAATGCCCCTCAACAATTTAAATAATGACCATTATGTCCTAAAGGGTAAAATGACCAAAATACCCTTGACAAATTGAGTAATGACCTATGTGTCCCAAGAGTTGAAATGACAAAATTGCCCTTCTTGAATAATGTGAAATGACCTAAATACCCTTGGGTTGATTTAGCCATGGTTAAGCTAAGTTAACTCAAATTGAGTTAACTCTCATATAATTTACCAAGCAAGCAATTCTTCCTCATTTTATTTTGCTGGAAAAGCATGCCCTAAGAGAGAGAAAGTGAGTGGAAGCCATGAAAGAGAGAGAAAAGCTGGGATTTTTGGAGCTTAGATGTTTGGATGGTTATGGAGCAAGAGGAAAAGATGAAGCTCTCATTATGAGGAAGCTTTCTATGTAAAGAAGTTAGGCATATAAAAAGGTATGATTATGTTTGAGCTATGAAAGTTGGTATATATGTATTTAAGTTTAAGAACAAGAGTAACCATGCATGAATCCTTGAATTATAGGGGTTGATTATAAAGTTTTTGTGAGTTTATGTGTGTTATGTTTGAAATTTGATGAAACCCTAGGCTTGAAAGTTGTGTTACAAAGTTGATGGACTATTCATGTATGTTTTTGAAACTAGAACTTGTGATTTAAGGAAGAATTTGTGTTAAATGTTGTTGGTTTTGATGAAAACCTAGATGAAGAGGATGAACATGTTTAAAGTATGTGAAATTTCATGTTAAATAGCATTCAAGATGCATTGAAAGTTCAAGAGTACGAATTGTTATGGAAATATACAATATTAGGCTATATTTCTTGTGTAAACCAAATTGTAATCTGTAAAGTACACTAGAAGGTGCGTATAGAAATTATACGAATTTACAAAGTTGTTGAATGTATATGTGTTAAGGTATATGTGCGGAAAGAGCAAAGATTCAAAGAGGGTTCAAGAGTTGCATTTTGTTAAGGTAGCAAAAGTGCCACCAATATGGGATTTTTGGCCATTTTGTATAAATAAAGGTCAAATGAGACCAAATAGCTAAGTTATACATAAATACATGTGTTTGAGTTGATTTGGGAGTCGTTTGGTGTTTATGGTGACAATTGTGGATTTTAAACATTTTAAAACGTTCGTTGACGCCTAAAAAGAGTTATTTGGAAAAATGGACTCATTTGAAAAGTTTAAAATGTTTTGGAAGCTCGTGCAAGTCAAATATGTGTTATAAGTGTTAAATGACATGTTGGAATCAAGTTTTGTAAAAAGGGACCAAGAATAGTATAAGTTTTGAAAATGAGAAATTTCTGAAAATTTGATGAAATGTAACTAAAAGGTGATTTTTGGCCATTTTGAGAAATTAAAGGTAAAATAAAGTCAAATAGTTTAGTTTTATGTTATTACATGTGTCTACGTTGATTTGGTAATCAACGGATGAGAATTAGAATGAAAATGAGTTTCGAACAATTGAAATCGACTCGAAATGGATTTTAACGGACAAATCTCGTCCCGTGCAAAGTTTTATGGTTTTAAAAGTTTGAATATGTCATATATGACCCAAGTGAACTATGTCAAGTGTTAGAATGAAGTTTTAAAGCTTATGGCCAAAAATCACAAAGTTAGTGAAAATTGAGTTTTAAGGTTGAAAACGAGTTTGAACGTCCTTCTACGGGCTAATGTATCAATGATTTTAAGAAGCCAAATGTGCCAAGTAATTTTTTTTAAAATACTAGGTAGTAAGACCTAGCTATGGTCCAAATTTGGGCTTAATTGGATGTATGGTGAAGGAGTTAAATATCAACAAAGGTAGTGCAAAAATCAAAATTTCAGATTCTGCTGGAGAGAGAAATCTGGCCCCAGCCGTGGTTTTTCTTACAAAATGTGGCCCCGGCCGTGAGCTATCAGCCAAATCTGGCCCCAGTCGCGGTTTCAGTGCAAATTCGTGGCCTCAACCGTGAGTAGCAGATTTCAGAAAAATGTTATTTTAATCCGAAATGAAATATTTTTATATTAAATGATAGAGATAGGTTATGTAAATCCTAGATTGATAAAAATGGTCATGTAAACGGTGTTAAGATATAATGAAATAATGAATGACATAATATAACATGCCTAACGCTAAGTCAAAGCATGTTAAGGTTTATGAAAAAGGTTGGGAACGAGCTAAGATGTATTATTAACATATGTAAGGTATAATACATCAAATGTAAAATGATTAGAGACGAGTGGTCTAGTATTTATGAGTTAAGTTTGAAGAAGATTATAGAACATGTTATGACCCTATATTGATATTTAGGTTGTGTATTGACAGATAGAGCTCGAAGTAGCAATCCGATGAGAGGAAAGATAGAAAGGCCAAACGAGGCAGTACATGTTAAGTGTAATTAATGCAGATCAGGCAAGTTCTTTAGACTTAAATGTACTAATTGTTCTACGTGAACTATATGATAGTTAAATTGTGCACTCTGTGCAACTATATGTGTTAACTGTTAAGTGAAATATGTGACATTAAGCATAGCATGGTAAAGAAAAAGATGCACGATGCTTGAATATAAACTATAAGCATGAAATGTGTTATCTGATTGACTTGCTGAGCTTTATTCTCACTCTTACTATGAACTAACATTTTCAGGTAAAATACAAGAAGGCCGGAGGTTCCGGTGTAACTAAGGTAAATGAATGTGAATGTATAGATAAGCGAGAAGCAAATTCGTTATATGAAATTTGTGCAACGTGCAAGCAAGCCAGTTAAATGTAAAGTTATATTGAAGCAATTATGTATCAGCTTGGTTTTATATGTCAAACCATAATAGTAATATGGAATGTATAGTTTATAAATCCACAGGAATAAATGTATGTATGTATGTATGTATGTATGGGTTATTCAGGGAAATGTTGTAAAAGGATAAGGTAAAGGTGGTTGAGTTTTATATGTAATAAACTCGTATGTATGGATCGATTATAAACAGACAGGATTATGTATGGTACAGAGACATGTGAACAGGATCAGGCATGGTACAAGTATAAGCAAAAAGGGCCAAGTATGGATAGTTCATGGCGAAATTTTATTTATAGGTTATGTAAATCATTAATATATCTGATTTCGAAATTGTAATAGACTAGGTCACAATTTAAATAATGTTTGACCTAAGTTCTAATGAATGGTAAGTGAACGTTGTGATCCTGAGATAGGTAATGGAAATAAGTTTTAAGATAAAAAAAAAATATGGACCACATTATGGTCAATTGAACGGGTTCAAAGATAAAAGGTTAGTTTAATACACGAGATCGCCAGTGAAATGTTTTATGATTATATAATATGATTTTAAAATTAATGGTTATGTTATCCAGAGATGAATGGATGTAATTAAGGGAAGACGGGATCTCGAAGCGTTACATTTTCTCCCTTTACTGGAAGTGGTAGATCATTTGTTGATCATTCACCTGCCTCTATCTACAACTTATTATACTCAATCATACCCTTTGATATACTAACAAGCCTTAAGAAAATGTCAAAGTATAACTCAGAATACATAAGGTACTATGATGATCTCTTTGACGTCCCCAAATTCGTGCCTCCTTATCCTCGGATTTGGTGCTCACGATCCAGCTTTAATCCAATTACATGCCATGATTCAGTAATATAAATGCTAAATTTCATGAATCTTAAAAAACTTTTTATAACAACATTGAATATTATACAATATCAGTATAGATATTATAAACCAGTTATTTAAAATTTATATTTTTTCGGTTCCAAAATCCCAACCTTTATCTTTCGTCTTTATTTCTTTATTTAGAATCATACATTATTTGATTCATTTTTAATACATTAATTGTGAATATAAAAATTCAACTATATTATTTAAGTATTTCTTTTATGAATTTCGTTATAATTTAGATGGTTTAAATATAATAAAACTGCATTCTCAAAGCAGATACCCATATCCTTTAATACATAATTTTTTCTATAATAACCCTAAATCTTAACTTTAATACAGCAAATCGAATATGTATTACATATAATTGTCCGTATAGTACATGAACCATATTATTATACATCATATGTTATCTTCAAAACAAATAACCTTCATTTGAACCTTCACAGTTAAATACAACTTGGTTCATATATATATCAACAAATCACTTTGACTCAATACTGTGAGGACCCGAATTCTTGGGATTTCTTTAATAATATTAAATAATAATTTAAATAACAAAAATTATAAAGGTTGTTTAAATTGTTTATGATTGATATATTTTATGTGATTTAAAGTGTGTGATGGGATTTAATTGATAAATTAAATCCATATAGAGATGGTGACAAATTGTGTTAAATTAACAAAATAGAAAAAAAAAATTGTTTAAAAACAATTTATGAAGAATAAGAGAAATTTCATGTAATTGTACAATTAAATTGTTAATATTTTAAATAGTTGTGGAGGTGCATAAATTGTTATTTAAATAGTGTTATGTGGTAATGTGAGGTATATGAATTAGATATGTATATGTATATATATATATGTGTGTGTGTGTGTGTGTGTGTGTGTGCATGTTCAATTGTTATATTGATAAATTTTATTGATTATGAAGATAAATGGATTAATAATTAAATTAATCCAAAATTTTAATGAAAAGCTAATGAGAGAATTAGTAAAATTGAAATGATTGATTATATAATTAATCGATAATTATGATGAAAGTTTAGAAATTTTAAGAGGAGAAAGTAATTAAATAAATTATACAATAATAAATTATGTAATTTATATAAGAAAATTTAAGTAAAATATTAAGGAAATAATAATTATATAAATTATATAAGAAAAATTATATAATTTATATAAGATGATTAAATTAATTAAGGATGGAAGGATAATTATATAAAATGTGCAATATTTTATTGTATGGTTTACATAAATTGTAATGAGTAATAAAGAAAATAGAAATAAATAAGAGAAATGATTATTTTAAATTATTAAGTTGTGAATTTCGTAAAGTGGAATTATTTTCAATTTATGGAAAATAATATTTTAGAAAATTAAATGGGTTGGTTAAGTAATTTTAATACATAATATATATATATATATATATATATTATGTAGTAGTAGAAAATACATGGAGGTTTATGTAATGTACCTGTTACAAAGTTGAAACATGAAAATTAATTTTTATAAGTTGTATGTGTTATTTTATTAATTTTGGAGGTATAAATTACTTCATATAATTACATGCATGTCATTATGCGTGTACAAAAATTGTCAAGTAATGGACCTGAAAAAGGTATAAATATTATTTATAAATCATTTTAGGAATTTTGGTAAATTAAAATAAATATTTTACATACATTATGTAAAGTATCTATTACATGAGATAACAACGTAATGTATTAAATTAGTAAATGCGCATGATGGTTTACCGAAATACACTTCTAAGTTGGTTGTATGTCACGTAAGTCGGTGGAATTGTTTGTTTTTCCAAATTGGTTAAGTTCTTTTAGTTATAAAAGGAAAAGGAATTAAGCAAACAGTAGAACATACACACACACACACACACACACACATACTAAAATAAAACAAACTCTCCCTCTATTGTTCTCCACCGAAACCACCACCACCACCCGGAAAAACTTCATGACCATCAAGGGAGAAAAGAATTTTGGTGCCAACAAGATGAAGAAAAAGCTTCATAGGAAAGTTTTCAAGCTTTGGAAGGTATAAAACTAATTATTTGGATTATTTTTGTATTTTTAGTGATAAAATAATTTTGTGAAAAAATTAGTAAATAATTAAGATAATTGTTCTATATAATTTATGGATGTGTATCTATGAATTTTATGATGTTTAGAGTAATTATATTGTGAAAATGGTGATCAAAATTGGTTTAAAATGTCTTGGTTAGCTATTGTTAGCTGGAAAGAAGGAAGAAGAAAAAGGGCCGCCCGCGCATTGCGCGGCGACCATTTTTTTTTCAGAAGCTGGGGATAAAACGCATCGTATTGGGAGCGGAAGGGAAGCTGCGCCATGTGCGGCTATAATTTTGTCCACCGCCAGGCCAAACGACGTCGTTTGGCGTAGGCGAAAGAAGGCCGCAGGCAATGCACGGCGGACGGCAATGCTGGTTAATTACCAACGTGCCCTTGCCTTTCTCAAAAATATCGAGCGTGTCCCTTGACCTTGCCAAATTACGAGCGTCCCCCTAAGCTTTTCCGAAATGACTAGCGTGCCCCTGAAGTTGCGAAAATTAAGAAAATGCCCTTAGAAATTATTTTTAATTAAAATAAATGTTTTAAAATTGTTTAAAAATTCTAAAAAATACTAAAAATATAAAAATGATAATTGGGCATTAAATTTAATATTTTCCAAAAATATTAAATATTTGAGATTAATATTTAAGTACTTTAAATATTAATCTAGTAAGTTTTAAATTGAAAAAAATTATTAAATAAAAGTCCGGACAACCGAATATGCTAAATTTTATCCGACGAGCTGGGTTGTCCGCATTAAATGCGTTTTATATTAATTAAATTAATATATTAGAGTGCTAATCAATTATTATTTAATTAATTTACTATAGGTTGTAAGAGGAGAATTATAAAATGGTTATTTATTAATTCCAACATCGAGGCAAGTTCTTCAGTACTTGATATTTATTGTTTATCTGTTACTATATATTAACTTTTGTTCAAATGTATATGAAATTATGTGATATTAATTAAATTAATATATTAGAGTGCTAATCAATTATTATTTAATTAACTTACTATAAGTTGTACGAGGAGAATTATAAAATGGTTATTTATTAATTCCAATATTGAGGCAAGTTCTTCAGTACTTGATGTTAATTGTTTATCTGTTACTA
Source organism: Hedera helix (assembly GCA_947179155.2). NCBI lineage: Eukaryota > Viridiplantae > Streptophyta > Magnoliopsida > Apiales > Araliaceae > Hedera > Hedera helix. The sequence goes on along the minus strand of OX359284.1, from coordinate 4,418,560 downwards.
TATATTAACTTTTGTTAAAATGTATATGAAATTATGTGTTATGTGATTTGTGGTTAATATGCCCGCGACGTGTACTTGGTGCAATGTTGTGACCATATGTGAATTTGATTAATATTTGCTTTACGTAATTGTTAATCTGAAATAAATATGATACACATGAGATATATTACTACGGTAGAAGCACAACACATGATGAATGACACACACAGAGCATATTATATGCTATGTGAAGCATGAAAGGTGTAAAGTGTGGAACTTTCTGAGCCGTTGTGCTCATTCCTTGCATAATATAAATTTTGCAGGTAAAAATAAAACTTCAGAAGTATTAAATCATGACTAGAGATTATGTGCAACATCAAGGAAAGTTCCAATTGTAATTGATGTATATATTTTGTTTGTATATAGAAACTTGATATGGTTAAATTAATTGAATGGGTATTTATAATTCATGAAATATATATATGTAAGATTCTGATCGGATAAATAAGGTTTAGTCATGTATTTTGGGTATTCGATAATACTTATCATGAAAGAAAAGAAAAAGTAAAGGTTGCGATCCAGGGACTAGGATCGAGATGCTAAGTTTTTTAAATGCCAAAATATTTTAATACAATGATTGAAAAAAAAATTATACCGAAAAATTCGGTAATTGCTGATGTAAAGTCAATGAATGGATTAAATAAGGTGATTAAAGATTTATTAACGAACCGAAATTTGGACGTTAGGAAAATAATGTATAATAAATATGAAATTTAAGGTAATTTAAGGTAATAAGGTTTGTCGAATTTCGGGGTCGTTACAAATACAAACTCAACGAAAGAAACCGACAATAATTTTCTTTACAAACACACTTCAAATGTCTATCGCCAAATATCATTTGATTGTTCAACTTTTATCTGCAAATGAAATGTTTGCAAGAATGAGCGCAACGGCTCTGAAAGTTCAACAGTTTAAAACATTTTATGTTTCATGTAATTCACATTTCATACAAAGTTTGTATTTATCATTATTAGCATTTTTATACATGCTTTCTAATTCATTTAGCATTGCACTTAAATCATAAAACATGTGTTATCAGGATTAACATTTCTCACGTATCACATATCACGGTGGCCGCAGGTGCATCTGCGGCTACCCAGTTTGCTTTTCTCGATTTTCGTGTCACGCAGCCTTAAATCGTCCTTTTTTGCTGTATTATTTTGGAAGGCTGTTACCTGATGTATAAATTGCTCTTTATGCTTGGCTTCCAAGGAGCGAGACCTCCGACTGCCATAAGCGTAGTGGCCATTTGTCGTCTTTGGCAATCAAATCAAGCTTTGTCTAGATCGATTGTGTGTCTTGCCTCAAATGACCCAATGCTCGTTATTCGTTTGGCAGCTTTGACCACAAGCCGTTGTGGTGGCTTCGTGTTGGGGTCTACCTTCCTTTTCACATGTCGGGTCAAGTGACGATTTTGCCCTCCTGCCAGGGTTAGTAGAGAAATACGAAATTTGGGTGTCTACATGAAGCATATTATTATACATCACATGTTATCTTCAAAACAAATAGCCTTCATTTGAACCCTCACAGTTAAATACAACTTGGTTCATATATATATATATATATATATATATATATATATATATATATATCAACAAATCACTTTGACTCAATACAAACTCAAAGAAAGAAACCGACAATAATTTTTTTTACAAACGTACTTCAAATCTCTATCACCAAATATCATCTGATTGTTCAACTTTTATCTGCAAATGAAATGTTTACAAGAATAAGCGCAATGGCTCAGCAAGTTCAACAATTTAACACCTTTCATGCTTCACGTAATTCACATTTCATACATGGTTTATATTTATCATAATTAGCATTTTTATACACGCTTTCTAATTCATTTTGCATTGCATTTAAATCATAAAACAATGTTATCATTATTAACATTTCTCATATATCACATATCACAAACAAGTTAAGTTTTCATAACTAAATAAATTGTAGTCATAATTTGACTTTACAATTTATATTCCATTGTAATACAAAATGCGTAATTTAACATACTCATAAAATTTCATTGTAATACAATACCGATTTCACGTAACAATTATCAAGTTTACATATAACAATCAAGACTGAAAAACTTGCCTTGGTTTATACGTGTAACGTTATTCATTCCTCGAGCATCCATGCTATTTTTTGATTATTAAAAATCCACGCATTATACACAACATAACTTAAACATGTACAATTAGGCTATAACCCGATTGTTAATCTCGTTTGAGATTCAATTCATTACTAATTTAATAACCTTTTTATTTTAACCTTTGCTTGATGTATTTATACATTGCGTAGGTTAAATCAATATAATTAAATATGTTTTCATTCTTGTTTTATAACGCATTAATATAACTTTCAACCTTTTAATGTATTATCCAATTTAAGCTTAACATTCTATATAAGATTTATTTTAATCCTTAAAATACCCCATGTTGGATAAAAAATCATTTAGAAACTCAAATTTAAAAATAAAATTGATCAACCAAATTTGACAGACTGCACTCCGGTGCAGTGTTTTTGCCTTGAAACTACGCCTCGGCGCAGTTGCCCTGCACCGAGCAAATTTCCTAGACCAGCACCCCAACGCTTGTTTTCTTCACAAACATCGCGCCTTAGCACTGTGACGCCCCCAAATCCGGGTCCCTTGAACCACGGGTCTGGTGCTCACGTAATCTATTCTACCCTGTCATCTCATTCAATCATTCTGAACAAAATAGTAATTATAAACTTAATTTACATTCATACATAACTATTCCCAGGTTCTACGTACCTTTATACATACAATCTGCTGTATCTGACATATTACAAAATATAATAATAAATACAACATTAGCTAGCCTCTATAACTGGCCGATCTTTCCTTTTCCTTTATCTACTCCCGACCCTTCGGCCTTCTCTGGCTTACCTGAAATGTCATGAATGAAAGCAAGAGTGAGCCTAAATAGCTCAGCAAGTATAACAATAAAGGATATCATGAATAATCCAAATGAATAAAGGAGGGTCATAGACAAATTTTATCTGAATTATGCATAATAACTGAATGAATATCAATAATTGAATCATCAAGACGAACTGATCAATACTAATTCAATAAGTGAATCAAGAACTGAAATTTAGCTTTTATGAATAGTGGTATAATGAAATTTTTCTGCTGTATGGTCACAAGACCAAGAACACGTTTAGAACAATACCAATCGTATAGAATGACATTGCCCAAGTTAGTCAAAAGACTGCTATTTCAAATAGATGCGTACTCTGGGTGATCAACCCATTGTACCTTTATATTGTGCACAACATAAACATCTAGCGACGCAACCACGTCATAAAATTATAATTATTTCCCCTTTTGTAGGATTGTTCTATTACAGGATAACATAGAAGCCGCACCACATTCAATTTGGATTGGAGCGTATAACAATGAACATCTGATCTCAACATATATCATTTCATATGTGTCTAGCCAGATTCAAGATTGGCATCGACCTTTTCAATTTAATTCAATAATGAATGAACTTTGCATAGCAATATAAATGAATAACACGAATATCTGTTCAAAGAACTGCAATAGAAGTTCAGTCAGGAAACTTGCCTTCGTCCTCGTCTATCACAATCGGTATAATATTATCCCGTCTATAACCTACATGACCACAATATTGGTTCATGCATTAGTTACATACACATGCATGCCATAACTTGCTAAACAAGCTACCCATTAACTATACATAACCTATTCACATAACACATTGCTCATATATATCTTAACGTCTACCATATTGATTATTTTTATCAAAATATGGTTTACATATATATATCTATCATTTAATATTAAAACATTTCATTTAGGAATTAAAATAAATTATTTTTCAAAATCTGGCCAACTGCGCCCCGGCGGAGAACTTCGCGCTGGCCGCGAGATCACCTCGGCTGACGGCGCCCCAGTGAGCTCTGGTCTCGCCCCCAGCAAAAACCTTGCAGCCAACCTGCGCCCCGGCGCAGACTCCAGCACAAAAACTCGCGCCCCGGCGCCATGCTGCAGAATCAGAAAAAATTTTCTTTCCAAAAATGATGCTATCTTTGGCCCTAATGTGAATTTTCCAATTCCAACATTTCACATAGCATATATAACATATAATTGACTTGCGTAGGCCTTCGAAACATTTAAAAATCATCGTTTGATCCTATAATTCCAAATACTTCATTTAGGTCGTCGGTTTACATTTTAAAACGTTCGGATTAGTCATTTATCGCCTTATGCACCATTTAGCTCCCAAATCGATTCTAACACGTGTATTTACTTATAACTTACATGTTTGGCCTCATTTAACACAAAATAAACCAAAATGGCCAAGTATCATAACTTAATTGCATTTCTACCAATTTTCATAATTTTCTCATAAACCAACTTTGATTCTTTACACACCATGCACATATATGTTAACACATATCCATTTAGCCACTTAGTATGCACGTATATCTTCCACATGCACCTTCCAAAACACTTTACAGATTATAATTCTATTTAGGCAAAAAGTATAGCCTAGTATTCAATTCTCTTTCCTAAAACATAACTTTTACACCCTATAGGCTTCTTTGGTACTCTCTAACACATGATCATGCATATGTTACACATCTTCATCTTCTCAAACTAGGTTTCTATCATGTTTAACAACATATAGCACACAATCATGCTTTGAATCATAACTTTTAGCTTGACTACACATGTGAATAGTGCATCACCTTTGGTTTCAACACATATAGGCTTAGGGTTGCATGATCACTAATCAAATAACACTTAAGCTTACAAAACTTCACATAATCACCATGTATAGCTAAAAATACATGCACGGTTTCATCTTTTCTTGCATGTAATCACATAAATCACAAGTTTCATGACTTGAACACAAATTTTACCTTCTCCTTGCTATCCTTCTCCTAGCTAGGAACCTTGTAAGTGATGGATGATCCACTTTTAGTGTCTATTCCACCCTCCTTGAGCAATTCTCCTTTGAATCCTTGAGCTTCTTTGTAACCCTAAGCTTGTTCTTCTCTTTTCTTCCTCTCTTTGCTTCTCTCGAAAATTCTTGCTGATAAGTCTTAAAATGAGTGAACTCATGTGCTTGCAAGTGTTATACATACATATATTACATAATCCTCCAACAACTAACCATGCATGGTTAGCTTAACTCATGCATGGTTAGGGGCTTTCAAGTCATTTCACCTTAATAGTTGAGGGCATAATAGTCATTTCCCAACATAAGGATATCATGGTCTTTCTTCCAATTACCAAGGGCATCTAAGTCAATAACTCACTTAAGGATACATATGGCATTAATTATTTTATCAATGACATTTTAATCAAAAGCCTAAAATCCTAGAGAATTCATTTTCTTTTAATTCAATTCTTGCCCAATTCATTCCAATTCAATTCCATTTTAATCCCATCTTGTTTCTTTAGTCTTGAAATTAATTCCATCATACAATATAACACACATGGCTTGTCCCAAAATGATTGTCACACTTCAAAATACTTAATTTCCATTAATAACTTATAATTTAAAATATCGCAAAAATGCAAATCCTTACATTCTTCCCTCCTTACAAGGATTCCGTCCCCGGAATCACTATTACAGAATTACAAAAACAAACTGGGGTATTCCTTCTTCATTTTCTCTTCTAACTCCCATGTGGCTTCTTCTACATTGTGGTGCCTCCACACTACCTTTACAGAAGGTATTTCCTTGTTCCTCAAAATCTGTACTTTTCTGTCTACAATTTGAACAGGTGTTTCTTCACATGTCAAATCCTTTTCAATCTGGATCGGCTCATATTCAATTACATGCTTATAGTCCGGCTTGTACGGTCTTAGTACTGACACGTGAAATACGTTATGTATGTGCTCTAACTCTGGAGGTAATGCCACTGCATAGGCTACTTCTCCTATCCTTCTCAACACCTCAAATGGTCCGATAAATCGCGGACTTAGCTTTCCTTTCTTACCAAACCTTATCTTTCCCTTCCAGGGTGAAACTTTTAGAAACACATGGGATCCTACCTCAAATTCTCTCTTCTGTCGATGCTGGTCAGCATATTTCTTTTGTCTATCCTGTGCTGCTACGAGTCTCGATTTTATGACTTTAACAATTTCAGTAGTTTGCTGCACAATTTCTGGTCCCAATAACTTTCGTTCACCTACCTCGTCCCAACAGAGAGGCGTCCTACATTTCCTTCCATACAATGCTTCATATGGTGGCATCCCAATGCTTGCGTGATAACTATTATTGTAAGCAAATTCCACTAATGGCATATGGTCATCCCAATTGCCCTTGAAGTCCATTACACACGCTCTTAACATATCTTCCAACGTTTGAATCGTCCTTTCACTCTGGCCATCTGTTTGAGGATGATACGCCGTGCTCAACCTCAACTGTGTGCCCATACGTTCCTGAAAACTTCTCCAAAAATTCGAAGTGAATCGTGGATCTCTATCCGAAACAATTGATACTGGAACTCCATGTTTTGACACTACTTCTTTCACATATAACTTTGCTAGCTAGTCCAAGTTAAACTTAACCTTGATTGGCAAAAAGTGGGCAGACTTTGTCAGTCGATCCACTATTACCCATATTGCATCATAGCCTTTCTGTGTAGTTGGGAGTCCTACCACAAAATCCATAGTAACGTGCTCCCATTTCCATTCTGGAATTTCTAACGGTTGCAACAACCCACTAGGTCTCTGATGCTCCGCTTTGATTCTTTGACATGACAAACATTTGCTTACGTATTCCGCTACATTTCTCTTCATGTTGGGCCACCAAAAATGCTGACGAAGATCTTGGTACATCTTCGTACTTCCTGGATGAACTGAATATCGTGAACTGTGTGCTTCTTGCAAAATCTCATCTTTTAACTCCGACACTAACGGCACCCATACTCTTCCTTCTAGTCTCAGCATTCCGTTGTCGTCTAATTGAAATCTTGCCTCTTATCCATCAGATATACGTTCCTTGATTTGACTACAATCTTAATCATGCATCTGTACTTCCTTCACTCTATCCAATAACGTTGGATGAGCCTCAACCATATATAATCTTTCTTCCGACTCCATCGGATGTGTTACTTCTAGTTCCAATCTCTCCATGTCTTTAATCAGTTCTTCCTGAGTAGTTAAAATTTCCAATCTTTCTCGACCTTTTCTACTTAAGGCATCGGCCACCACATTTGCTTTTCCTGGGTGGTACAAAATCTCACAATCATAATCCTTAATTAGCTCTAACCATCTCCTCTGTCTCATATTCAAATCCTTCTGGGTGAAAATATACTTCAGACTTTTGTGGTCTGTGTATATCTCACACTTCTCTCCGTACAGGTAATGCCTCCATATCTTCAAGGCAAATACCACAGCTGCTAATTCCAAATCATGGGTTGGATACCTCTTCTCAAAATCTTTCAACTATCTGGATGCATATGCTATGACTTTACCATGCTGCATTAACACACAACCCAATCCTTTGTGCGATGCGTCACTATAAACGACAAATCCTCCCGTATCGTCTGGCAATGACAACACTGGTGCTTCACTTAATCTCTTCTTGAGTTCTAGAAAACTTTCTTCACATTTGTCAGTCCATACAAACTTTACAGCTTTCCTTGTCAGATTGGTCAGAGGTCCGGATAACTTTGAAAAATCCTTGATAAATCTTCTGTAGTATCCAGCCAAACCAAGAAAACTACGAACTTCCGTTGGTGTCTTCGGTTGTTCCCAATTAATTACTGCTTCAACTTTCGCTGGATCCACTGATATTCCGTTCTGATCGATCACATGCCCTAGAAATTGCACTCTTTGTAGCCAGAATTCACATTTAGAAAACTTAGCGTATAACTTAGCTTCCCTTAACTTCTCCAACACAATCCTTAGATGTTCAGCATGTTCTCCTTCAGTCTTTGAATAAATCAATATATCATCAATGAACACCACTACAAACTTATCCAAATATGGTTTAAACACACGATTCATCAAATCCATGAACGCGGCTGGTGCATTTGTCAATCCAAATGACATTACTAAAAACTCGTAGTGACCATAACGGGTTCTAAACGCCGTTTTGGGTACATCTTCAGGTCTCACTTTCAGTTGGTGATAACCACTCCTCAAATCAATCTTTGAAAAATATTTGGCTCCCCTTAGTTGATCAAACAAATCATCAATCCTTGGTAGCGGATACTTGTTCTTTATCGTCACTTTATTCAATTCTCTGTAATCAATACAGAGTCTTAACGAGCCATCTTTCTTTTTGACAAATAAAACTGGCGCTCCCCATGGCGACACACTTGGCTGAATATATTTCTTATCCAGCAATTCTTGCAACTGAATCATCAATTCTTTTAATTCTACCGGGGCCATCCTGTACGGTGCCTTTGAAATCAGCGTTGTTCCTGGCACAAGATCAATAACAAATTCGATCTCCCTATCTGGTGGAAGACCCGGAAATACATCTACATACTTTTTTACCACGGGTATCTGACCCAATTCTGATCCTCCTATACGTGCATCAATCACATGAGCTAAATACCCCATACACCCCTTCCTCAATAGCTTTCCGGCCTGCAACATCGTCAGACAACAAGATTGTCCAGGCGATTTGCTACCATAAAACACTACCTTAGACTTGGAAGGAGTCTGAAGGTTTACACATTTACTCTGGCAATCGATCACTGCCCCACAACTATATAACCAATCCATCCCCAATATTACGTCGAATTCTCCTAACCGAATCGGAATTAAATCTACCAACAGTTTATGTCCCCTTATCGTTAGACAACAACCTCGACAAATATTCTCTACCCGGATCACTTCCTTATTTGCTACTTCTATATTCAACGCATTTTCTAACTTTACTTGTGGCAAGTTCAGTTTCTTAGCAAATTCATCAGAAATAAAAGAACATGTAGCACCCGAATCAAACAATATGTATGCATTTACATTATTAACAGGAATGATACCTGATACCACATCCTTCGATGCCACCGTATCCTGTACCGTCATATTAAATGTGCGTGTCGTCGATCTCCCCGGTTGTACCGGCCCTCCTATGGTCAGCTTCCCACCGGTGCTACCTTTACTCCCACTTCCTCCTTCCATTTTCTTCTTAGGACAATCCTTAATCTGATGCCCTATTTCTCTGCAGTAAAAACAACCCTTGGCGGTCTTCGGTACTGGACAGTTTGTTGCAATATGCCCTTCTTTACCGCACCTGAAGCACACATTCTTTCCCTTCAGACAAATACCAGAGTGCCCTCTTCCACAATTAGGACACAATTCAACTTTCTTCTTTGTTTCCCCTTGCTTAACCATGGTTGTACTACTATTGCTATTCCATTTTCGCTTGTTGGGGTTATTTCCTCCGCGACTGCCTTCCTTATTAGGCCCATCGCCTTTCTTCTTGCCGTGTTGTTCCTGTTTATACTTATTCAAGGCTTCACTGCCTCCTTCTGCCAAAATAGCTTTCTCCATTACCCCAGCAAAAGTCCCAATCTGAAACATCGAGACCTTGCTGTAAATCCATGGCTTCAACCCACGCTCAAAGCGTCTCGCCTTTCTCTGCTCTGTATCCACCTGGTGTGGAGCAAACCGTGCCAACTCATTAAATTTCGCCGCATACTCGGCGACCGTCATGTTTCCTTGCTTTAATTCTAAAAATTGTACCTCCATCATATCCTGTGTCACTGGAGGAAAATAGGCTTCAAGAAATATCTCCTTAAATTTCTCCCACGGGGCAATTCCTGTTCCCAACCTTCCCTTATTGGCAACCCACCAATAGTTAGCCTCACCTTTCAACATAAAAGTGGCAAAAGCGGTTTTCTGATCTTCCGCCACGTTAGCCACATCAAATACTTTCTCCATTTCGGTTATCCAGTTCTGAGCCTCTACTGGATTCATTGTTCCTTTAAATTCTGGGGGTCCTACTGCTTTGAAATCTTTGAAGGTAGCAACTCTTGCGGTTACCTGTTGATCACCCCCTATATTCACATTTCTGTTCTGTAAGGCTCCCATCAATAAGTCCACAAATTGTTGCATAGGGTTGGTTGGCCCCTCCGGAGCATTAACTGACTCCTCTGGAGGAGGTTGAACATTCTGCCTACGTCTGGGCGGCATTTTCTGTATCACAGTTTATATCACAATTATCTTACAATATTTGCATATCATATTTCTATGAACTTTAAACATATACACGTGCCAACACACATATCATAATTAGATTTATATTCATACGCAAATTTGATTCGTGCCTAGCACATTACATTTTTCATATAGCACATTGCTATTAACTTTTTATCCCCCCCCCCCAACTACCGGAATTGGGATTCGCATAACTTTATACAATAACTTAGACCTTCCCTCCTTACAAAAAGGAACTACACATCTAACTATCCCTTCTATAACAAAAGTTAGGGATTTATACACGATATACACATATAATTATACATTCATAACTATACATATCTATTATAACTCCCTACAGAAGCATCCCACGTCTAACAGCATCCTCGTATTCTTCATTCATTATAGCCACCATCTTCCATCGGCTCAAAATATCCCTTGGTTGATTGTATTCCATCGGGTAGTAATGTACCCTATCCTGTGCCCTTCCGAATGCTGTACGGAATGCATAACTCATATCCTCCATTCTTACACCCATACTATCAATTTTAGCTTTCTTGGATCTCACTTCTTCTTCTAACAAATCTATTCTCCTTACTGCGTTAGTCCCAGCACGCTCATTCATAGCTATCTCAGCATCTGCTTCCCTAAGCTTAGCCTCTAAAATCTCCTTATCATTCTTCAACTCCTGTATCTTCTGCTCAGCTTGCCCCAATTTATTCTCTAATTCTACATTCTTACCAGTTAATTCTTGAACTGCTGTTTCATTCTGCTCCACAGCTGTTTGCCTTTCAGCTGCCTGAGCCTCCAATTCCAATATTCTATCCACATATTCACTATTTTGTTGTATAAGACCAGTTACCCATTCCTGATCCGGCTCAGATGAAGCATTAGCCGAGTCTCTTTCTAACTCCTCTGGATCTTCATCCTGTTCACTATCTTCAGCCGGTACCACTGCCATAGTTGGCACCGTTGTCATTACATCTATCTGAATATCTCTGGATTCTTCTTCTACCGCCCGACTGGATTCCCCAATCTCTGGCATGCTATAGAATCACAAGAACAACTTTTTCAGTTCAATGTAACTTTCCTTATTCTTAACACATAACACGTAGCACATAACACACATTTAAAAAAAATCGTAACTTTAATAACCTCCAACCTTCACCTCTTACAACTCCAATTGAGTCTTACTATATTTCCTAAGGTCATATTCCTAACGTTTCCCCCACCTAAGGTTTATAACCTAATTAGCTCTGATACCAACCTGTGACGCCCCCAAATCCGGGTCCCTTGAACCACGGGTCTGGTGCTCACGTAATCTATTCTACCCTGTCATCTCATTCAATCATTCTGAACAAAATAGTAATTATAAACTAAATTTACATTCATACATAACTATTCCCAGGTTCTACGTACCTTTATAAATACAATCTGCTGTATCTGACATATTACAAAATATAATAATAAATACAACATTAGCTAGCCTCTATAACTGGCCGATCTTTCCTTTTCCTTTATCTACTCCCGACCCTTCGGCCTTCTCTGGCTTAACTGAAATGTCATGAATGAAAACAAGAGTGAGCCTAAATAGCTCAGCAAGTATAACAATAAAGGATATCATGAATAATCCAAATGAATAGAGGAGGGTCATAGACAAATTTTATCTGAATTATGCATAATAACTGAATGAATATCAATAATTGAATCATCAAGACGAACTGATCAATACTAATTCAATAAGTGAATCAAGAACTGAAATTTAGCTTTTATGAATAGTGGTATAATGAAATTTTTCTGCTGTATGGTCACAAGACCAAGAACACGTTTAGAACAATACCAATCGTATAGAATGACATTGCCCAAGTTAGTTAAAAGACTACTATTTCAAATAGATCCGTACTCTGGGTGATCAACCCATTGTACCTTTATATTGTGCACAACATAAACATCTAGCGACGCAACCACGTCATAAAATTATAATTATTTCCCCTTTTGTAGGGTTGTTCTATTACAGCATAACATAGAAGCCGCACCACATTCAATGTGGATTGGAGCGTATAACAATGAACATCTGATCTCAACATATATCATTTCATATGTGTCTAGCCAGATTCAAGATTGGCATGGACCTTTCCAATTTAATTCAATAATGAATGAACTTTGCATAGCAATATAAATGAATAACACGAATATCTGTTCAAAGAACTGCAATAGAAGTTCAGTCAGGAAACTTGCCTTCGTCCTCGTCTATCACAATCGGTATAATATTATCCCGTCTATAACCTACATGACCACAATATTGGTTCATGCATTAGTTACATACACATGCATGCCATAACTTGTTAAACAAGCTACCCATTAACTATACATAACCTATTCACATAACACATTGCTCATATATATCTTAACGTCTACCATATTGATTATTTTTATCAAAATATGGTTTACATATATATTTCTATCATTTAATATTAAAACATTTCATTTAGGAATTAAAATAAATTATTTTTCAAAATCTGGCCAACTGCGCCCAGGCGGAGAACTTCGCGCTGGCCGCGAGATCTCCTCGGCTGACGGCACCCCGGCGAGCTCTGGTCTCGCCCCCAGCAAAAACCTTGCAGCCAACCTTGCAACCATGCTGCAGAATCAGAAAAAATTTTCTTTCCAAAAATGATGCTATCTTTGGCCCTAATGTGAATTTTCCAATTCCAACATTTCACATAGCATATATAACATATAATTGACTTGCGTAGGCCTTCGAAACATTTAAAAATCATCGTTTGATCCTATAATTCCAAATACTTCATTTAGGTCGTCGGTTTACATTTTAAAACGTTCGGATTAGTCATTTATCGCCTTATGCACCATTTAGCTCCCAAATCGATTCTAACACGTGTATTTACTTATAACTTACATGTTTGGCCTCATTTAACACAAAATAAACCAAAATGGCCAAGTATCATAACTTAATTGCATTTCTACCAATTTTCATAATTTTCTCATAAACCAACTTTGATTCTTTACACACCATGCACATATATGTTAACACATATCCATTTAGCCACTTAGTATGCACGTATATCTTCCACATGCACCTTCCAAAACACTTTACAGATTATAATTCTATTTAGGCAAAAAGTATAGCCTAGTATTCAATTCTCTTTCCTAAAACATAACTTTTACACCCTATAGGCTTCTTTGGTACTCTCTAACACATGATCATGCATATGTTACACATCTTCATCTTCTCAAACTAGGTTTCTATCATGTTTAACAACATATAGCACACAATCATGCTTTGAATCATAACTTTTAGCTTGACTACACATGTGAATAGTGCATCACCTTTGGTTTCAACACATATAGGCTTAGGGTTGCATGATCACTAATCAAATAACACTTAAGCTTACAAAACTTCACATAATCACCATGTATAGCTAAAAATACATGCACGGTTTCATCTTTTCTTGCATGTAATCACATAAATCACAAGTTTCATGACTTGAACACAAATTTTACCTTCTCCTTGCTATCCTTCTCCTAGCTAGGAACCTTGTAAGTGATGGATGATCCACTTTTAGTGTCTATTCCACCCTCCTTGAGCAATTCTCCTTTGAATCCTTGAGCTTCTTTGTAACCCTAAGCTTGTTCTTCTCTTTTCTTCCTCTCTTTGCTTCTCTCGAAAATTCTTGCTGATAAGTCTTAAAATGAGTGAACTCATGTGCTTGCAAGTGTTATACATACATATATTACATAATCCTCCAACAACTAACCATGCATGGTTAGCTTAACTCATGCATGGTTAGGGGCTTTCAAGTCATTTCACCTTAATAGTTGAGGGCATAATAGTCATTTCCCAACATAAGGATATCATGGTCTTTCTTCCAATTACCAAGGGCATCTAAGTCAATAACTCACTTAAGGATACATATGGCATTAATTATTTTATCAATGACATTCTAATCAAAAGCCTAAAATCCTAGAGAATTCATTTTCTTTTAATTCAATTCTTGCCCAATTCATTCCAATTCAATTCAATTTTAATCCCAACTTGTTTCTTTAGTCTTGAAATTAATTCCATCATACAATATAACACACATGGCTTGTCCCAAAATGATTGTCACACTTCAAAATACTTAATTTCCATTAATAACTTATAATTTACAATATCGCAAAAATGCAAATCCTTACAAGCACAGTGAGGCATAATCGAATTCTACAGAATTCATTCTACCTAACTCATCCAATTCGATGATTCTCACACCCAGTCAATTAAATTTAAATATAAAACATATAATTACATGTTTTACTACAAAAACCAAGCCTTAATTTCATCATTTGATGACAAATTCTCTTTTTAAGCATTTTTATAAATACCTTGCATGCAAACTTGAAAAAATAAATGTTTATACGAATTTCAATCACATAAATCATCTCCATAACCCAATCCACCTTATAACTTCAGAACCTTACATGGTTCACCATAATCCATCCTCCCACAAACAATTTTCAGTCACACTTAACCATTAAAATAACCTAATTTCTATGAATAAGTAAAGAAAAAGTGTTTTACCCCTTCTTGATTGAATCTTGAGTTGATGAATTGTAACGACCCCGTCATTCGACCCACTTTATTCCTTTAACTTTCGTATTTATTATACATTACATTCATAATGTCCAAATTTTGGTCCGTTAATATATCTTTCATCACCTTAATCGATTCATTATTTGATTTTAAAATCCTCAATTACCGAATTTTTCGGTAATAAATTTTTCTTTTTCTCTTTCTCAATTCAATCGTCGTATTAAAATAATCAGATATTTAAAAATCCTTACTTTTCGATCCTAGTCCCTAGATCGCAACCTTTACTTTTTCTTTCCTTTATGTACCATAAAGCTCAACATTCAAATTTAATGTTGATTATTTTTCCGCAATTATTCTTTTTCTCATAATTCATAATTTGATCATTTAATAATCTCTATCATACATCTATCTAATATCATCACAGTTCGAAATTTAACTTTACTTATCCTGTATGGATTCAACATACATGTACATACGAAACATCAATATAAACTTCACATGTATCCACATTAAATTATGTTATTGTAAATATAACAATAACAATCACAACCTTCTATGATAATCCGTATATTCTGATATTCTTGAAATTCATTTCTTAACTTGTAAAAGTTTATATTAAGCAAGTAATGAGCACAACGGCTCAGCAAGTTCAACAGTTTATGTTTCACGTAGCACATATCTTATCATGTTTGGTGTGTGTCATACATCACGTGTAGTGTTTCTATTCAGGCATTATATCTCAAATACGTTCATATCCTTTCACAAAGTACATATTGTGGCCGCATCAAACACGTATCACATAACACGTCATTTATACGTATTTAAAACAAGAACTACATATCATAACATTCAACATTTAAGGGACTGAAGAACTTGCCTGGCGTCCAATTAATAGCTCAACTTATTAAATTGGCAGTTCATACCCTTTACTCGATCAACCTATGATCATAAAATAATCAAATAATAATTATTTATCTTCTCGTGATATTAATTTAATTAATTAATATCATTTTCGGGCCAATTATAAATTTATATGGCCAATTTTATTAACCTCATCTCATAAAATATTAATTTAACTTAATATCAAATGCTTTCACTACGGACAACCCGGCTCATCGGATAAATTTTAACATATTTGGTTGTCCGAAAATTTTATTTAATCATTTTCTAACCATTAAACTTAATAGATTAATATTTAAATATTAATCTCCAATATTTAATATCTTTTACAAAAATATTAAATTTAATGCCCAAACATCATTTCTATATTTTTAGTATTTTTCTATAATTTTCTAGAATTTTTAAACAATTTTAAACATTTATTTCATTAAAAACATCATTTCTATATTTTTAGTATTTTTCAATAATTTTTAAACAATTTTTAAATATTTATTTCATTAAAAACTAATTATGGGGGCATTTTGGTAATTTTGACGCCCTTAGGGACACAACCGGCATTTTTCGGAAAGTCCAGGGGCATTTTCGTACTTTCCGCTATCAAGGGACACGACCGGTATTAACTGAAAAGGTTAGGGGCAATTTTGTGATTGCACAGCGTGCGTGGCCGCGCATGGCGTGCGACCCCCTTCCTACAACGCTAAACGACGTCGTTTCCAGTTGCCCTTTTTGGCCTCCTCGCAATGTGTGGCTCACCTTGATGCGCGCCAAAAAACGGCGTCGTTTTGGGCTGCGTTTCTGAAGAAATTGGCCGCGCGCAATGCGCGGCCTGTCCTTTTTCTTTCTTCTCCTTCCTTAGCCGAACATTATACCAACTTTCAGCAATTTTTCTCCATTTTGCACATAATTTTCCCAGCAAAACAACTCTAAAAATCATATAATTTATAGCTATGCATCATAAAATTATTTAGAATAATTATTCCAATTATTTACAATTTTTCCATAATTTTATTCTATCATCATAAATATTACACAAATTGAATGATTAATTTCTTATACCTCCTTGAAGCTTTTCTACACCCATGTTGGCACCAATCTTTTCTCTTCTTCTCGGTGGTTATGGCTGCTACGGTGGTGGAGAGTGGCGGTGATGGTAGCTCACGGATGGTAGAAAATAAAAAGGCTTTGGCTTTGTTTTCTTATTTCCTTTCTTTTCTTTTTTTGTTTACTTTTCTTTCTTTCTTCTTCTTTTATAACCTACAAACACTTAATCCAATTTGAAAACAAATAGATTCCACCGCCTCATGCCCAGCCAACTTTTTCTTTCTCGAAATTTCCAAAATCAATCAATAATGTAATATTTTTATAGTATAATAAATATTTTATATAATAAATATAAAATATTTATTTTAATTTACCAAAATTCATAATTTGATTTATGAATAATACTAACACCCCTTTTGGGTATTTTACTTGACAAATTTTGTACACGCATAATGACATGCATGTAATTATTTGAGGTAATTTATACCTCCAAAAATCATAAAATAAATCGTATAGCTTATAAAAATTATTTTTCATAATTTTTCACTTCGTTTCTTGCACAACATGTTACGTTAACATGTTCACATTTCTGAAATATTATTCCTCATAAAAGTCATAATAATTTCATTATACATAAACATAATTTTTAATAAATTAAAACCTTCCTTCTTCTCATTTATTTTTCATTTCTTTATTATTCACATTACTTTCCTTATATAAATTATATAATTTATTATTATATAATTTATATAATTAAATTATCCCTTTTTATAATTTCCATTTCACACAAAATATAATTTATAAAATTTCTTCCATCCTTATTCAATTTAATCACCTTATATAAATTATATAATTATTCTTATATAATTTATATAATTATTATTTTTCTCATATTTCACTTTAATTTCCTTATATAATTTATTATTATATAATTTATATAATTACATTTCTTCTTTATAAATTCTAAACTTTCTCCACCATTCTTGATAAAATCTAAAATCCATAATTATATTATTACAACTCCCTCATTAACTTTCCATTTAAAATTGGATTAATTGGATTAATTTAATTATTAATCCCTTAATTTCCATAATTAATGAAATTGATAATTATCAATTAAACATAACACACACACACAGATATATATATATATATATATATATATATATATATATATATATATATATATATATACACACACACATACATATATAATTCATGCACTTCACATTATCACATAACCTCATTTAAATCATAATTCCTGCATTTTCATAACAATTTAATTGTACAATTTATTGTACCTTTATCTGACATTTTTCTTATCCTTCATAAATTGTTTTTAAACAATTTATTTACTTTTCAATTTTTCTAAACCAACACAAATCATCACCATCTCTGTACAAATTTAATGTATCGATTAAATCACATCACATACCTTAAATCACATAAAATAATAATTAATTTAACAACCTTGATAATTTTATCAATTAAATTCTCATTTAATCTTATTAAATAATTCCGAAAATTCGGATCCTCACATTCTTCCCCCCTTAACAGGATTCCGTCCTCGGAATCATAATTGTCGTAATAATTATACGTATTTCATTTATAGCACATTGTTATACCTTTATCTTGATAAATCACAACTATATCCATAATAATCATATTTTACTTCTTTAAATCCTTAACTTACATGGATAATTCCAATAAAATCATAATTATCAGAATATTGAATTCTTAAATCACATTCACAATTTCTTTGTGACTATAAAGTTTTATCTTTTTCCTTGATGTATTTATCAAGATAGGTTCTCATTTTCTGAAAAATTTCCTTTCTTTTATCGCATTTACCCTTGCTCAATTCACTTATGTCATATTCTCTATTGCACAACATTTATATTCTGCACATTAATTCTTCTATTCTTAATTCATATTCATGAATCTTCTTCATATTCCATAAATCATTTCTTAATACATCAATTATTCAACACTAGGTTTTAAATACTAACATTTACTTGATTCATCATAATCCTTATTTGAAATTATTCTAAAATTCTTGGGGTATCACATTCACCCCTCCTTCATAAAATTTCGTCCTCGAAATTTCTATGTACTCGTACTTCATTCATTTACAACATACACACTATTTTGCATTCATTTCACATATCTTTCTTTTTTTCCTTTCTCGCGGTCATTGCACATTGCAATTTTCTAATTCATCTCATTTCATAATTTCTTTACTTCACAATTATTACTTTCATTATCACTTACAATTAAATAGCACTACCCCATCCTACCATCCGATCTTCTTAAGAGTAGAGGAATTCAAAATTTATTTTGAAAACTTTCATGCTTTGCTGAATGAACACTTATCCCGGTTAACAGTATTTCACTCCAGAGTACCTCATACTGCAACCCATTAAAATAATAAACTTTCATAATAATCTGAACATGATCCTGGTTTACAGTACTTCGCTCCCCGAGTACCTCATACTGCAAACCCTAACAGTGGATCAGTCTGTCATTAAATGATGGATGTTTCACCATACTATGCTTGTGTTTCTTATGCCAGGTGACCATTCGATCAACCTGTAATATTCTTAATCTTTTTGTCCATCTCAGCCTTCGAATTCATTCGAAGAAAATTTAATTAGTTATAACTTTCAAAGAATATGAATTCAATAAATACATTTCAAAATTTGTCTAGCTGAATCAAATAGCTTAGACTTGTATTTCTTTAACGCTTGTCTAGCTAGATCAATTAGCATAGACTTACTTTTAATAATTCATCATCCGCAGAAGTTTTTAAAATATTCATCATGTCAAAACTTTTCAAAACGTCTAGCCGAGTCAAATGGCATTGACTTATAGCTTTGACATACTTTCATAAATCAAAAATCATTTATGACTTCATGTTACCGCGTCATCTTGACAGTACGTTGAGGATTCCGTCGTTAATAATTCCTACACTATAAACCATACTTTATGGTGTTGAATCATCTTATGACGAAATAGTACCGCACCGTCTCAACAATACGTTGAGCATTCCGTCATTCATCACATCTGCACCGGGCTAAAAGGTGCGTGGATGATTCTTTTGAAATACATTTTGATATAAAAACATTTTTGTCTAGCTGAAACAAGTAGCATCGACACTTTTTAAATCTCTTAAAATTCATTTGCATCTTTTTCCAAAGCACACGCGTGCCAAATTAGCTTGAGGCAAAAAAATTTGAAGTCTAGCAAAGCTAGAAGAGTGGGAATATTCTAAATTCCCTAACATTTTAACACATTTGCCACCTTCTATTCTTTCACTTAATTATATTATTCATTGCTAGGACTATTATTATTATCATATTAAAATTTCCATCTACTCCAACTTTTCTATACCCCCATATAGTTTCATCAAACTTGCCACACATTATGAGTCCAGGAACTTACCACAAGAATATGAGTTTAGAAGCTTGTCATAGCAATATGTAGTCTGAGAACAAGTCAAAGACTATCCATATGCTGAGGGGCTCAAAACATACCATACAATTATGAGTCACGGACTTACCATATGCATGAGTTTTAAGAACTCGTGCCTAAATTTAATATTATATATCTATCAAACCTGTTAATGCAACTCTAACATTTCAATGATTATCACATAGTAACTAAGTAAACACAAATCCCCCGCTCATACAAAGGATTGTGCAATTCAGTCACCACATGAGTTCTCAATTGAAATTTCGTACCCAAATTTTCTGCCCCCTTATCATTTCATTTCTATCATTCATCATTCTCTGAATTCTTCTTGTACTATTTCATAGTACCATTTCTCTTTATAGCACTAAGCTATACTTTTTGGACCATTAACAGGTCTCTCTGTTATTTTACATTTCATTCATGTCTTCTGAATTCTTCTTGTACTATTTCATAGTACTCTTTCTCTTTATAGCATCAAGCTATACCTTTTTGACCCATAACATGTCTCTCTGCTCTTTCACATTCTCACTTGATCCCATCATGACCTTGCTTTACAAGTTATTCCTTATTCGCTTTCCTTATCTTGTGATCGTATCGTAGTACGATCCTCTTACCGTTCCTAATCATATTATTATGATCTCTTTCTATGCTCTTTAAATTACCTTTCATCTTTATTGCTTAAATCAGGTGTACCCTGATTTTCCTTGAGATTCATCTTTGAATCATTTCAAATATTCTTTCAAATATATTTTCAATTGAACTTATGAACTTTCTCAATTCATTACCTTTATTCAAAACTTACTTAACATCTTTATCTCTTTCTTGTAATCTTATATTTTTCATATTTTCTTCACTTTAGCCAATATTTGAGAACTATCTTTCTCAACTTATAGCTTTTCAGTCTAATCCCCCCATGTTCATCAAACTTATCACTTATTTGGGCTTAGGAACTTACCATAATCATATGGTTGAGGAGCTTGTCCTAGTCAGGCCATAGTCGCTCATTCGCTAAAGGGGCTCCATCATATCATCATGAGTCACGAGCTTACTATACGCTTGGGTTTTCAGAACACTTAACTAACCGTACTCTTTCTTACTTAGGTTATAGCCTAAGGTATCATTTACCTAAGCTTTATAACCTCTAGCTCTGATACCATCCGTAACGACCCCGTCATTCGACCCACTTTATTCCTTTAACTTTCGTATTTATTATACATTACCTTCATAATGTCCAAATTTTGGTCCGTTAATATATCTTTCATCACCTTAATCGATCCATTATCTGATTTTAAAATCCTCAATTACCGAATTTTTCGGTAATAAATTTTTCTTTTTCTCTTTTTCAATTCAATCGTCGTATTAAAATAATTGGATATTTAAAAATTCTTACTTTTCGATCCTAGTCCCTGGATCGCAACCTTTACTTTTTCTTTCCTTTATGTACCATAAAGCTCAACATTCAAAGTTAATGTTGATTATATTTCCGCAATTATTCTTTTTCTCATAATTCATAATTTGATTATTTAATAATCTCTATCATACATCTATCTAATATCATCACAGTTCGAAATTTAACTTTACTTATCCTGTATGGATTCAACATACATGTACATACGAAACATCAATATAAACTTCACATGTATCCACATTAAATTATGTTATTGAAAATATAACAATAACAATAACAACCTTCTATGATAATCCGTATATTCTGATATTCTTGAAATTCATTTCTTAACTTGTAAAAGTTTATATTAAGCAAGTAATGAGCATAACGGCTCAGCAAGTTCAACAGTTTATGCTTCACGTAGCACATATCTTATCATGTTTGGTGTGTGTCATACATCACGTGTAGTGCTTCTATTCAGGCATTATATCTCAAATATGTTCATATCCTTTCACAAAGTACATATTGTGGCCGCATCAATCACGTATCACATAACACGTCATTTGTACGTATTTAAAACAAGAACTACATATCATAACATTCAACATTTAACATTTAAGGGACTGAAGAACTTGCCTGACATCCAATTAATAGCTCAACTTATTAAATTGGTAGTTCATAACCTTTACTCGATCAACCTATGATCATAAAATAATCAAATAATAATTATTTATCTTCTCGTGATATTAATTTAATTAATTAATATCATTTTCGGGCCAATTATAAATTTATATGGCCAATTTTATTAACCTCGTCTCATAAAATATTAATTTAACTTAATATCAAATGCCTTCACTACGGACAACCCGGCTCATCGGATAAATTTTAACATATTTGGTTGTCCGAAAATTTTATTTAATCATTTTCTAACCTTTAAACTTAATAGATTAATATTTAAATATTAATCTCCAATATTTAATATTTTTTACAAAAATATTAAATTTAATGCCCAAACATCATTTCTATATTTTTAGTATTTTTCTATAATTTTCTAGAATTTTTAAACAATTTTAAACATTTATTTCATTAAAAACTAATTCTGGGGGCATTTTGGTAACTTCTGCACCCTTAGGGACACAACCGGCATTTCCCGGAAAGTCCAGGGACATTTTCGTACTTTCTGCTGTCAAGGGACACGACCGGTATTAACTGAAAAGGTTAGGGGCAATTTTGTGATTGCACAGCGTGCGTGGCCGCGCATGGCGCGCGACCCCCTTCCTACGACGCTAAACGACGTCATTTCCAATAGCCCTTTTTGACCTCCGCGCAATGCGCGACTCACCTTGACGCGCGCCAAAAAACGGCGTCATTTTGGGCCGTGTTTTTGAAGAAATTGGTCGCGCGCAATGCGCGGCCTGTCCCTTTTTCTTTCTTCTCCTTCCTTAGCCGAACAGTATACCAACTTTCAACAATTTTTCTCCATTTTGCACATAATTTTCCCAGCAAAACAACTCTAAAAATCATATAATTTATGGCTAAGCATCATAAAATTATTTAGAATAATTATTCCAATTATTTACAATTTTTCCATAATTTTATTCTATCATCATAAATACTACACAAATTGAATAATTAATTTCTTATACCTCCTTGAAGCTTTTCTACACCCATGTTGGCACCAATATTTTCTCTTCTTCTCGGTGGTTATGGCTGCTACGGTGGTGGAGAGTGGCGGTGATGGTAGCCCACGGATGGTAGAAAATAAAAAGGCTTTGGCTTTGTTTTCTTATTTTCTTTCTTTTCTTTTTTTGTTTACTTTTCTTTCATTCTTCTTCTTTTATAACCTACAAACACTTAATCCAATTTGAAAACAAATAGATTCCACCGCCTCATGCCCAGCCAACTTTTTCTTTCTCGAAATTTCCAAAATCAATCAATAATGTAATATTTTTATACATTACGTAATTTATTTTAATTTACCAAAATTCATAATTTCATTTATGAATAATACTAACACCCCTTTCGGGTATTTTACTTGACAAATTTTGTACACGCATAATGACATGCATATAATTATTTGAGGTAATTTATATCTCCAAAAATCATAAAATAATTCATATAGCTTATAAAAATTATTTTTCATAATTTTTCACTTCGTTTCTTGCACAACATGTTACGTAATTAAATTATCCCTTTTTATAATTTCCATTTCACACAAAATATAATTTATAAAATTTCTTCCATCCTTATTCAATTTAATCACCGTATATAAATTATATAATTATTCTTATATAATTTATATAATTATTATTTTTCTCATATTTCACTTTAATTTCCTTATATAAATTATATAATTTATTATTATATAATTTATATAATTACATTTCTTCTTTATAAATTCTAAACTTTCTCCACCATTCTTGATATAATCTAAAATCCATAATTATATTATTACAACTCCCTCATTAACTTTCCATTTAAAATTGGATTAATTGGATTAATTTAATTATTAATCCCTTAATTTCCATAATTAATGAAATTGATAATTATCAATTAAACATAACACACATATATATACAAATGTATATATATATATATACACATACATATTTAATTCATGCACTTCACATTATCACATAACCTCATTTAAATCATAATTCCTGCATTTTCATAACAATTTAATTGTACAATTTATTGTACCTTTATCTGACATTTTTCTTATCCTTCATAAATTGTTTTTAAACAATTTATTTACTTTTCAATTTTTCTAAACCAACACAAATCATCACCATCTCTGTACAAATTTAATTTATCGATTAAATCACATCACATACCTTAAATTACATAAAATAATAATTAATTTAACAACCTTGATAATTTTATCAATTAAATTCTCATTTAATCTTATTAAATAATTTCGAAAATTCGGATCCTCACATGAATACTTGAAATTGTGGATTTAAGTTGAATTTGATTCCTTCCTTGATGAAATTTCACCCAACACTTATTAAATTTTTAGATTAGATCCACAATCTTTTCTTACGTCCATTTGATGAAACTTTGGTAGAGTTTTGAGGAGGGTTTGGGAAGAACTTGATGAGAGAGAAAAGGAACATGCTAAGTTTAGAAATTAGAATACGTGAACTGAGCTTTTTCTAAGTTGCTGAAGAGTTCATTAGTTTTCTCTCACCTTCCAGTAACTCTAGCAATGCCGAATAATTCTTCCAATAGCTTAACAAGCCTACACTTGGATTCCACCATTGTTTTCAGTATACTTGGACTGCATAATATCATTTTCAGCATTTTTATGTTGTACACATACAATTAGTACATATATGTACATCTAGCCTTCTTGCATATATCTATATATAATAACAGATATACGTAAAACAAGTGATTACATGTATAACAATTATATGTAACCCCATATTACTAATCCTAAGTTAATACCTTATACATTTATAATTTGCATAAAATCATTTCATTAAAAAATGGAATTAACCCATTTATAAAATTAACACTTTTAGTGTAACGAATCAGTAATTTAAAATAATAAATATTCATTTCATTAATTATTTTAATTAACTCATTTTGTTTGTACAATTAATATTGTACCATTAAACTAATTCATTCTCTTCCATAAATTGTTTTCAAACAATTTATTGATTCATTAAATATATTAATTTAATATATTCTAATCGTAAATTAAACATTAACTTAATTTACTTATTTGATATCCAATATTTATTTAAGCAAATATTGATCCCTCGTTTCATATTTTAATTTACATCCATTTAGTATTATATTAAATATTATACCATTGTTCACGTTACATTTTAATTATTGTAACATAATTCTCCTTATTAACTAAATAAAAGAAAATAACTTTCTTTATTTAATAAATTAAAGTTAACATATTAATCCACTAATAAAGATTAATGAATTAATTTTCTCATTTCGTATTTAATTTATTTTTGTTTGGCATAATATAATATATTAAACCATTAAATAATTATATTACATTCGTATTAAAACAATAAATTTTAATCAACTCTTTCATTTTTTACAATAAAATACATACATTAATCCACCTATTTTCTTAAGTGAATTAATTTCCTTCTTTATGAAATTTATTTCATAATCAACTTATTATTTAATTTATTGCCAAACAAGACTAAATATTCAAATTATAATATTTCATAATATAATTTCAACTTTATTTCAATTAATTAATTAATTTTCTTGCTTCCATATTCGTAGTTAATTTAAACTACAAAATTAATAATTAAATTAACTATAAATTCCTATTTTTCAAACATATGTATAAATATTATACATATATACACATATTTCAAATTTCCATAACCTAGCACAATTTCTCTTTTAATTTCGTAACTAGTTTCATTCAATTAATTTAATATTTTTAATTAACTATTAAATTTCACTTTCAATTAATTGTATATATTTCACATATAAATACATATTATATCCACCACACATATTGATGGTTTGCAAAAACATGGTATACATACAATCTAATTATAATAGTGCAGCGGAAAGAAACAAAATCAGATTTTAAAAATTTTACAAACCAATAACCAGAAATTTTCTTATGCAATAATTATTAATTGAGGAAAGATAAAAAAATTTATACCTTTGTAGAACTAAGCTTCCACATGTACAAGTTCAACTCCTTTTAATCTTTTGCGTTCTTCTTTAAATTCATCGATTAGATTTCACAGATCAATGTCAGCTCTCCAAGTGTGAAGCCTATAGAGGCGATCCACCAAGAGATCTATAAATTAAATAAGTGAATTTTAATTTCTCCAAACTATGGGTGGCTAGCCCTAATTCTCTCTCTTTCTAACTCCTTAGATGTAGAGAATTACGAAGTATTTTCTCAATTCTTGTGAAAGAATGTGTAACATTTACAAATTTATTATCATAGCTAAAAGCTTTAACTATCTTAACAACGACAAGTTCAAATATCAAGATAATTACATTGAATGTCATTTTAACAACATTACAATATACATCTTCCATAATCTAGTGTCTTCAGGAATTTCTTCAGTTACTTCGTTGAAAATGTTAATTTAAAGCAAGGATGAGCACGATGGCCCAACAAGTTTAACAGTTACACATAACACGTAATCGCATTTCATCATGCTTCATGCTTCATACATCTTATGCTTTGCAGTAAATACATATCTCATACATATCATGCTTTGCATTAAATCTGTGCTTCATGCTTTTATGCATGTCATTTATCATGTCATATAGTTCAATACAAAGCAATCATAATAAGTCATTTACTACATGTTAACAGTTCATTTCATCTCATTGCACATAGACACATTAACACGTCATTGCACATAATAACATATGCGTACATAACAGTTTAATAACAAATTTATAAATCATGCACATAATGCAACACGTCCTGAAAAACTTGCCGATAAATTTTCCGACACACACTAACATTACATTCCTCGAATAACCTACAATCATAATGTGAGGATCCGAATTTTCAGGATTTCTTTAATAATATTAAATGAGAATTTAATTGATTAAATTATCAAGATTGTTCAAATTAATTATTATTTTATGTGATTTAAGGTATGTGATGAGATTTAATTAGTAAATTAAATCTGTGCAGAGATTATGATAAATGGTATTGAATTTAAGTAATTAAAAAGTAAATAAATTGTTTAAAAACAATTTATTAAGAATAAGAGAAATTTCAGGTAAATGTACAATAAATTGTACAATTAAATTATTGTGGAAGTGCATAAATTATGTTTTAAATGAGGTTATATGGAAATATAAGAAATATGAGTTAAATATGTATATATTTATATTTATATATATATATATATATATATATATATATATATATATATATATGTGTGTGTGTGTGTGTGTGTGTGTGTGTGTTATGTTTAATTGATAATTATAAATGTTATTAATTATGGAAATTAAGGGATTAAAAATTAAATTAATCCAATTTTTAATAAAAAGCAAATGAGGAAGTTAATAAAATTATAATTATTGATTTTAAATTAATTATGAATTATGGATGAAGTTTAGAAATTAATTGAGAAGAAATGTAATTATATAAATTATATAATAATAATTATATAATTTATATAAGGAAACTAAAATGTTGTATGAAGGAAATAATAATTATATAAATTATATAAGAATAATTATATAATTTATATAAGAGAATTAAATTAATTAAGGGTGGAAGAAAATTTTGTAAATTGTATTTGTGGAAAATGGAAATTATTTAGAAAGGAATAATGTAATTATATAAATTATATAATATTAAATTATATAATTTATATAAGGAAAGTTAATGTGAATATTAAAGAAATTGAATAATAAATAAGAAAAAAAGAATGTTTTAAGTTATTAAAAATTACATTTATGTATAATGGAATTATTATGACTTTTATGAGGAATAATATTTCAGAAATGTGAACATGTTAATGTAACATGATGTCCAAGTAACGAAGTAAAAAATTATGAAAAATAATTTTTATAGGCTATACGAATTATTTTATGATTTTTGGAGGTATTAATTACCTCATTTAATTACATGCATGTCATTATACGTGTACAAAATTTGTCAAATAAAGTACCCGAAAATGTATTAATATTATTTATATATTATGTTATGAATTTTGATAAATTAAAATAAATATTTTACATACATTACGTAAAATATTTATTATACGCAATAATTATGTAATGTATTAAATTAGAATTTATGCATGTGCAATTTGGAATTTTCGAGAGAGTCTAAGTCAGTTGCATGCGTGGATTAAGTCGGTGGAAATTTTTTTTTATTTCAACATTGGTTAAGAATTTTGGGTTTATAAAAGAAAAGGAAAAGGAAAGCAAAGGGAAGAAAAAAGAAAAGAAAGGCAACAATATATGTTCTCCATTCCTTCACCATCCGAGAGCCACCCTCCACCACCGTAGCCTCCGCAACCACCAAGAGGGAGTAGAGAGGAATTATTTGAAGCTTACAAAGAAGGATAAGCAAGTTTTGAAGGTTGACCGAGAGAGGGTTTGAGCTAACAATTTAAATAACTGGACGC
Source organism: Hedera helix (assembly GCA_947179155.2). Taxonomy (NCBI): domain Eukaryota; kingdom Viridiplantae; phylum Streptophyta; class Magnoliopsida; order Apiales; family Araliaceae; genus Hedera; species Hedera helix. Next base: position 4,389,860 of record OX359284.1, on the reverse strand, counting down.
CAGGCAAGTTCTTCAGTCCTTTTATGTTAAATATTGGATTGTTATGATATGCAATTCTTGTTTTAAAATGCATACAAATTATGTGCTATGTGATACGTGATTAATATGACCACAATGTGTGTTTTGTGCAACGATGTGAATATATATGAAATATTTTGCTATAATAGAAGCACAAGCACATGATGTATGACACACACCAAGCATGATAAGCTATGTGATACGTGAAGTATAAACTGTTGAACTTGCTGAGTCGTTGTGCTCATTACTTGCTTAATAAACCTTTTTGTAGGAAAGAAATGAAATTCAAGAATATTGGATTAAATTAGAGATGAATTGTCTAGAAGGTGGGAAAATGTATTGTTATAATTTCCATTCAATATGGATGCATGTGTTAAGTTTATCATGATATTTCGTATGTACGTATATGTCGAATCCAGACAGAATATGTAAAGTTAAATTTTGAACTGTGATGGTACTAGATAGATATTACGATAGAGACTATTCAATGGTTAATTATGAATTATGAAATAAAGGAATAATTATGGATTTATAATCAACATTAAATTTGAAATGTTGAGAAATATGATACTGGTAAGAGAAAGAAAAAGTAAAGGTTGCGATCCAGGGATTAGGATCAAGAAATGAAGTTTTTAAATGATAAAATATACAATGATTGAATTGTGAAAAAGAAAAATTTATACCGAAAATTTGGTAATTGTTGATTTTGAAATTAAACAATGGATCAATTTAGGTGATGAAAAATTTATTAACGGACCGAAATTTGGACGTAAGGAAGATAATGTATCATAAATATGAAAATTAAGGTAATAAGGTGGGTCGAATTTCGGGGTCGTTACACATAATGTGGTTGACATATTAATATTAGTCACCATTTGATGCATTACAAGTCTTAAATTATGACCCTAGCTTCCAATTGTTTTAACTTTTACGTTAACGATTTTAAATCTTAGTTAATTCATAACTCCTTTATACCAACTCGGAATTGGCTCATCTTTGGACAGTGACCCATCTATAACATGGTCTAACTATCTCCATAGGTTTCATAAACCCCAAATTACTTGAACTCAAAAAGTTCAAAAACATCCCGCTCAAAACAGTGAGTGGCAGTTTACTTTTTGTCCAGGCCTGTTTCACGGTAAAATTCATATAAAATAATCTATAAGGAATTTTAATGTCATTCTTTTTGCTATCTCTTCATAACTTCTATAGCTACAACTTTTGTTCAAGTTTGAGAATCTAATTCCATACACACGAGGCTGCACACCTCAAAGAATAGCTAGGTAAAAAAATTGTCCCAAGAAAAACTGGCAGTCAGACCCTAGCTCACTATAAAATTCATAACTTCTTTGTTTCTTAACATTTTTTTAGCAATTCAAGCGCTCACGCATTCATAACTTCCTCCTCTACAAATTATATTTAGACCAAACAACCCAGATCCAACTCGAACAGAACAAAATTTTGCTCGAAGTGGACAAAATGCAACTAATTTCAAAATTTCTTACTTTTATGACCAAATCTTAACACCACATGCATTGTTTGGCTAGTTATCATGTTAAAAGACTTACTAACCCTTTAATACATAACATAACTTATTAATCTTTCAAATACATGAAAACATAAGATCTAGATCTAAAGTTTTCATTTAAATTAACAATACACTAAAGTTTTAAGTAAAGAAAACTTTTAAACCTTTCTAATGACTTGACTTGGTTGATGAGTGATCTCTTGCTCCTTAATGGCTTGCTAGAGATCCTTCTTCTTCTTCTTCTTCTACCATACCCGAAACTCTCTCCTTCTATTTATCACATAGAGTTTTTCTATATAAAAAAAAAAACTCTCTAGCACTTCTCTCTAATAATGAGAGAAGAAATAAATGATCAACCTTTGCTCATCCATTAAGCCTCTTTATTTATAGATGGGTTATATCATCCAATAATATTACATACACAATATGTAAGTCTACATATTTCTCCAATATTAGTAAATCTATCCTAGATCCACAATTTATGGAATAAATGACTAATTGTTTGACTACAATGAGAGACAACTTTCAAGCTTGCTTACAAGGCACATATTGAGTGTAAAATACATTACCACAAAGCTAGCAAATCTCCCCAAATGGGTCACCCCTCAATTGACCGGTCATACACCTTTTTCTTATCCCATATTGCTACTTTAATCCTCTAGATGTACACACACATATATATATATATATATATATATATATATATCCTCCACATATAGTTATATAATTAATTTATATACATGTGTTGACTAATACATGACCAACTATTAAGCTAACTTGTATGTAATTACTTGAGTACAAAACAAGCAATCATAAACCACCAACCACTTATTCTCTTTCCTCTCATGTTCGGTCATGCTCCTCTATTTTCCCACTTTTAGTTTACTTTTTATTCCATCACTCACATATATATTCATATATGTACATATAAATATATATTTTAAATTGGGTAGCTTGAAAGTCTTAGATATAGTACATATAAAAAAAATAAAAAGTCTCCAAAGAAATTCCATCATGCCCCACCGGCCATCACCACTATTTATCCAATTTTGATTTATTTTTTTAATGCCACACTCACATATATATATATATATATATATATATATATATATTTAATACATTAAAGTACTATCAAAGTCATGGTTGAGTGTTTAATAAGCAAACAAAGCTTCCAAGCAATACTACAATGTCAACATAGTTGGTGAAAAGTGGTTGAAAGGTAATGATGACTTTGACTTGTAGAGCTTCAACTAATTGGTCAATACAGTTTAGCAATTCAGCCTGCTGCATTGTTTACTACATTAGACAACAAATTTCATTCATCCAATTAGATTTACATATTAAAAGTCATTTAGGCTTTACTAGTTAAGTTTATTTATAAAACACTAATACCCAATCACATAAATCTATTTTGAACTTCTTAATTCAATTCTCTTCATAGCTTGCTAATTTAATTTATTAGCTAACTTACTTTCCATTATTTTGGGCTTAACATTATGCTTGTTTGGCCACCTTATTATTCTCATAATTTTTCCTTATCATTACTTTTGATTTAATTTTTTTTTTCTATTACACTTACATATATACATTTATATATATAAGTCAACTAGGTAACTTTCAAGTAATTAATGGAGTGTAATTTAAGCAATAGAAAAGCTACAAGTAATTTTATTTCACACTCTAATTTTGGTCATGATGGTACAAATTCTCATCATTACCTTGATTTCTAGCAAATTTACTAATTCACCAATACAATTTACAATATAATTTGCCACATTGCTTACTATATTCACATAACTATTACATTTCTTATAGTTTGTCATATTAGACTATTCCAATTCAATTTCTCAATGTAACTTTCTATATTCCCAATTTAAGTTACAATATAACAACTTGGTCATCTTACCATCACTAAATGTTTAGACTTGTTTACTATGTTCATGTGACTTGTCATATATATTAAATTGACTTGTCATATTCTTTTCAACTTTTATTTAATTTCTAACGCATGACTACTAGGTTGGGCTTAATTTATTACCCACAAAATACCTAGTTCATCCCTTCCCAAATTATTATTTTTGGGTTATCTTAAATTACCATTAAAGGTTTAACTTTCATAAGTTTAGTTAATGAATAACTTATGCTTTACATTATTCATTTATAATTAACTTCGCGAATTATTCCTCTTGTTTGGCTAACAAACTCAACTCTAGGTATATATATATAAATATTAATATATTTACCTTCACTTCTCAATTGAATTATTTCCTTAATAAATTCTCTACATGCATCATTAAAATATTCCCACATTTAATTTCTAACAAATAAATTATGTTAAAAAAAAATGTTTACCCATTTTCTACACATCTTACTTCTCAAATTCTAGGTTTTAAACTTTAACCTTTAATTAATTATGTCAAATCTTATTTACAATTCCTGTAAATATCTGGGATATTACACTCCATATTAAATCGGTTGTAGAATAAATTAATTAGAACAATTCTAATCTTATTTATATGAACGAATTAAACTATTTAATTTATTAAATAAATAATATTTATTCCACAATAAGGGTAAACCTTCTTAGCAATCAACGACTTTTTAAATAATATAGATTTCAACATTTGATCGTAAAAGAACCTTTCAGCGAATAGTTACCGTACAATTCAATTATTCTATCACACAATGTCCCAATCAAATATAAGACATGAAATTTCTGTCAAATCTTATTTTATTTGATCATACATATTTTAATTCTCAAATACACAACTCTAATATAAATTAGAAACTCCTTTCTAATTTTCATTCCACATTGGCCAAGGATTTCTGAGTTGTCAGTTATTGAATTACATAGGATATTCTCTCCCTTTACTGGAAGCGATAAATCATTTATTGACTATTCACATACCTCCATGTATAACTAATTGGGTTAAGTAACTTTTTCATCACTGTACTCGATCTCAATTTACAAATGCATCACTGAACTGATTTTTTTTACAATAGCATCATTGAACTGATTTATTTTTTTACAAAAATTAAATTTTTCGTCTATGTCCGTTAACAATTTAACGGGTTGCTTACTTGGCTACTTAAGTGACACTTATGTGGATAATTAACAGAAAAAAAAATATGACATGGTTGACCCATTTTTATATTTAATAACAATTAAATTTTTATATAATTATAACAAATACAATCTATTAATATATTATACTTGAACAAAATAAGCAAACTCATTACTATTCATCATCTTTTTCATCCAAATTAGCAAAAGAAACATAACTACAAAAAACACTAGTGATTTGAAACGAAAAATAAACTTAGTTCATAGCCCCCCAAATCCATAGATCTTAAAAGATTAAACACAAACCACATCGAAAAAAATTCAAAATCAAACCCTTTAATGGCAATAAACAATTTGCCCTAAATTTCACAATTTCTAAATTTCACATCAATGGCTGCCACCACCGCTGCTGCTGCCGCCGACATAACCCCACCATGGCCGCAGCCAGCAAAAACTCAAAAATCTCCTCGGTCATGGCAACTTCGCCAAAGTCTACCATGTCTGAAACATCAAAATCAACGAAAACATAGCAATCAAAGTCATCGAAGAAGAGAAGATCCTCAAAGGCGACCTAATTACCCACATCAATTAGAATGGATTTGTGATGACACCAAATGAATTCAAAACAGTTTGATTTTGAAGTTTTTTTTCTTCACTTTCTTCATAACTGTTCTGTGTCCTGTGTTTTGAAAGAAAGAGATAAGAGAGGGACTAGATAAGGTTTTAGGAATTAGAACAAGAATAATAATACCCGCCTATACACACACAAAAAAAAAGAAAAAAAAGAACGATTTTGCTTTTAAAAAATTAATTTAATGTATTTTAAAAATATTTTTTGATTTAATAATATTAACAAGAATAATAATAATAATACCCGCTCTGTTACAAAAAAAAATGATTTTTCTTTTTAAAAATAAATTTGGGATATTTTAAAAATAAATTTTGATTTAATAATAATAATAATATCCTCTCCATTACACACAAAAAAAAAGAACGATTTTGCTTTTTAAAAATTAATTTGAGGTATTTTAAAAATAAATTTTGATTTAATAATAAAAATAATATCATCTCCATTATAAAAAAAAAGAACGATTTTTCTTTTTAAAATTAATTTGAAATATTTTAAAAATAAATTTTAATTTAATAATAAAATAATAATAATAATAATAATAATATTCTCTCTGGTACACACAAAAAAACAACAATTTTGCTTTTTAAAATTTAATTTAAAATATTTTAGAAATAATTTTTAATTTAATAATATTCTCTCCGTTACACACAAAAAAAAGAACGGTTTTGCTTTTTGAAAATTAATTAGAGGTAATTTAAAAATAAATTTTGATTTAATAATAATAATAATAATAATAATAATAATAATAATAATAATAATAATATTCTCTCCGTTACATTCAAAAAAAACAATTTTGCTTTTTAAAAATTAATTTGAGATATTTTAAAAATAAATTTTGATTTAATAAAAATAATAATATCCACTCCGTTTCACACAAAAAAAGGATCAATTTTGCTTTTTAAAAAATAAATTGAGGTGTTTTAAAAATAAATTTTGATTTAATAATAATAATAATAATAATAATAATAATAATAATAATAATAATAATAATAATAATAATAATAATAATAATAATAATAATAATAATAATAATAATAATAATAATAATAATAATAATAATAATAATAATAACATGAGAGTTATATTAACAATAGGCACATTTATTGGGACAAATACATTTGATTTGAATTGTTAGCAATATTTAATTCACATAAGCTGTCACATATTGCCACGTCATTTGTCTATTAAATTGTTAACGGACAAAGACGATGTGATATCCCAGGATTTTTAGAATAATTTCAAATAAGGATTATGATGAATTAAGTAAAGGTTAGCATTTAAAACCTAGTGTTAAATGATAAAGGTGTTAATGAATGATTTATGATGTAAGCAATGTGCTAAATGACCTATGTGGTTGACTGAATATGTTAGATATATTATAAGAGAAATGGAACGTGAGGAAGATTTATTTATTTGAATTAAGAAAAAGAAGGTTGAATGTGCAGAATATAAATAATGTGAAATAGAGAGTATGAAATAAGTGGATTGAGTATGGGTAAGTGCGATTAAAGAAATGAAATTTTTCAGAAAATGAGAAACTATCTTGATAAGTACATCAAGAAACTAGCTAAAGTTTTATTAATAATTTTTTTTAGAGAGTTGGGAAATGTACTGTTTTAAAGAAATTGTAAATTGAGTTAAGAATTGAATATTCTGACTGTTACGATTATTATGGTGATATTCATTTAAGATATGAGTTATAGATCCCCTTAAGGAGGTAAGATATGGTTATTATTGAGTTAATTGTTATTTATCAAGATAAATGTATAACAAGGTGCTATAAATAAAATACGTATGATTATTTCGGTAATTATGATTCCGAGGACGGAATCCTGTTAAGGGGGGAAGAATGTGAGGACCCAAATTTTCGGGATTTCTTTAATAATATTAAATAAGAATTTAAATAACAAAATTATTAAGGTTATTTAAATCATTTATGATTGATTTATTTTATGTGAATTAAAGTATGTAATGAGATTTAATTGATAAATTAAATATGTACAGAGATGGTGATAAATTGTGTTGAATTAAAAAGTAAATAAATTGTTTAAAAACAATTTATTAAGTTTTGTCGAAATTGCATATAATGGTGCAATAAAATTATACAATTAAATTATTGTGGAGATATAGAAATTATTATAGTGTGATGTGGTATTGTGAGATATAGAAATTAGATATGTGTATATATACATTTGTGTGTGTGTGTATATATATATATAAATGGGTATGTTTAATTGATAATTTAGATTTAATCTATAATTATGGAGGAAGTTTAGAGATTAATTTAAAAATATATATAATTATATAAATTATATAATAATAAATTATATAATTTATATAAGAAAATTAAAGTAAAGTATGAAGAAAATAATAATTATATAAATTATATAAGAATAATTATATAATTTATATAAGGTGATTAAATTGAATAAGGATGGAAGAAAATTTTTATAAATTGTATTTTAGATAAAATGGAAATTATATAAGGAGAAAGTGATTATGTAAATTATATAAATTATATAATTTATATAAGAAAGTTAATGTAAATAGTAAAGAAATGAAAAATGAATGAAGAGAAGGAATGTTTTAAATTATTAAAAAAATTATGTTTATGTATAATGGAATTTTTATGATTTTTATGAAAAATAATATTTTAGAAACGTGAACATGTTAGTGTAATATGTTGTCCATGTAATGAAGTGAAAAATTATGAAAAATAATTTTTACATGTTGTATGAATTATTTTATGAATTTTGGAGTTATAAATTACCTCATATAATTACATGTATGTTATTATGCGTGTACAAAATTTGTCAAGTAAAGTACCTAAAAGAGATATAAATATTATTTATAAATCAATTTATGATTTTTAGTGAATTAAAATAAATATTTTATATACATTATATAAAATATTTATTACACGAAATAATTACGTAATATATTTAAAATATTTTTATGCTTTATTTTACCAAATCGGAAGCTTCAAGTCGGTTGGAAAGGCGGTGGAAATTTTTTTATGTGGCCAACGTGGGTGATTGATTTTGGTTATAAAAGAAAAGAAAGAAAGCAAGGGAAAAAAAACTCTTTTTCTTTTATTCCTTCTTGCTCCACCCGAAGCTACCAACCGCCACCATCCGACCACCATAGCCACCAAGGAAGAAGAAGTTGGTGCCATCAAAGAGCATGACAAGCCTCAAAGGAAGATTTACAAGTGTTTGGAAGGTATAAAAACTAATTATTTAGATTGTTTTTAGTATTTTGGTGATAAAATAATTTTATGAAAAAATAGAAATAATTAGAATAATTATTCTAGTTAATTTTTTGATGTATATATGTGAATTATATCATGTTTAGAGTAATTATGTGGTAGAAATTGGGAGTAAAAATGATAGAAAATGAATAATTTGGGGGAAAGGTGTCTACTATTCGCGAAAAAGGAAGGAAGAAGAAAAGAATGGCCGCCCGCGCATTGCGCGGCGGCCTAAAATTTTTTCAGTCACGGGCTCGAAACGACGCCGTTTTGGGGTGTGCGGGAGAAAGGGCAACGCCATGCACGGAGGATCGAGAAACGGCAGGAAACGACGTTGTTTGGCGTCGGCAGGGGGAGACCGCGCGCCATGCACGGCGATCGGCGTGCGGGAAAATTACGAATGTGCCCCTGGTCTTTTCAATTAATACCCAGCGTGTCCTTTGGCCTAGAAAATTACGGATATGCCCCCTGACTTTCTAAAAAATACCGAATATGTCCCTAGAATTGCGAAAATTACCAAAATGCCCCCAAAATTTAGTTTTTTTATTAAATAAATGTTTAAAAATTGTTTTAAAATGATAGAAAATTATAGAAAAATACTAAAAGTAAAGAAATGATATTTGGGCATTAAATTTAATATTTTTGCATAAATAATAAATATTGGAGATTAATATTTAAATACTTTAAATATTAATCTAGTAAGTTTAAAATTTAGAAAATGATTAAATGAAAATCCGGACAACCAAAAATGCTAAATTTTATCCGATAAGCTGGGTTGTCCGTATTGAAGGTGTTTGATATTAAGTTAAATTAATATATTGAAGGATGAGGTTAATATAATTAACCATATTAATTAATAATTGACCCGGTACCCAAAAATAAATCGTCGGGTAAGGTTAATTACATTATAAATGATATTAATTAACTAAATTAATATCATGAGAGGATAAATAATTATTAATTGGTTATTGTATGATCATAGATTGTACGAGAAGCATTATAGAAGGGGTATTAATTAATTCCATAATCCAGGCAAGTTCTTCAGTACTTTTATGTTGAATATTTGTCTGTTATGATATGTTAATTCTTGTTTCAAATGCATATAAATTATGTGTTATGTGATATGTGAATATATAGGAAATATAATGCTTGAGTAGAAGCACAACACATTATGTATGACACACACATAGCATGTTATGCTATGTGCTACGTGAAGCATGAAAGGTGTAAACTGTTGAACTTGCTGAGCCGTTGTGCTCATTACTTGCATAATATAAACTTTTGCAGGTAAAGAAATAAGTTTCAGGAATATTGGATTATGCTAAAGATGGATTATACTAGAAGGTTGTAAATGTAATTGCTATAGTTTTAATATCATATTTCAATTGGTGAAGTTTATATTGATGTGTTGTATGTACATATAAATTGGATTCGGATAGGACGAATAGAGTTATAATGTAAACTGTGATTGTTGAAGGTAGTTGTTATGATAGAGAATATTATATGTTTAATTATGAATTATGAAACAAAGAACATTTGTATGAATATAAATGATACTAAATTTTGAATGATGAGTTTTATGATACTAGTAACAGAAAGAAAAAGTAAAAAGTAAAGGTTGCGATCCAGGGACTAGTTTCGAGACAATAAGTTTTAAATGTCAAATATTTTAATACAAGGATTAAGAAAAGTGAAAATTTTATACCGAAAAATATGGTAATTGATGATTGTAGAGTCAATTAATGGATTAAATGAAGTGATTGAGATTTATTAACGGATCGAAATTTGGACGTTAAGGAAATAATGTTTAATAAACATAAAATTTAAGGTAATATGGTTGGTCGAATTTCGGGGTCGTTACAGACGGAAAATTCAATTTTTATAAAAGAAATTCAGTTCAGTGATGCTATTGTAAAAAAAATCAGTTCAATAATGCATTTGTAAAATTGAGGTCAAGTACACTGATGAAAAAGTTATTTAACCCAAAACTAATTATACCCGATCATACCCTTTGATATACTCTAAAGGTCTTAAGGAATATGCCAAAATATAACTCATCATACACAAGGTACTATAATGATTTCAAGTCTAAGAATCACTTGTACTGCTATCACAAAAGGAAAACTACATTAGGTGTTCCTCGAGCAAGTCACGTTCAGTGAACTTATTCTCTAATAAGCACTTACATACTTGATTTAGTGTCTCTACACAAATGATTATAAGATCAATCATCATATTCATAAGAGCAAGCATAATATGTACTAATCTATCCAGATTCACTAATCCCCATTTTAGTGATCCCACGATTAGAAACATTTTAGTTTTGAACTATCCTGAATTTAGATCTCATTAGCATAATCAATATTATGATTCTAAAAATATTACTCAAAACTATGGGTTTATTCACATAATTAATTCAGTCAATTAATCGTGAATAAAGAAATACGTTGATACTTTTATTAATAAATCAAATAAGATTACAAAGTATATGCATATCATATCAAATGTGATTGACTTGAGGGCATATTACTTTCACATATTACATAATTCAAAATATATATATTACATATATTTTTTTCATTTAACTCACTTCGTCACATGATAAGAATTTTATTTATTAATTTTTTTTTAATATTATATAAAATACATTCAAAAATTCAGGTGGTCACAATCTCAAGTCCAATGATCACTTATACTACTATCACTTAAGGAACACATATTGGCATGCAAGTAAAACTCCATTAGGTGTTCCTTTAGCAAGTCACGTTTAGTAAACTTATTCTACAATAAGCACATACATACTTGCTTTAGTGTCTCCACAAAAATGATTATAAAATCAATCATCCTCTTTATAAGAGCAAACATAGTATGTACTAATTATCCGGATTCACTAATCCCCATTTTAGTGATCTCATGATTTAAAATATTTTAGTTTTGAGCTATCTTGAATTTAAATCTCATTAGCATAATCAACATTATGATTCTAAAAGCATTGATCAAAACTATGAGTTTATCCATTTAATTAATTCAAAACCAATTAATCATAAAAAAAAGATATGCCTTTAAATAAAACTATTATTAATAAATTGAATAAGATTACGAAGTAAATGGTTATCACATCAAATGTAAATGGTTTGAGGGCATACTACTTTTAAGAAGTATTGACTTCATGAACATTCATTAGCAGTTGTCTAGCCAAAACAATTAGAATAGACTTACAATAATCGATTACATTTGAATAAACCTTCAACTTATAACTCAATTCGATAAACAAATGTTATATTTCAGGAACAATTAGTAACGATGCTTTATAGTTCAATATAGTTATAGAAACGATAATTGGAATACATACATATTCATCTGAGTTTGCATATAATATGGAAGAATTTAGAAAACTTGCATTTGCGTTAGCTATACTCGTTAATTATAACAATTCACATTTATTAGAAACGTTACTCCTCGCTGTATATCCTACGTAATATAACCCGCGTTATCATATAGCTAAACACATAATATGTTTATAAGTTTTTGTTCAAAATGTCGTTCATTTCATGATTAATGTTCAAACCTTAATGTATTAACCAAATGGGTTTAATTATACCAATTATAGATTAGTTTATACTTATTATTAACTACCACATTGGATTGTATTAATTAATTGCATAACAAAAAAAAAACTCAAATTTGGATTTTCTACAGACACGGCCCTGGCCACGGAATTGGCCTGGGAGTCCGCCCCAGCCAAGAAATGCTGAGAGGTCATGGCTCCGCCCCGGCTGTGCACTGCTTTCTAGAAATTTTTCAGCTTTCTTATTTTTGTAGCAACTTAGGAAAAATCTTATCCCATGCAATAATTATCTAATGACCTCCCAACTTAAACATAATAAAGATGATACTACCTAATATTTTAGAAAATTATTACACACCCAATTTTTCCTCTTTAAAACATAAATCCATACACTCAAAAATGCGTGTTCCATACATTTTCGGTTTAAAACTAGTTTGATGAAAAACTTTCAAAACCACTTTAGTTCAATTTTAAAACCTTAATACCACTAGAATAATCTTATTACACATGCATGCCCATAGAATTCCAACAATGGATCATGGATTCTCAAATTTTTGCAAATAATCTTCATAGAGACATTTTATCAAACATCTAGCATGCATGGATTAGAAATTCAAATTTCATATTCATTTAATCAAACATTCAACCTCCATTCATACTCCCATCCTTATTTCTTCGGAATCCTTCTTATTTCCCAACAGAAATCCTCCCACAACCAATAATTCCACAACAATTAGCTACAAAATACAACCAAATCTATGAATAGAAGAAATAAAAATTATATACCCTTTGTCTAGAAGCTTTAATTGAGAAATCCTTGCACAATTCTGGACTATGGTTGGATTAACCTTCTTCTTGATGAGGTTTATTTGCTAACTTCTTTAAATCTCCAGCCCAAAGTATAATCTTTAAGTTTTGCTTCAACTGTTTATGGATTTATAGTGAATCTTTTGATGATTATGTGAAGAGCTTGTTATGGTTTTGGCTTAGGAAGAGTTAGTGAGCAAAAGATAAGAACTTTACTGAATTTGACAATTGCATTGTCTAATCATAGCATAGTGTTGTGATAGACTACTAATATGGGCTAGGTAGTTAGGTGGCTTCATTTTAGGCTTAGTGATATTACACAACATTCTCCACCCTTAACATATAAGCCTATACATATACATGCATTGCACACTTACCAACTTAGCAACTTAGCATTAGTTTACAACAATGCCTATACATACATTACCCACATATATGCATCTCAAAGTTACATATATGTCTACATAAGTATAATAGAAATTCCATAATGCCTAAATATGACCATACACGAAATATGCAAATACATAACATATATATTTATATTACCCACTCCATGCATTATAATTAAAATTTAATAATCAAACCTTTATAAGTATGTACAATCTCATTTGAATTATAAATTATTTAAATTACATTGCATTGTTCGTTCCGTAAATTGTTTCCAAACAGTCTAAATTATATATTAAATATATTTAACCATTTTTTTAATACATTAATTCAATTCACTATTTTGATCCCAATACACACATTGAACCTCATTAATATTTAATATATTCCTAGTTGGTATAATATTACGTACTAGACCATCATTCACTTTACATCTAATTATTATGGCATAACACCTTTATCACATTAAATAAATTTCTTTATTTAATATATATATATATATATATATATATATATATATTAACCCATTAATGTGAATTAATTATATTACACATGGAATTAAATTCATCATCGACACATTGCCATACCAGGCGCATCAAGCTTTAATATAAGCTTTCATATCAACTCGGATTAATAATATTAATCCATTCAACTTAATAGTTTAATTTAACTATTAAATCTCACTATCAGATTAACACACACACACACACACACACACACACACACACACACACACATATATATATATATATATATATATATATATATATATATATAATTACAACTCATGCACATAACATTCTTTCAAATAAAACTTCATATTATTAAATAAAATTTTTATTTACAATAGTTTGTAATATTCGCGGATATTACAGTGTGTCAGCTTACTTTCGGCTCTGATACATCATATTTGACTGCTACAACACCAACCACGTGGGTGATGTCGCATCACCAAACTAGCTGCTAAACACATCTCGATCTGATCTTCGATTTAAACTTAGGATGATCATAAAGTGTCTCGGGTTTTTCACTCCGTGAGTCTTCTCCATGTTAGTCCCATGTTAGATCTGACATACTCTACGACTTTGTCTGATCATAAAGTTTCATGGAGATCGTAGAGCTTTTGGCTTGATGTACTCCATTATCTATACTCTACGATCTGCTTTACGATCTGCACTTTACGATCTACTCTATGATCCCTCCTGCTCTACGATCTTCATTCTACCTTACGATATCTGAGCAGACTCTGCGATTTGTATTTTTCCTTACGATCTTAGAGCAGACTCTACGATTCTTCTATAGACTCTTCAATCTTGATTTATCTTTACAATCCTTTGGCAGACTCTTCAATTTGTCTGAATGTTCTGTGATTGCTTGCGGACTCTACGATCTTCAATAGACTTTACATATTTTCAGAGTAGTTTTATGATCGTTTATTCAACTCTACGATCATTTCATTTCCTATTATCTACATATTCAATTATTTCAATGGATTAACCTAACAAGTTTGATCTTTCCACTTTAAGTCCTTGTACATTAATTTCTTATTTAAGGTATTGGTACAAATATACATTAATACTATCTCATCATTATCAAATTAAAACATGTAGTTTCTAACAACTTAAATATCAATGTATATTTGTATAAACAAGTACGTTTTGTAAAGTTCTTATGAAGATTCTAAGTAAAAGGACTTAAATAGGAATCAAATTTGTTAGGTTGATCCAAATCGTAGAGTATAGATATGTAATTTTTGCATCAGCTGAAGTTGTCAAAGGCGAACTGGTATTTTGTCGAGTAGAAGTCAAAGTTACTCTAAGATCCGCAGAGTAAATAGAAGCTTCTCTGAGATCGTAAAGTGAAATGCTAGATCGTAGAGCCAGATTACAGAGCCACTACAAATCGTAAAGCAAATATCGCTGAGTGAAGTTACTCAACGATCTAAGGACTAACTCTACGATTCAAGGCAATCTAGACCAAAATTGTAGAGTACCAGATCTTAATATATCAGTGACAAGTTATAATAAGGGCCATAAACCTTAAATACACATTTCTTGATGTTGATCTTCAAAGATATTAGAGATAAGGATAACATAAAATGCAGCTTTATCCAACAACTATTTGAGCAAGGAAAAGGGACACACATTTGATACTGTACCAAATATAGTACTATCGAAAGTGACAGCAGGTGGTCCAGTAGATAATAATTCAAAGTCAAAGCAATTACAATTTGATAAGTGTCCTAAACATATTGGAGCAATAGTAACAATCTAATTTGCAAATCCCAATGAAAGGCTACAAAAGGATTGATGTTACAACACTAAAAACAACTAATTGTCAAGAACAAAGTGCTAAAAGTTTAAGTATTCACAAAAGCTCCACTCTACGATTCACAAGAAAGAAAATAACCACTAAGTCATTTGAAGAGGATCCTAATAGCAACAAAAACAACATTCATTTTCTCTATATTCAAATCTTAAGGATCTTTTGTATAGCTAAGTCTTAGTGACTAGCTAGATTCTTAGTGAATCATTTGTTGTATTGGTTCTAAGTGAAGCTAGGTTATTTATAATCTCTATTTTTAGTGGATCATCTCTACTCGCAGAGTAGTAGAGAGAACTACGAGACTTTTGCGCTTCGAACCTCTCAAAAGTCATTGTTTCTTTACTTTACTATTATTTACTTTCATACACTTTACGTTTACTACTTTCCAATTTGATTCTGTGATTGGTTTCTACATTTGATACTAAATTTAGAACTTGAGACTTTTCTTTATATCTTTGAAGGGTTTTTAATTATACATCCAATGTGCTTAACATATCAAATTAACTTGTTTAATTAATTTGGTAACTAGATCTTTAAAAAGAAATTTTGAAAAATCTATTCAACCCCCCTTCTAGATTCTTTTTATTGCCTTTGGGAATAACATATTTAAATTTTAGGGAAAACAATAACAATGCGATTACCGTATTTCACGAAAGTTGAGGGTTGAATAACATCTTCCCTCTCGCTTATGTAAACCATCGAACTCTTAGAATCGTGGTTTCGGGCCAATTTTACGAAGTCACATGCGAGCTATCTCATTTATTAAAATTCAAAATTTGAATGAGTTGATACATCTATTTAAATCTATATCAACTGGAAACTTTGTCTAATCAGCCACCTAAAAGTCAAAATTTTAAAACTCCATTGGCATAAGTCCTTTTTTTTATTCTCCTTAAAATCACCCCATGTAAGTAAAGATTAATATTTTTTTCTCGTGATGAAAAAAATTCTAGCATTGACATATGGTGACTATGTTGAGGATCTTTTAAAAGGGCTTTATGTTTAAGTTTGTCGCCTTTTCTTGTATAATTTACTTTATTACTTTCTATTACTGTCTTATCTTATTATTTTTATCCTATTTTAGGGGATACTATTTACTTTTTTTAGAGCTGAATTATTAGTAAAACTAAAGAGTAACATATACTGACATCATCTGTAGATAATCATAATAACAATCACCACTCCTCTAGGTTTTCAAGTAATAGTCAGCACCATTTTAATATATAATATGTAACATTCACTACCCCTAGTGTAGTTGACCGACTAATATCTAAAAATATTTTTAATATAATGTCTAATACACCCTTCAAATTATAATGTTTAATATATTCACTAACTATAAATTTGTATACTATAATTTTCACTTAACTTGATCTACTTAATTAAATTATGAACTTTTGCAATAAATAACATAAATATCAAAAAATAACAAATATTTATTTTATCAGGAATATAAAGTCATATACTTTTTGCTAATTAAATTCCCCAAAGATTAAAATTTACGTAATATAAATTCAAATATATATTTTTTCGTAATTAAAAAGTAAAATTTTAATATCCCTAAAAAGTAGAATCTAATGCAAAAAATAATTATTATTTTTTTCAAATATTAAAATTTACGTAAAACAAACTTATTATTACAGAACGAATCTTATTATTCATATAAAAAGTATTAAAAATTATATTAATTATTTTTTCACAGATATTAAACTAAACATAAGTCACACTTAGACATAATTATTTACAGTACAAATGACAAATG
Organism: Hedera helix; assembly: GCA_947179155.2. Lineage (NCBI taxonomy): Eukaryota > Viridiplantae > Streptophyta > Magnoliopsida > Apiales > Araliaceae > Hedera > Hedera helix. The sequence continues at coordinate 4,372,520 of OX359284.1, read as the reverse complement.
TTGTTACTCTAAAAAAGAAAAAAAAATAAATATATATATATATATATATATATATATATATATATATATATATATATATATATTTTTGCAAGATAGAGATAGTAATAAATATTATTATATTTTTTTATTTAACTTTGCACAAAACAACACCAACTATATATTAAAAAATGTAATCATAATCATAAACATTCCAAATTTTAACATATACTCAAGAAAATTTAACATATAAAAGTCATAATATGAAAATAAGAATTCAAATATTAATTTTTGTTATTAAACACCAAAAACTAAACTATCAATATACTCAATCACTCTAATTAGAACAGCTCCATTAATACTTTAATTTAAAATTCTTAATATTTGTATCAGTTATATAAAAATACGTGTTAATTAAACTAAATTATTTTTTTTATAAGTTACCAACAATTTGAATGAGATAATCTTAATTACAGGCAAAATTATAATTAAAATATATTGTATTAACAAGGATAATTAAAAATATATATTATTCAGGAATTAAATTTTGATAACATAAAAGGAATTTTATCTATTTAGTTAGCTCTAAAAACTTGCAGGGGTACTAATTATTACTTCAAAAATTAGAGAGAATGTGAGTATTATTATAGTTGTTTAGAAAGGATATCACTGTATTTACGTAAAATAAAAAATAGAAGATTGGGCTGTACTAATAAAGACGTATTTCTCAGAAGCCCCATTTTTTTGCAAGATAGAGGTAGTAATAAATATTATTATATATTTTTATTTAACACTGCACAAAACAACACTAACTATATATTAAAAAATGTAATCAAAATCATAAACATTCCAAATTTTAACATATACTCAAGAAAATTTAACATATAAAAGTCATAATATGAAAATACGAATTCAAATATTAATTTTTGTTATTAAACACCAAAAACTAAACTATCAACATACTCAATCACTCTAATTAGAACAGCTCCATTAATACGTTAATTTAAAATTCTTAATATTTGTATCAGTTATACAAAAATATGTGTTAATTAAACTAAATTATTTTTTTTATAAGTTACCAACAATTTGAATGAGATAGTCTTAATTACAGGCAAAATTATAATTAAAATATATGTATTAACAAGGATAATTAAAAATATATATTATTCAGGAATTAAATTTTGATAACATAAAAGGAATTTTATCTATTTAGTTAGCTCTAAAAACTTGCAGGAGTACTAATTATTACTTCAAAAATTAGAGAGAATGTGAGTATTATTATAGTTGCTCAGAAAGGATATCACTGTATTTACGTAAAATAAAAAATAAAAGATTGGGCTATACTAATAAATATGTATTTCTCGGAAGCCCCATTGTTGCCAACCCAACCCAAATAAAAATAGGGTAAACTACTATAATAAAAAGATAAAAAACTTAAAAGATTTTTATCTATTTTTTTTATTGAATTTTTTAATGAATAAAAAGAAATAGATGAAAAATTAGTCAAATTTTTTTGTCAAAAAATATACGAATTTAAATAGAAAACTAATAATATAAATAAATATATATATATAAATAAATTAATAGTCTGAACATAAAATTTATATTTTCTTTTCTTTTTTCCTTTATTAAAACAGTTTTATTTATTTTCCTATTAAGTTCTATTTCTTTTCTTTTTTCCGTTGGAAAACTCAGAAACATGCAGCCGCTGTTGTCTCTCTCTCGTATGAGTTCTCTGCTTGCGTATCTTATCTTGCGACGGTCTTATTTCTTCCATATCAATTATTTATTTTGTTTTTGTTGTTGTTGTTTGAATTGTCAGGTTGAATCAGATCTGGGGATGGACAACTTTGAGACGGAACAGGTTGAATCAGATTCAGATCTATCGATGGACAACTTTCAGACGGAAAACAGGGATTCATCCCTCAAGAAGCGCAACCGGGACGGACACTACGATTTCATATTAACTTACTTCTCAGAGGAGGAGGAGGAGGAGGAGGAGGAGGAGAAGGAGAAGGAGAAGGTCGTGGTCGAGGCTAAGCCCCAAAACGTGAGGTATCGTTTGCGCAAAGGAAATATAGCGTTGGAGATTTTCAGTGTGAAAATCAACAGGCCAGGTAGCCTGTCTGGTATAATCTACGCCGACAACTGGGATATTAGGGGTGTTATTGAAATCTACAACAATAAAAGAAACGACGACAACAAGGAATTACAATATAATGTTAAAGAAGAGGGTGGAGATCTGCTGCTGACTGGCCCCGATGCCCTCATTGAAACTTATGATACTACTTTCGTCTATGTGGATCTCATGCACAAGATGATTAACTCCTCATCCGAAGTAGAAGAACACCCAATCACTGAACTCAAGGAGGGGATTCCTTTTGACAACTTTTATATGCATAGGGCGCACACGGTCGACAAACCCTTAATTAATCGGTTAGTTAGTGATGATGGAAAATTGACTGCAACCATGTACTCGACCCTCTTCAGTGATGCAGGTTTAGCCATTGTGGAGGTTAAGCTGCTAGATGAAAGTCGATCATTTGGTGTGTATGGCTCTATTAAAGCTAGCTGTAATATGTTTTCAGATCCTAATTTTAGAAGTATCCTCTTCTTGAAGGACCGTAATGATAACGTATTGGTAGAACGTGGACAGCCAATTCAATTGTCCAGATCCCTAGTAACTGTGTCATGCTGGCACAAACTCATAATTTGTGTAAATCTGACAAGCGACGATGCATACCTTCCTAGTGCAAGAATCACCTTTCCTGTGAAATGCTCTGGTAAATCGGTGAAGAAAATAAATAGCCAAATACAAGTGAAGGTCACTTGGAAAACCAATAGATGTGAAGAAGATCTGGATGATCGGATTTCAATGTCACCTCCTAGCATTTGATTTGCTTTCTTGTTTTATTTTATTTTTCTTTTTTTATTATTAATTTGAATTAAGGATTGTACTTGTGGATTGTGGATGTTGTTTGAAACTTTGATTTCTGTCATGGATGTTTGAATTCCGTCATGGAAGGTGTCTGGATTGCATTTTGGTTGGATGTTTGAATTCACATCTTGCTTTGGTTTTTATGCTATGGTTTTGGATTCCTTTCCGGAGTTATCCTTTTACATGACTTATCCTGTTTTACCTTTTTGACTTTTCCATAGGTTGTTTAACCATCACAGTACATTACTCTTTCTGCTGCAAACTGCATTTCTTTTCTGAATTTTGTATGAACTTTTCTGTTTGTAGTGGCGTTCAAAAGTAGTTGAACCAGCAGGGATTTCAGGAGGAGGGCAAGAATAAGTATTGTAGGAGCTGCTCTTGTTGCGAAGAAGGATTGTGAACTGGTACCAGAGGTTATTATTTATTATTCAATTTGTGTTGGTTTATACTTTAACCTCTCTCTCTCTCTCTCTCTCTCTATGTATATATATTGTCTTTCTTGAGGTATGGGAGATATCAATGTTGGTTTAGTTCCTTTAAATTGTATCTGCATAATCAGTTGACGTGAGCCATGGGTTAAAAAAAAAAAAAGACTTGCACCAGGCTTTGGAGTGATTCCAAAATAGTTGTTCCAGAGTAATGCACCTTAGAAGCGTTCTATTTCAATTTCTACCGCAAACTGCATTTTTTTCTGAATTTTGGCCCACTTTTGGGGGGGGGGGGGGGGGGGGGGGGGAGGAAGAGGTGTCACTTGACAAATCTTCATTCATTGTCTATTGCTTCGAGGCAAAAGGTGTATAAATTGACCTGAACGGAACACTCTGTCTTCCTATGTGTCCTACACATATATATCTGATGCATTGTGGTTTCTGTGACGCCCCAAATCTCTGTACTTGCTGCAGCTGATTTGGTAGTCACTCATCATACACCTGCTCAATACCTGCTTATAATACAAGCATTAACTCACAAAAATACTCACCATGTCCACAAGCACAGTTATAAACTATTTCATCATATAAATAATGAACTATAACTCATACATTCCCCATGTCTTAATCTCAACACTCCATTCCTACCTAGTATAAAACAATTAGGTTTAACTTGCAATAAAATATACATCAAGGGATTACATATCCCAATTTCTTGTCTCCAACACGAGTTACAACACATAACTTAGCTACATAACTCATATACATAATAGTAAGCCCCTCCTCATTACAAAAGAGGTTACAAATATGACATATCCTATTCCATTACGTCTTCACATGTCCTCATATTTTAGGACGTCCCTGCCCTTGTTCTTACTATTCAACCCTTCGGATGTCTTCAACCTATTTGAAAAATTAAACAATGCGAGAATGAGTTTAAATAGCTCAACAAGTTCTAAAATTTGAACAATAGCATTTTAGTGATGTATGTTGATGAAGATATCATAACTTAGGTACATAACTCATATACATAATAGTAAGCCCCTCCTCATTACAAAAGAGGTTACATAAATATGACATATCCTATTCCATTACATCTTCACATGTCCTCAATTTTAGGACGTCCCTGCCCTTGTTCTTACTATTCAACCCTTCGGATGTCTTCAACCTGTTTGAAAAATTAAACAACGTGAGAATGAGCTTAAATAGCTCAACAAGTTCAAAAATTTGAACAATAGCATTTTATCAAAATACTTTATAACGAATAGCATAACTGAAGATTCTATAGCTTCCGAATCAAGAATATGTTAAGATATGATTTATGATATCTTCATCAACATACATCACTAAAAGCTTTTGAAACTCAGATTCACAATTAATAGAGTTTGAATGGGAAACTTTCTACAACAGAGTTAAATATTTTTTTTATCACTGTAATTTAGATCAACTTACAAATGACTAACTATACAGTTTTTTTTTATAGTCAACTAACTGAACTTTTGTTTTCTTACAAAATGTCACAAAATCCGTTAAATCATGATGACTTTAAACGGTTTGCCACATGTGATTCCACGTAAGAGAGAGAGAAAACTGACATGGAACTCTCATATATGATGTGGCCACACGTGGACATGAAAGGAAATAAAGGGAAAAATGAAAAAAAAATATAAAAACTAAATCTTACCAAAAAAATTACTGGAGAAACATAAAAGAGAATAAATAAATAATAGATAAAATTGCAAATTTTAGGGAAAAATGGAAAGAAATTTTAAGAATTAAATGAAATCTAAAAATTTATGGGTAAATAGAAGTTTATCTATAAATTGATTTAAGAGGTTTATATAAAGCTTATAAATAACTTTAAATAAAATAATTTAAAATAAAATAAATTCATATAATATTGTATGATTTTATTTCTTTTCAATACTTTAAAGAGAGTTTTGTAAACAAACCAATCCCCAAAATCTAAACATATGAAGATAAATCAACGTCGACAACCAAGAACCGTCAATTGAGTTTGGACACAGAGAATTACTCCTCCATTATAATCCTTAAAGCTGAAGAACAGATAAAATTCTTAACATTATTTGCTCCTTTGATTGAATTCCTTAAATCGGGTTTCATGGATTATTTTTTGTTGCTTCATGCCCGAACACTACCATTAAAAAACAATTGCAAATCTGGGCTCAAAATTCTGTAACAAGTCGCACCATTGCTGCAACTACCCGATTTCAAAACCCACAATAGTGATGATTTGGGTTCGAAAACCCAAAATCAATGGGATAATTAGATACAAATTTCGTTTCAAAAATTCAGTATTTAACTAGATTTTACTAGAATTTGAAGAAAGAAAAAGATGAAAAAAAAGAAAAGAAGAAGCTTCAATTGATTCAGATTATAAGCTTTATTGAAGTTTTTTTTGGAAATACAGAAACTTTTTATTCTTTTTTCATATATTCACGGGAGGACCTTTTCTTTATTGAAGCTTCAATCAGGTTTAACTTCCTTTTTCTTAGCAATTGAAAACATAGATGAAGTAAATTAGAGGAAGAAGATGAAGAAAAAAAATTCAAAAATATATACTCCTTGTTAATTTCAGATCTAGATGATAGTAATTGGAATAAGATGAAGAAAGAACATTAAAAAAATATAGCGCCTTTTAATTTCAAATCTAGATGATAGTAGTTGGAAGAAGAAGATGAATTTTTTTTCAGATCTATAATTTATTATGATAATAATAGTTGGGTCGGGTTGGCTATTCATGGGTTTGGGTTGGTATGTTTGTTTTAATGGGTGAGCTATAGATGATGTGTAAAAATTTGTTAAAAGAACATTCCGACTAGGATTCCATGCATACGTGGCATTGCCAAGTCAAACTTATGTTAAAAATTTAACAATTAGGACAAAAATTCAAATTTATGTAAGAAAACAAAAGCTGAGTTAGTTGATTGTTAGAAAAAAAGTATAGTTAGACTTTTGCCAGTTGACCTAAAACATAGTGAGGTAAAAAGTATTTAACCCTTTTACAACATGAATTTACTATCGTAGGAGAATAAAGGTTCTACTTCAAAGGAATTTCAAGGCTTGAAATCACTAAACTTCTAACAACCTCAATATTAATGAGGTAACATTATTTTATCATATCCACACCTCATTTTAACAGCTTGTTGACGATTTTATCATTTACTCACCGTCCTTTGACGGTGTTCCATTCACGTTATCATATCTGCACCGTATTTTTAACAGTGCGTTGATGATTTTGTCATTTTTAATTTTTATACCGTAATTCAATAGTGTGTTGTCGGCGTGCTATCATTCTTAACCCGTTCCCCTGTATTTCAGGGGTGTTTCTCTCAATCATAAGCTCAAAGAATCTGCCCCAAGTCGACTTGGTTTGGAGCAATAACTATCTCAACATATACGATAATTAACTAGTAAAGCTTCGCGATATTTCAAATTAGAACATCAAGTGACTTACTGTAGTCAACTGAATCGGGTAAATGCAATGATCCCCCCAACTCACTAGTCAACAACATAAACATTCATGATTGATTCAATGATGTGAATATCATAAACTAAAGCTTGAAAAATTAAAGGTGCACGAAATGTGCGGAAACTTTCCTGAGTTTGTGAATTGTTTACTGTTGTTACGTCCTTCCTCGAGTTACCTAAATAATTTAAAAAGATTGAAATATAATTTCTTAGTAAATTGGTTTGTTCTCGTCAGTAACTCATTTTATGCCCGTTTAAATTGCGTTTTCTAATCCTTTTTGCATTTTGATATTTCAAGCATTATTTTTTTGTAAACTTAAGCCTCTTGGCTCAGTTTTAACTCGTAGTCATCAATAAAATTTTATTACATAGTTTTTGCTTACGTTAAACGACTTTTATTAATTTTTACACCTTCTAAATCCCTGTGACAATCAGCCTCAAGGGATTCATTTAGCCAAACCCTTTTTACTAGGGCTAGATAGATTCATTTTAGAATTCTTGTGAATTTTCTAGACTTTCCCGATTATGTTTACTATTTATTTCATAGCCATTTCTGTCCAAACTTCCAATAATTTCCATAGTTCAAAATTATGTCCAAAAATTCTGAATTTTGGATGGCCTCTTAGTATCATCTCAGAGTGTTCAATTCTAAAGTTTTAGGCTCATATTATTTATAGAGAGCAAGTTATGCTCATTTTAGGGTTTTAATTTCCCAAAACTGTTTTATTTTTAGGCAACACCTCCCTTATAATATTAGTTTTCATTCCTCTGAAGTTCAGGGTCAGCCATGCCCTTGAACTCCAACATAACAACACAAGGCAGTTTTCCCAATGCACAGACTAGCCTTCTTACAAAAATTATAATAAATATTCTGGATGGAGAAAAATTCCCAAATTCTCAGAAAAGCAGTTAACTTTCATGTCTATAACCTTTCCAAAAATCAAGTTCTAACTCATTAGGGTTTAGGAGATACATAATTTACAAAAAAACAGGACAGGAACTACCCTGATTTTCCTTCTTCTTCTTTTTTTCCCCTTTTCCTGCTTTGTTCTTCTTATGTTTTTGGTTCCTCTTCCAAATTCCATGATCATAACTTATGAGAAGTAGTTAATTTGTAGTCATGCATGGTTAAAGTTTCATTAAATTCAAAGAAAAGAATTTTCTATAATTTTTTATGAATTAAAATATGTTTTAAGGGATTACCTTCTTGGTTTTTTTTGTTATTCTTCCTTTTCCTTGCTTCCTAGCTTCAAAGTCCAAGCTCTTTCTCTTCCTCTCTTGACTGATCTCTCTCTGCCCTTCCTTTCCTTGTGGCTGCTGAAATTGTAGGGAATATATGTTATGTTTTGCTTCCCTTTTTGGTTATATATATATATACCTATAGAACATGAGTTTGGTTTGGTGGTTTAGAGATGGGCCACATCACCTCCTTCTTTTCCTTGCCCAACATGAACACCAAGGCCCTCTTTGGGCCAGCTCCCTTGGGGTTTATCCCCTAAATTTTCCTTTTTTTTTATTCCTTTATTTGTCCTTTCTTTTGTCTTTTGACTATTTGACTTTCTTTTCTTTTCTTTCCAATTACATATTGTTTTAACACACAATTTAAATGTGTTAGAATATTAACTTACATTCCATTGATATCTTTGTTAGTTCCCGTGGACACAATAGAGATCTAGAAGGGGGGGGGGTTGAATAGATCATTTAAAAACTTTTTACTTTTGTAACGAAAGCATATTAGTTATTAATGATAGAATCAATTCAAGCACAGCGGATTTTACTTTTAATAAACCCCTTAAAGAAATATGAGCCATTTCATTTTAGTGTGTTAATCTAGTATGGGTGAAAGCAGATATTGTGCAGAATATAAAAGACATAAAGTAAATGACACAAGAGATTTATAGTGGTTCGGAGACTGAATAACTCCTACTCCACTCTTCTACTTGACAGTAGGAAATCCACTAAGATTTAGTCCTCTGGACTAGGACACTCTCACCCTCATCAAAGCTAGCAGCTTTGGTTCCTTTAGTCACATTAAGACTAGGACACTCTTGCCCTCATCAAAGCTAGCAGCTTTGGATTGTAGACTAAGTCCAGCAGACTTAGAATCTCTTGTACCCTTCGGTACTCAACAAGTCCAGCAGACTTGATTTCTTTTTTTTTTAGCCATTCGGGCAAGGATCCTTTGACCCTCTTTTGTGTGTTGGATGCTTATTGGGTGGTGCTGCTAAGATGAACTTTGATCTTCTTTATCTTCTGATACTTAGCAGCTACTTATGATCCATCATTGAATGTTGCTGATGTTTGTCGTTGATATTCTCCTTCTTTCTGATATTCAGCAACTACTCAAGATCACCAAATGTGTTGCTAGGCTTTTGTACTTCAGCTCCTTTGGTACGTGATAGCTCCTCGAGATGAACTCCTGAGATGACTGTGATGCTTCTTCTTTTTGATACTCAGTTGTTCCTTCTTATCATAAACAGTTTATTGCTTCTCGAGATGGGCTTCTGAGATGACTGTGATGCTCCTTCCTTTTAGTACTCAGTTGCTACCATGTATGTATCAAGTTGGCGTTTAAGCTTCTCTCTTCCATGTGCCTAGCAGCTCTGAACACTTCTCTTGTAATAGAGTTATACATCTCTATGTCTCTCTCAATTCAGTGTTAGTGTTCTGATGGATCGTAGAGTTCTTTAGCATAATCATTCTCTGTTTCACTCTACGATCGGTTGTTGTCTTCTATCATTTCTTTTGTATATTTTTCAACTGCAACAACAACTCTTCTTTTGTTTGTTATGTAAGCCTTTATAACTCTGAGCAAATTTTCCCGTTGAAAGAAATCCCGTTGGTTTCCTTTAGCTTTGTGCAGATCTTTAATAACTTCGATGTTGACTTTCTTGCCGCTTGTGTCAGTGCTTTTCCCTTTTCTGACATGTTTTGATATATTGACCTGTAGCTCAGCTTTCTCTGACTTTATAGCCGTTGCACTCCCAGAGTTGTTCATCAAAGATTATTATATTCTTTGCTAGTTAATCTTCTGATTCATCAATAAAAGTTTTCCTTGACTTTAAGAATCAGCTGCTCTGCAGGCTCTGACTTGTTGACTTGTCTTCTTTATCACTGTAGAGATGTCAGTCTCGTGTTCTTCCCAGTCTTTGAAGTGAACAGGTCTTTTAGAGAATATGATCGTTGGGACATAGTCTTCTGATTTCTTAAGCCTGATACATGATACTAAAAATCTTTGTTCTGACACTCAGTACGCATTAGTCAGTATACTGATAATACTGACTTTTTCAACAGCAGATGCCTTAGAAGTGTTGATGTGGATGTTTCTGACGTAATCAACAGCCCATATAGAGACTACTGACTTAAGTGCTTAGATGTCTTCAATCGGTGCTGGCACTTAAGTACTCAACGATTAATCCGGTTGTAACTGCTTACTTCTGATCGTTGAGTCATCTGCAGATCTTGCTATGTAGCTCTACGATCTTTGTCTGACTTTACTACTTCTACGATCTGAACCGAGCCTTGCTGTCCTGATGATATGCTGCTCATGCTTCGTGATCTTCATTGTGCTTTATGTATATAGAGCATTAGTAGGATCTGGTTTAAACTCTGTCAGGTGCTTTCATATCGTAGAGGACTGCTCTACGTACTTCAGTTTTGCTCGAACTGCTTGGTTCATAAGTCATAGAGGACTGTTCTACGAACTTCAGGTGCATTCCCTGTTGTAAGATCAAAGGTTGTTTATGACATGTAGCGTTAGAATATCTTCACCTTGATTCAACGATTGTGTGAACGTTGAACTTCTGAGCTTGCTTTTTCACTCTACGACTCAGCTTTGCTACTTTACAATCTTTACTTATGGTGTAAGTCGTAGTGCAATCGTAAAGTTATGATTTAAACTGCTCTACGATCTTAGTTCAGACCAGATGTTGTAGATGTATGAGATCTTCATTCAGTTTGTTTAACAGCCCAAGGACAGCCTACTGAATAATCTTATGAGGATTGCTGTCGCGACTTTGAATACTCATGTAAAAGTTGCTCTTTGATTCTGCTAGGTTTGTAGACAAGATTAGGAGAATCGTAGAGTGATTGTCTATATGGACTCTACGATCTCGAGAGTCAGCTCTACGATGTCGAGACAACTCTACGATCTGCCGAGAGGACTCTACGATTTTTCGAGCCTTATTCTGCATATACCAGGCAGACTCTACGATCTTCCTAGGAGAGATTTCATAAGACTTCTATCTGAATGACACTTCACTTCTCAATCAGTCTTGTTGATGGAGTTGGTGCTTGGATCTTCTGTTTGCTTGCCGGTCATTCAGGGTCTTCATACTGATGATCTTTTGAATAGACGCTCTATGATTCTGCTTTGGAAAAGTGAGCGTGTGACTGGTTATACTGATGGCTTGCAGACTCTACGATCGTGAGTGTAGTCTGCGATTCTTGCTTTAACTCTCTTGCCAGACTGTTGAACTTTTGACGATCAGGCCTATCTATTACAATTTAAGATCAGCCTAACAAGTTTGATCTTTCTATATATAGTCCTTGTACATAGTGATCTTTTGAAGGACTGTACAATGCTATTAACTCATATGAGATCAACTTAACAGTTTTGATCTTGTCAATCTAAGTCCTTAGAACATAATGTCTATTAACTATTAAGGACTTTACATCTTTCATCAATGCAGACATATTTGCACTGATTTATGTTCTTTATCCCCCAACACTGGGTTTTGTAATTCCCTAATGCATGAGGATAATTTAGCTAAATATTGTTAAGACAAATGGAAATGCTACCATGTCATATTCTGTGCGAGGAAAAAGTCACTATGGTCTTGTTGTTGCCAATTTGCCATAATAACTCACCTTTCTGATAGTCTGAAAGTATAAGCAGCAGCATAGTCATATACTACTTGTGTGATGCGTGGCACATTTAGGATAAAGAATTAATGGAAAATAAACTAGGATTTAAACCCCACATTTAAATCACAAGGGTCTCTCAAGTGTATCAACTTCACGAATCAATTCTAAGATAGATAAAATACCTCTGCGGTATGAATGATAATAATCAACTTCAATATCAGTAGTCTAGCTTCTAAATGACTAGTGGGGATTACATTATTATTTAAAGAGACTCAAAATCCTAATATTACTTGAGAATAATAAAAGTAATAAACGACTAAAATACCTTTATTAATAATTTCTAATAACTAATTAATATCCTAAATCCCCACTAATAAATAAATTACATCAATTACTCTTACATTAAACATACTAAAAACTCCAAATAATAAATAGAAGAATTCTTTATTAAAGTCTTGGCTTGTGATCCCCACTATTGTGTATTATGTAGATATAAGTGGTGATATTTCATATTTGTAAAATGGCTGTGTCTGATTCCTTAATGGGGTTGGTGGGGCTTTATATTTCTGCGAATTTGGGTACTGCTGTCCTGTTGTCTTCTGAAGATTTATGCAGTTTGTGACGACCCCAAATCCAGGTTCTTTAACCTCGGGTTTGGTTCTCACTGTACAATACATAACAACAATGAAATACATATATTGTATTCAAACTTCGCGGAATAATACAAAAGGTTCCTTAATCAAAAGGCTACACTTCCCAAGGTCTATTACCTTAATCTTAACATTACATATCTTAAGGGAAATACAAAAGATTTACAACAGTAATTACATAACAGTAATATAAACTAACATGCAATTACTAAAACTAAACATTCGCTTTCCCCTTGCCTTTGTCCGATTTAGAGCTTTCGGGAATGGCTGAAATATAGTCATGATATAGCAAGAATGAGCAACTAAATGGCTCAGCAAGTTTATAAACAACAATCATACGATATATCATGATGAAGGGAAATAACTTCAAGGTTTCAACAATAGCAATTGTGAAGGATAACAAGAATCAATGTTCAATAAAAGAAGGAATTGACTCTTTACTGCTGAGTGGTCCTTAATGACCATGAACTGCTACTAAGGTAAAACAGACATACAATGTCTGACTCCTTGTTAAAAATAACGGGACACTTGAGGAGATCAGTCCTCTCATGTCCTATGTATATGCATCACATTTAGTTTTCTTGCGCGCTGTCGGGTCTCCGACAAATAAAAATCCCCTTTAACTAGGGTTGTTCTATCTCAGTCTTACTGTAAGAATCCGCACCAGCCAATGGTTTGGATAAGCTTTTATAATATTCAACTAAATGAATTTAACATGCATTTGTCTAGCCGAAACAATTAGCTTAGACGTTCTTAAACAGTTTGCAAAAGCACTATGTGGGAATACAATAATCAATAACGATGTGAAGTAATTTTCGATAATTAATTCACTTAAAGGTCTGTCAAATATCTACGAGTGTAGATACTTGCTCAACAATAATTGAATTGCTCAAAGTAATTAAAGTTGAATAATAATTGCAACAATAAGTACAAGTTAAGGGTAGAAGACTTGCCTCATGCGTCGTTTACTGCTAACCAACTTAATTTAACAATCCTTGAACGGACCTAATAATTAAATCAGTTTGATCTTAAATTAGTATCATATACTTGTAAGTATAATGACCTTTATAAACCTTACGAACCACATAATTATATAATTATGGGTATATAAACACATAGGAAACATTATCATTAATTACTTGATAATATTTCAAATACAAGGAACCTATATTAATTATTTAATATAGTTCATACACTTATATAATATTATTAACAATTTAATAATATTTTATTAGTCTTGTAGTATTATTAATCGTTTAATAATACATTATTAGTCTTCTAATATTATTAATCTTTTAATAATATTTTATCAATCACTTAACATTATTAATCCATTAATAACATTTTATTGTCCTTATAATATTATTAATTATTTAATAATATTTTATCATCCTTATAATATTATTAATCATTTAATAATATTTTATTCACCTCATAATATTATTAATCCTTTAATAATATTTTATTTATTATTTAATATTATTAACTATTTAATAACATTTTAAATCATTATCTAATATTATTAATTATTTAATAATATTTTATTAATTATCTAATATTATTAATCATTTAATAATATTTTATTACCTCATTAATATTATTAACCATTTAATAATATTTTAAACATTATCTAATATTATTAATTATTTAATAATATTTTATTTAATATCCAATATTATTAATTATTTAATAATATTTTATTATCTTATTAATATTATTAATCATCTAATAATATTTTAAATCATTATCTAATATTATTAATCATTTAGTAATATTTTATTTATTATCTAATATTATTAATCATTTAATAATATTTTATTCATTATCTAATATTATTAATCATTAAATAATATTTTATTCATTTACTAATATTATTATTTATTTAATAATATTTTATTGACTTATTAATATTATTACTCATTTAATAATATTTTAATCTCTTACTAATATTATCAATCATTTCATAATATTTGATTACTTATTAATATTATTAACCATGTAGTAATATTTTAATACTCTTTAAATAATACCAAAAGTTAACTTTTAAATTGGGTTAACCTTAGTATTTAATTTAAACATTTAGATAGCATTGATTTACAAATAGACTCCATATAAATTTGTTTAATACCCAAATATATTCATTTTACACCTATTTCAACTTAATTTTTCAAAGAAAACTCGACCCGGACCGACCCGACCCTACCCGGACCGACCCGACCCGACCCGGAGCACCAAAAATCTGCTTAGCAGATTGTTCTGACGCAGCTGCGTCACTCCTGACGCGGCTGCGTCAGCCGTTTTATCCGAAAGTCAACTGTTTGACTGTTCGACCCTCCGACGCTCCGACAGCCATAACTTCTTCATAAGAAAACATTTTGGGGTGATTCTTGAGTCCATTCTCATCAGAATTTCCCCCTCTACAATTTCTCTTTAGACCACAAATCCAAATTCCAAACGTAACGAGACTCAAAATGACTCACAATGCAACATAGGGTTTTAAAATCAACATCCTTTGCGGTAAAAGCCATAACTTCTTTGTTATTCATTATTTTTGAAAAGTTCAAAAAGGTTTTATCTTTAAAACTCATAGATCTAGCTTTCTAGCCATAAAAATCCACTTTCCAATTTGTAAATTTCAAAATACAACCATAAACCTAGCATGCATAGTTAGGGTTTACCGGTAAAATTGTGTTATGAACTTTTCTACCATTTTTATGTATTTCTAACATACCAAAATATTTTATAAACACATAGATCTATGAATATACATATATTACATAGTTAAATACTTCTAGATCATCAAAACGAGTTTTGATCGGTTAAAAATTAATTTTAACCGATCAAAAGCTTTCTAGACTACAAAAATAAAATAAGATGAAGTTGAGAGCACTTTTAAACCTTGAGGTCTTGGATGCTCTTCTTCTCCTTCTACCAAAGTAAGTTGTGTAGCTTGAGGACATCCACCAAGACCTTCCTTAGCTTTTTCTCTCAACACTTAGGTGTTTTGCTCTCAAATGCTCTCAAATGCTCTCTCTCTTTTTCTTTCTAGCAACTTCAAATGAACTAACAAACATTGAACAAGTGTGGAGTGTTTCTTTTATAGCCAACCACTAACACACCATTAACTCACTAATTCACCCATGTTGGTCAATTTAATTGCTAATCATGCTTACTATTTGATTGAATGACCATTTGATTGACTCATGGAATGACTAGGGTTGTTCAACCACTATATGACATGGATGGATTTCCAAGCAATCTAAGAAGTCAAGTTATCCATGTGGGGCCCCCAAGAATTCAGCAAATTGGATTATCCAAGCCATTTTTCCTTTATTTTTAATGCAAAAATGTGCATATATACATCTATATATATATATATACATATATATATATATATTGACCAAAGTTTGACCCTTAATGGACTTCACATTGGGCTTGGGAATAACTTCTATTGGGCTCATTTAATTAAATTGTTTGGGCTCAATTTAAATACCACATTGGGCTAGCATTTAAATAACTATGCTACATTTAATTAAATCAAGCATTGGGCTTGTTTAATTAATTACATGGGCTAGTAATTAAATTAATTACATGGGCTACTAGGTTAATATCTTTAACCTAGTTTATCAACTCATTTGAATTTAAAATATAATCCAATTAGATTTGCTTTAATTAATTATACACTTTGCTTTAATTCTTTAAATAAATATACAAGCACATAAGTACATTTATTTAATTATCTAATGCACAATTAATTAATGAGAAAAATTTAAATTCATTGCTAAATATTTATTAAGTATATTTACAATGACTAATGAAATTCGTGGTCATTACATTCTCCCCCCCTTATAAGAATTCCGTCCCCGGAATTACAAATTTAAACTACTCAAAACAGATGCGGATAGTTAGCCCTCATCTTTTCTTCAAGCTCCCACGTAGCTTCCTCAGCGTTGTGGTTCCTCCAAAGGACTTTGACAGAATGTATAATCTTATTCCGTAATCTCTGCTCTTTCCTATCCAGTATCTGGACAGGAATTTCCTCGTACGATAAGTCTTTCTCGACTTGTATTGGCTCATAGGATATGACATGTTTGTGGTCTGGCTTGTATGGTCGCAACACTGACACATGAAACACATTGTGAATATGCTCCAGTTCAGGAGGTAAAGCTACCTCGTACGCCACTTCACCCACTCTCTTCAATATCTCGAACGGTCCTATGAACCTCGGACTCAGCTTCCCTTTCTTCCCAAATCGGATCTTCCCTTTCCAGGGAGATACCTTCATGAATACAAAACTCCCAACTTCGAAGTCTCGCTTCTGTCGATGTAAGTCGGCATATTTCTTCTGACGGTCCTGGGCTGCTACTAGCCGAGCTCTTATTACTTTGATAATTTCTACCGTCTGTTGAACCAATTCTGGTCCCAACAGTCGGCGTTCACCTACCTCATCCCAACATAGAGGTGTTCTGCACTTTCTTCCGTATAATGCTTCGTAAGGCGGCATGCCTATGCTTGCATGATAACTATTGTTGTATGCAAACTCAACTAATGGTAGATGGTTCTCCCAACTGCCCTTGAAATCCATCACACAGGCCCTGAGCATATCTTCCAATGTCTGTATTGTTCTTTCACTTTGCCCATCGGTCTGTGGATGATATGCTGTACTCATTCTCAACTGTGTCCCCAATCTCTCCTGAAGACTTCTCCAAAATTTTGACGTGAAGCGCGGATCTCTGTCTGACACAATCGATACCGGCACCCTATGTCTCGAAACTATCTCCTTAATGTACAATTTGGCCAACTGATCCAAACTGAACTTAATCTTGATCGGCAAAAAGTGCGCTGACTTTGTTAGTCGATCCACAATCACCCATATTGCGTCAAATCCCTTCTGTGTTGCTGGAAGTCCTACCACAAAATCCATTGTGATATGCTCCCATTTCCACTCAGGAATCTCTAACGGCTGTAGTAATCCACTTGGTCTCTGATGTTCAGCCTTTACCCTTTGACAAGTTAGACATCGGCTGACACATTCTGCGACCTCCCTTTTTAAATTCGGCCACCAAAAGTGCTGACGCAAATCTTGATACATCTTCGTACTTCCCGGATGTATCGAGTATCTCGTACTGTGGGCCTCTTGCAAGATCTCTTCTCGTAGTTCGGGCACTAGCGGCACCCAAACACGATTTTCAAATCTTAGCAATCCCATGCTATCTTCCTTGAACTTGACCTCTTCCCCTTCGGTCATTCTCATCCTTATTCTGACACATTCTTCATCTTTGTCTTGAGCCTCTTTCACCCTATCTAGTAAGGTTGGGTTCGCTTCTACTTCCATTGACTCATTTGGATTTCTCACCTTCAACTCCATTCGAGCCATTTCTTGAACCAATTGTTCCTGATCTGTCAAGATGAACAATTTCTCCCTGCTCTTTCTACTTAGAGCATCTGCTACTACGTTGGCCTTGCCGGGATGATATAGAATTTCACAATCAT
Organism: Hedera helix; assembly: GCA_947179155.2. Lineage (NCBI taxonomy): Eukaryota > Viridiplantae > Streptophyta > Magnoliopsida > Apiales > Araliaceae > Hedera > Hedera helix. The sequence continues at coordinate 4,354,677 of OX359284.1, read as the reverse complement.
AGTCTTTGATCAATTCTAACCATCTCCGTTGCCTCATATTTAACTCCTTCTGTGTGAAGATATACTTCAGACTCTTGTGGTCCGTGAATATCTCACATTTCTCTCCATACAAATAATGTCTCCAAATTTTAAGGGCAAACACTACCGCTGCCAGCTCCAAGTCATGGGTAGGGTATCCCTTCTCGTAATCCTTCAACTGTCTGGATGCATACGCAACGACCTTGCCGTTTTGCATAAGCACACAGCCAAGTCCCTTGTGCGATGCATCACTGTAGACCGTAAAACCTCCCGTATCGTCCGGTAAAGTCAATACAGGTGCTTCACTAAGTCTCTTCTTTAGCTCCTGAAAACTCTCCTCACACTTCTCCGTCCATACGTATTTCACCGTCTTCCTCGTTAAATTTGTCAGCGGTGTTGCTATCTTTGAAAAATCTTGAATGAATCTCTGATAGTAACCCGCTAACCCCAAGAAACTTCTCACCTCCGTCGGCGTCCTTGGTTGTTCCCAATTCATCACCGCTTCCACCTTTGCTGGATCTACCGAAACACCCTCCTTGTCAATGACATGACCCAAAAATTGAACTCTTTCCAACCAGAATTCACACTTCGAAAACTTAGCATACAACTGCTCCTTCCGTAAAATCTCCAACACCAATCTTAGGTGTTCAGCATGCTCCTCCTCCGTTTTAGAATACACCAGAATATCGTCAATGAACACAACAACAAATTTATCCAAGTACTGCTTGAATATTCTGTTCATCATGTCCATAAATGCGGCTGGCGCATTCGTCAGTCCAAACGACATCACCAGAAACTCATAATGCCCATATCGAGTTCTGAATGCCGTCTTGGGTACATCCTCCTTCCTGACTTTCAACTGATGATAACCAGTCCTCAAGTCAATCTTTGAAAAGTAATTCGCCCCTTTCAATTGATCGAAAAGATCGTCAATTCGTGGCAACGGGTACTTGTTCTTAATTGTCACCTTATTCAGCTCTCTGTAATCCATACATAGTCTCATCGATCCATCCTTCTTCTTTACAAACAACACAGGTGCTCCCCATGGAGAAACACTTGGTTGAATGTACTTATTATCCAACAACTCCTGTAGTTGGATCATTAACTCCTTCATTTCTACCGGAGCCATCCTATATGGTGCCTTTGATATTGGTGCTGTCCCCGGTACCAAATCAATTACAAACTCTATCTCCCTATCTGGCGGTAAACCTGGCAGTACATCTGGAAACACGTCCATGAACTCCCTCACTACTGGTATTTGCTCCATCTCGGGATTCACCATCTGTGTGTCCACTATGTGAGCCAAATACCCTACACAACCTTTTCTTAACAGTTTCTTGGCCTGCATCATCGTCAGACATGCTGATTGTCTAGACGACTTGCTGCCATAAAATACGACCTTAGACCTATTTGGTGTCTTAAGGTGTATACACTTCTTTTGACAATCAATTATAGCTCCATGGTTAAACAACCAATCCATTCCAAGTATAACGTCAAACTCCCCCAAACGTATTGGAATTAAATCTACACTAAACTTCTGACCCCTAATTTCAGCACAACAGTTTCTATGTACATACTCTACAGGAATCACTTCTTTATTTGCAACTTCTATGTTCATTGGGTTCTCTAGTTTTTGTCTAGGCAATTCTAACCGTTTAGCGAATTCATCAGACACAAATGAACAGGTAGCGCCCGAATCAAATAATACATAAGCATTTATATCATTGATCGGAATAATACCTGACACCACGTCTTTTGATTCGACGGCGTCCTGCACCGTCATGTTGAAAGTCCGTGCCGTTGGTTTGTTCTGTGGCACCGGCCCTCCAATGGTCAGTTTGGCGTTGTTGTTGTTGTTGCTGTTGCTTCCCCTATAGCCCGAACTCCCTCCGGTGTTCTTCTTCTTCGGACAATCTTTAAATTGATGGTCCATGGCCCCGCAGGCGAAACAACCTCCCTTCCTTTTTGGTGTGGGACAATTAGGAGCGATGTGCCCCTCTTGCCCACAGTTATAGCAGACATTTCTTCCTTTCATGCACTTCCCGGTGTGGTTCTTTCCGCACTGACTGCATTTATTAGCTTTCTTCGATTCACTGCCTTGGGGTGTCCCCGAACTGTTGTTGTTATTCCATTTGCGTTTGTTCGAGTTGCTGCCCCCACTGCTGCCCTCTCGGTTTCCTCCATCACCTTTCTTCTTGTTCCGCTCCTGGTTGTGCTTATTCAAAGCTTCATTTCCACCCTCAGCTATGATAGCTTTCTCCAGTAACGTTGCAAAGTTTGTAATCTGGAGAACAGCTACCCGACTGTAAACCCACGGTTTCAGCCCCTGTTCGAATCTTCTGGCGCGCCTCGCCTCAGTATCCACCTGGTGTGTGGCAAATCTCGCTAATTCATTAAACTTGGCGGCGTATTCCGATACCGACATGTTACCTTGCTTCAGCTCTAGGAATTTAATTTCCATCATAGCCTTTGTACTCTCTGGAAAGTAGTTTTCCAAGAATACCCCTTTGAATCGCGCCCACGCGATCGTTCCCTCCCCGGCTCTACTCTTATTAGCCTTCCACCAGTGGCTGGCCTCTCCTTTCATCATGAAGGTAGCAAATGAGGTCATTTGCTCCTCCCTAACTCGTGCGACCTTGAAGACTTTTTCCATCTCCTCTATCCAGGTCTGTGCTTCTATAGGATCCGTGGTTCCTTTGAACTCGGGTGGTCCTATCAATTTGAAATCCTTAAAGGTTGCTAGTGGAGCGGCAGGGTTTGTTGCTCCAGTAGCCTCTGCGTTGCGTCCGCGAAATGCTCCCATTAGCATTTCTACGAACTCTTGGACAGGGTTGCTAGTGGAGCGGCAGGGTTTGTTGCTCCAGTAGCCTCTGCGTTGCGTCCGCGAAATGCTCCCATTAGCATTTCTACGAACTCTTGGACAGGGTTGGGTGGTACCCCTCCGGCGTTAACTGACTCTTCGACTGGTGGTGGGGGTAGTCGTTGATTTCTTCTCTGTGGCGGCATTTTCTGTATAAAGAAAATTTAATTAATTAAAGTTGTTTCAATCTTTTTACTTTCATTTTGTAGCTTAAGTATTTTAAACTAAAGCACAAATAATCATCTTGACACATATAAACATAAACGAAAATGCATTTATATTCATATGCTAAAACACAGTGCGTAGCACTTTTACATCATAAGCATACTGCTATAAACGCTGCTAACCCCGATAGTTAAAACAAAAGACGGGATCTAACATATCCCACAACTTCATAGAGTTGGGATTTACAACATACTAACCCTCTATCAAAACAAAAGTTGGGTTTCTACTGCATCTATGTACGTACAACATAATAAAAGAAATAATACAACTAACGGCGCATCCCTCGACGAACCGCATCGTAGTACTCCTCATCTCCAATAGCCCTGACCACATCCCTACTGATGGTGTGCAAGGTCTGGCCCTCCTCGGCAGGGTAATAGTGCACCCTACGCTGGATCCTACCAACTGATGAGCGATAGACGTAACTGAGTCTATCTATCCTCACCTTCTTCTCCCTAACCTCCTCCTCCAGCTCCATCATCTGACCGTGAGCTGCATCACGTTGTACCTCCATATCTAGTCTATCCTCGACTGCCTGCTGCATCTGGCCCCTCATGGCCTCCCTCTCTGCCTCTGTCTGCTGAATCTTCAGCTCAGCGGCTACCAACCTAGCCTCCATCTCGGCCATCCTCGCCTTCAGCTCTATGTTCTCGCCAGAGAACTGATAAGCTGTATCTCTGTACTGATCCTCTGTCTGCTGGTGGATCTGTTTCTGCTCCTCAAGGTGCTGAACCCTCTCCTCTAGCTCCTCGTTAGCTGTAGTGAGAGTATCGATGATGTCACTGGCGACAGTGCCCATGCCATCAATATACTCCGCTGGCTCCTCATCCTCATCATCATCAGTATCAGCCTCCTCCTCACTGTACTGCCCCATAACTCCGCCCCAGACAGCGTCCTCTCTATTTCCCTCCTCGGGATCTGACTCTGGCTCCTCGACCGGTGCAGCCACCCGTGGCTGTACTGTATCCATGTGGATATCAGTAAAAATCACCTCCTCTACAGCAGTGCTCGTTTGTCCTATCTCTGCCATCCTACAATAACATAAATAACACATGTTAGTACAGCAATAAAATATATTCATTGATGAAATGAAATGATATTTTATCATGTACATCTCGGCTCGATGGATTTTCTCAATCCACCTCCAAAAATACTTAACATGATGAATCTCCCCGATTCATCTCCTAACGCACTCGATAAGAGTTTAGTACTAAGGTTATAACCTAGGTTTCGCAAATCCTAGCGTTTCTAACCTACAGCTTTGATACCAACCTGTGACGACCCCAAATCCAGGTTCTTTAACCTCGGGTTTGGTTCTCACTGTACAATACATAACAACAATGAAATACATATATTGTATTCAAACTTCGCGGAATAATACAAAAGGTTCCTTAATCAAAAGGCTACACTTCCCAAGGTCTATTACCTTAATCTTAACATTACATATCTTAAGGGAAATACAAAAGATTTACAACAGTAATTACATAACAGTAATATAAACTAACATGCAATTACTAAAACTAAACATTCGCTTTCCCCTTGCCTTTGTCCGATTTAGAGCTTTCGGGAATGGCTGAAATATAGTCATGATATAGCAAGAATGAGCAACTAAATGGCTCAGCAAGTTTATAAACAACAATCATACGATATATCATGATGAAGGGAAATAACTTCAAGGTTTCAACAATAGCAATTGTGAAGGATAACAAGAATCAATGTTCAATAAAAGAAGGAATTGACTCTTTACTGCTGAGTGATCCTTAATGACCATGAACTGCTACTAAGGTAAAACAGACATACAATGTCTGACTCCTTGTTAAAAATAACGGGACACTTGAGGAGATCAGTCCTCTCATGTCCTATGTATATGCATCACATTTAGTTTTCTTGCGCGCTGTCGGGTCTCCGACAAATAAAAATCCCCTTTAACTAGGGTTGTTCTATCTCAGTCTTACTGTAAGAATCCGCACCAGCCAATGGTTTGGATAAGCTTTTATAATATTCAACTAAATGAATTTAACATGCATTTGTCTAGCCGAAACAATTAGCTTAGACGTTCTTAAACAGTTTGCAAAAGCACTATGTGGGAATACAATAATCAATAACGATGTGAAGTAATTTTCGATAATTAATTCACTTAAAGGTCTGTCAAATATCTACGAGTGTAGATACTTGCTCAACAATAATTGAATTGCTCAAAGTAATTAAAGTTGAATAATAATTGCAACAATAAGTACAAGTTAAGGGTAGAAGACTTGCCTCATGCGTCGTTTACTGCTAACCAACTTAATTTAACAATCCTTGAACGGACCTAATAATTAAATCAGTTTGATCTTAAATTAGTATCATATACTTGTAAGTATAATGACCTTTATAAACCTTACGAACCACATAATTATATAATTATGGGTATATAAACACATAGGAAACATTATCATTAATTACTTGATAATATTTCAAATACAAGGAACCTATATTAATTATTTAATATAATTCATACACTTATATAATATTATTAACAATTTAATAATATTTTATTAGTCTTGTAGTATTATTAATCGTTTAATAATACATTATTAGTCTTCTAATATTATTAATCTTTTAATAATATTTTATCAATCACTTAACATTATTAATCCATTAATAACATTTTATTGTCCTTATAATATTATTAATTATTTAATAATATTTTATCATCCTTATAATATTATTAATCATTTAATAATATTTTATTCACCTCATAATATTATTAATCCTTTAATAATATTTTATTTATTATTTAATATTATTAACTATTTAATAACATTTTAAATCATTATCTAATATTATTAATTATTTAATAATATTTTATTAATTATCTAATATTATTAATCATTTAATAATATTTTATTACCTCATTAATATTATTAACCATTTAATAATATTTTAAACATTATCTAATATTATTAATTATTTAATAATATTTTATTTAATATCCAATATTATTAATCATTTAATAATATTTTATTATCTTATTAATATTATTAATCATCTAATAATATTTTAAATCATTATCTAATATTATTAATCATTTAGTAATATTTTATTTATTATCTAATATTATTAATCATTTAATAATATTTTATTCATTATCTAATATTATTAATCATTAAATAATATTTTATTCATTTACTAATATTATTATTTATTTAATAATATTTTATTGACTTATTAATATTATTACTCATTTAATAATATTTTAATCTCTTACTAATATTATCAATCATTTCATAATATTTGATTACTTATTAATATTATTAACCATGTAGTAATATTTTAATACTCTTTAAATAATACCAAAAGTTAACTTTTAAATTGGGTTAACCTTAGTATTTAATTTAAACATTTAGATAGCATTGATTTACAAATAGACTCCATATAAATTTGTTTAATACCCAAATATATTCATTTTACACCTATTTCAACTTAATTTTTCAAAGAAAACTCGACCCGGATCGACCCGACCCGACCCGAACCAACCCGACCCGACCCGGAGCACCAAAAATCTGCTTAGCAGATTGTTCTGACGCAGCTGCGTCACTCCTGACGCGGCTGCGTCAGCCGTTTTATCCGAAAGTCAACTGTTTGACTGTTCGACCCTCCGACGCTCCGACAGCCATAACTTCTTCATACGAAAATATTTTGGGGTGATTCTTGAGTCCATTCTCATCAGAATTTCCCCCTCTACAATTTCTCTTTAGACCACAAATCCAAATTCCAAACGTAACTAGACTCAAAATGTCTCACAATGCAACATAGGGTTTTAAAATCAACATCCTTTGCGGTAAAAGCCATAACTTCTTTGTTATTCATTATTTTTGAAAAGTTCAAAAATGTTTTATCTTTAAAACTCATAGATCTAGCTTTCTAGCCATAAAAATCCACTTTCCAATTTGTAAATTTCAAAATACAACCATAAACCTAGCATGCATAGTTAGGGTTTACCGGTAAAATTGTGTTATGAACTTTTCTACCATTTTTATGTATTTCTAACATACCAAAACATTTTATAAACACATAGATCTATGAATATACATATATTACATAGTTAAATACTTCTAGATCATCAAAACGAGTTTTGATCGGTTAAAAATTAATTTTAACCGATCAAAAGCTTTCTAGACTACAAAAATGAAATAAGATGAAGTTGAGAGCACTTTTAAACCTTGAGGTCTTGGATGCTCTTCTTCTCCTTCTACCAAAGTAAGTTGTGTAGTTTGAGGACATCCACCAAGACCTTCCTTAGCTTTTTCTCTCAACACTTAGGTGTTTTGCTCTCAAATGCTCTCAAATGCTCTCTCTCTTTTTCTTTCTAGCAACTTCAAATGAACTAACAAACATTGAACAAGTGTGGAGTGTTTCTTTTATAGCCAACCACTAACACACCATTAACTCACTAATTCACCCATGTTGGTCAATTTAATTGCTAATCATGCTTACTATTTGATTGAATGACCATTTGATTGACTCATGGAATGACTAGGGTTGTTCAACCACTATATGACATGGATGGATTTCCAAGCAATCTAAGAAGTCAAGTTATCCATGTGGGGCCCCCAAGAATTCAGCAAATTGGATTATCCAAGCCATTTTTCCTTTATTTTTAATGCAAAAATGTGCATATATACATCTATATATATATATATACATATATATATATATATTGACCAAAGTTTGACCCTTAATGGACTTCACATTGGGCTTGGGAATAACTTCTATTGGGCTCATTTAATTAAATTGTTTGGGCTCAATTTAAATACCACATTGGGCTAGCATTTAAATAACTATGCTACATTTAATTAAATCAAGCATTGGGCTTGTTTAATTAATTACATGGGCTAGTAATTAAATTAATTACATGGGCTACTAGGTTAATATCTTTAACCTAGTTTATCAACTCATTTGAATTTAAAATATAATCCAATTAGATTTGCTTTAATTAATTATACACTTTGCTTTAATTCTTTAAATAAATATACAAGCACATAAGTACATTTATTTAATTATCTAATGCACAATTAATTAATGAGAAAAATTTAAATTCATTGCTAAATATTTATTAAGTATATTTACAATGACTAATGAAATTCGTGGTCATTACACAGTTAATGGGCAACACTGTTGCTAACCTTGATCAATTGGTAGATGAAGCCACTGTTATTCATACTGGGGTTACTACTTCAGAACTAAAATCTTTTTTGATATCATTGTCTTAAATACAGACTGAAGAGAGTACGTCTCGAAAAAGAATCTTAAGAGTTTGTACGCTCCCCTTGTGCATTTGTAAAAATTATGTGTATGAATTTTCATTTATCTTTACACTTGTATCTATGTACATTTTATATTCTTTGTATCTATGTATCTATAGCGTGCGCACACACACATTATGTGTGTACACTCCCCTTGTGCATTTGTAAAAATTATGTGTATGAATTTTCATTTATCTTTACAATTGTATCTATGTACATTTTATATTCTTTATATCTATGTATCTAACACACACACACACACACATTTATATGTATATATAAGATTAATTAATCACTAATAGTGCAAGTACCTCATGCTCAATCATCGAATTCTAATGATATGTTTTGCAGGTTTATATTTATTTTGAAGAGCCCATTGGTATAGGAAAAGATGGCATGGAGGTCTGTCTGGTCTACTAATGAAGAAATTGTTGAGGTAGCTGGCTAAATTTCTTGGTATAGCCAACCTTTTTCATTATTGTTTTGCTCGAAAAAACTAATAATTTGCAAGTAACGTGTTACAGGTTATTCAATCAAGTGTGCTGCCTGATATGTTTAAAAGCACTTATGAAGCCATCACGAAGGGGCAATTTAATCCATCAATTGTCATCTCTTCTTCCAATCTTTATTCTTGTGACCCTATCTCAACCTACATCCCCCCCCCCCCCCCCCCCCCAACACCCACATCCACTCGAACAACAAAATATTTCAAGGGCATGACCATGGAATCCCCCATCCTCATGGAGTTAAGGATGCCTACTGCTTACTCAACTTCAATGGCTGTTGCTACCGACAATATTTCTCCAGCAGCAACTAGGGGAGAATCCACAATGACAGTCCTGCTACGAAATTCCTGATTGAGTGTGGCTTTGATGGCAAGGACTTCAATTCTTATGATAGCCATCGTGGCTATGTTGAAGTGATGGCTAGGGGTACCTTTTGTCAATATTCCATTGTGAACAAGCTACTGAACGGAGTAGGGGAGAAACTTTGTGTGTTTAATGCAGCAATGGTAAGTTCATATCATTGTTTTTGCTCCTTTTTCTTTTCCTCTTTTCATTTAATAATCCTATATTTTATAATGTTATATAATGGCCTCTTTCTGTGCATATTGTCCATTTTCTAGTTTTTGTGTAGTTTTTGTGTAGCTGCCTATGCGGTTTTTTTTTCTTTTTTTCTTTTTTTTTTTATTGGTATAGGGGCAGATTTATAAAAAGATGAAACTAGAGGGTTAAATATAATTTTAGTGAAATATTGTACTAGACTAGTAGTGCTGATGTCTTCAGCTTTCATATTTGCTTCTTATTTACTTCCTCCTCCCTGCCGCCTTCTTTTCTCCCAGACATCCCGGTCTTTCTTGCACACAGCGGCGTGGTGCACATTGGTCGACGAGCGACGATGATGGTGACTTCAAGCTCTAATCTCTCTCTTTGTTTAGATGCAGTTTAAGACTGTTAAGGTTAGCTTTTCTTGTAAAAAATAATGTCTTAAAATTTAGAGTTTTAATTAGGAAATTTAATTTATGTTTCAATTTGTGTTTAATTAGCTCCGATTTCGATTTTGGTGGTTTTGTTTGATGGGCGGTGCTCATATTTGAGATATGACCATTAACCAATATTACTCTATTTTTCTTTTTCTGAGAATGTGGCTAATGGGTATCAGAGTATGTAAATGTTTTACTTGAAATTATCAGTACATCTGTGAGCGTCGATCTTCTTTAATGAGATAAGCCTTCTTTTGCTTTCTCTAATTGATATAGTTGTTTTTTTCATGCTTCATGTTATTTATGAACTGCTTTGATTCGAGTGATAATGGAGCAAAGCTTGTTTTTGCTGCCTCTAAATAGGTTATAGGTTGGTTGTAAAATTTTGTTGCATTCTATATTTTCAGTATCTCATAATGGAATGTTACTGCCCGAAAGTGAGAAACTTTATATTTTTTTCTTTAAATGAAAAACTTGCGCTTTTGAGTTGGAAATTCAGTCTGATTTGTGGTGAAAATAAGACCATTATGATCTCTATGGATGTGGCCTATTTTTCAAATTACGGGGTCTAGGAGAATAACATTGTTGTAAACATTATTATGATTTAGTTAATATTAATATTAATTCAAGTTTTATTTATTTAATTTTTAAAAAATTAGTTTAAATCTGCCCTTACTGGGATAAAATCCTGGTTCCGCTCTTGCCTTTATCCAAGCATGAATGTGTAAGGTGGTATGGTTCAAAGTCGCGACAGTGGTATATGTTTCGAAAGGTTATTTTTTGACTAATAGTTTCGATATAGATTTTGGTGATAAGTGTCATTACGCTAGTTAAGAACTTTAAATTTTTAAAAAAATATATGAAAAACACTACTAGAAAATCGACTTATAGCAATGAGATATAGCGACGGTCGGGGCGGAACCGTCGCTATAGGTGACCGTCGCTATATACCATTAAAAATAGTCTATAGCGACGGTCACTTGATGGTCGTCGGTGTAAACATTATTTTTGGTAGCTATAGGGGGGATTTAGCGACGGTCAGAGGTTGACCATCAGTATAGACCTTAAAAATATTCTATAGCAACGGTCACTTTATGGCCGTCAATGTAGACATTATTTCCTTTTAGCGCGAAAGGATATTTGGCAAAAAAAGAGCGGGCAGTAGAATATTTAGCCAAAAAAGAGCGAACAAGCGAGAAACGTAGTTCTCTCGTGTCTTCCACCTCCTCCTTCCGAATCCCCCAAATCCTTACTAGATTGTTACTGTGAAAGATCACAAACAAGCCCTAAAATCCCCTTCAATACTCAACCCTCCTTGTATCTTGTCCCATTTGTGCAGATTAACAAGCCATAAAATCCCCTCTCATCGCCCAGTCCGATGTTGAACAATAATTTCCCCATTTCTCTCTCAAATCCCCAACTCCAATCGCCCTTAAATTGAATCATAGCCCACGATTTGGTCCACTAGCTTCCACGATTTGGGTGCGCAGGATTCCACGATTTGGCAGTGTTTGACTTAGCTTCCCCGATTTGCTTCAGCTTCTTTGTTTAAAGGTACAAATTTCACATTGATTTTCATTTTCTGTAAGCATGACCCTTCTTTGCTTGAAATGTTATGTATCATTTTTTGCATCATTCTAGTTGTGCTATGATTCCCAAATGTTAAATTTGTTATTCGTTGCAGGTTTAGGTAGTCATTCACTCTGTTTTAGTTTCTGTTTTTGTTTCATGGGTGTCTCATTACTAGGTACCTTGTCTCAGTACTGGGTGCTTGACCGACAATGACGTGCTTATTGTCTACTATTTATTGTGTTTTTCTTATTATGGTGAAGCTGGTTTTTGTGATGTCTACCCGTGGCCTTACACAGGATATAGTATATTATAATTTCTGTTATGGAGCTGTGTTGTTATTGCATACTTGAAACCTTCTTATAGCTTTATTTTGTTGTTGTTTATTTGATGGAACTACTCTAAAAAAAGTTCCAGTGTTCTAATTAAAGGCAATAAGCTCTACTGTGATGGTCCTAGAAAATAGGTGTGAATAAGCAGCTCAAGTTAATTTGATAGTTGATTAGGAATGTATAAATTTGAGTGTACTAAAGTGTTTCATATTAGGGTTTTCTGTTATTTCTATAGGATCTTAAAGATATGCGTTTTAATTACTTTATTTAGAAACTTGACTAAATTTATTATGTTGGTTTGGTTGAGCATTAGTACTTTGGAATGTGTATTCTTGTGATTGGAGATTGTACATTTGTTTGACTCATTAGAGTGAAAAATGTAACTCGATCCATTTGGTATTGGAAGTCGTGCAATATGGTGCCAGTCTTACTGGTACCTAAAAACCAGTTTAGTTTTGTTTTTGCTCAATAGAGTGAAAAATGTAAGTGTTATAGACAGGTAACAATTAACTGAAATCAATACGAAGTTTATCAATATGTTGTTCATAGGTTTAGAGTAGTTTATGGTTATCTGTTGTATGTCTTTAGAAATTTAAATCCTTTCTTCGTTAAAGGTTCCTATTATTTTGGATTTTGAAGTCCAAATATCTTGTCATTCTTATATATGCTTATATCATGTACACACACACACACACACACACACACACACATCTTATTTAGAGCATCAAAGTAGTAAGAAATAGAAACCGACCAGTCCTTGCCAATTGATCATAGAGGCGATATTATGAATGTTATTAGAGTGACATCAAATGTGCTCTAGTGTACGGTCAAATGAATGACCCTTTGGTGCCTGTGTTTGTGTTGGTCTTTCTGAATTGACTGTTGCCGAACACTTCAGAGATGTTGAAGGTCAAGATGTGCTTCTCTTTATCGACAAAGTTTTTTTGATTCACTCAGGTACACTTGCCTCTTTAGTTAAGTATTGATCATTTTCGTTTTGTTTGTACATGGTATCTTTGTAAAAATATCTTTGGTTTCTGTTTATTTTACTCATTCTGCAAGCTAACTGAGAGGTTTCTGCTTTGCTTGGCCGTATTCCATCTGTTGTCGGTTATCAACCAACTTTGGCCACTGCTCTTAGAGGCCTTCAAGAATGTATTACTACAACTAAGAAAGGTTCTATTACTTCAGTCCTAACTATTTATGTGCCTGCTGATGACTTGACATATCTAGCTCCTGTAATAACCTTTGCTCACTTGGATGCCACAACTGTGTTGTCATGTAAGGTTTGCAAATTTCCTTCCCTTCACTACTAGATAATCGACCTATAGACCGCAAATCTCAGTGCTTCCTGCTTACACATTCTAGGACTTCCGTGGTTATGGAGAACTTACATTTCATACATGGTTTGTCCAAGAGGGTCTAACTCTTGAGTCAGCAATTAATATATCAATGATATCTTATTCTAATTAGGAAAAGGACTGCATGGTGCAATATTCTAATTAGGGTTGCAACTGTGAATAATGGAGAGGGAATGATAGATTGAGTAATTGAGATAGAAATAGATAGAAAGCAGAAGAATGATAGGTTTATGGAATCTCAAAAAGAATGAAGCTTAATCTAACCATCTATCCAGTACAGTAAGTAACAACGTTGTTCAAATGTGATTACTTAGTCATATGCTCCTAGGTTCAGGTTTCTTGTATTGAACTCTAGCACACTTATAATTGTATATTCCATTTTTTTTTATATTGTACTTGTCAAAAATGAAACTATATTTTCCAAGTATCTCAGAGTGCATTCCTTTAGTGAGTACTAAGTGCTAACAGTAAATGAACAAACTCTTCTTTTTTAAATCTCACTTCTCAGTGCACATAGTTGTTAATTGCAGATATTGTTGAGTTATTCAATTAAAATATTCTACTTTGGATGTTAGAAATAGATTGGTGATGCCCTATGTGGTTATGTACTATTTATCCAGGTTGTTCTTTTCCTTACGAGATCTCATCTTCGATTTGATTCTTTTTCTTTAGAGTGTAATTTTTACTTTATCGTCCTGGTATAAGTTAATAATTGGCTAGTTATGAACTCTAACGGTTCGTATGGCCACTATTTTCAGATTAGACAATATATAACAACAGTGGCGTAGTAACGGCTGAAGAGCTTGCTCCTTATCTTGATGTGGAGACTACATTGGAAATGGTATATGCAAACTTTATAGAACTAATTGTGTAATTAAATATAGATGATACTGTGTCATAGAATCCATTTTATCGTATTTTTGCTTTTAGAATGTACTTTTTTTATTTATATATGAATTCATCGATTTGAATGATGTTTAATTGCCTTGCTGGTGTATATCTTATTATGTGTTTAAACATCATAATGTTTTTGTTTGTGGACTAATCTGTTTTTGATCCTCATTAAATGTGTTCTTTTCCTGTTACCTGCTAGGCTGCTGTATAACATATATTGTATTTTCTTTGAAGTACTTGATACGAAGTTATAAACACTGATTTTTCCTTAAATAGTTGAGTTTTGTTTGTTACAGAATGTTCTTCTCACTCATGACTTTGAACCATTGGTACGCCTTTTTAATTTTTTATTTCCTTCTCTACATGTTTATGTATGTTCTTTTGGTCACATCTTTTTCCTTAATATTATAATTTGGGTGATAAATTGTTGCCAAATCATCTTTTAAACTAAACACTTCAAATCTTAACTGCTTAGCTGCAAACCACTTCTCATGGTTCTTTGGATGTCAAAATTTGATGCTTAATATTAACTGTGTTATGAAGCTGTAATTCTCATACTCCACTGAGATTTGAACTCATCAGAATAATTTTCATAGAATAACATGATTCTTGATGCACAAAAATTGAGCGTATTTCTTCTTTTCTATAAGAGATATTAGTAGTCTCAATATACTTCAATGCAATGCCCGTGTGTGTATATTTTTGAGTGAGGTAATGTTGGTATTCTGGTTAACATTGGGGGACTTTATCTTGTTGTCTAATGCAAACCATTTAATCACACAATGCCTAACACAAGCTGTAAGTTCTTTAATAAAGGTATAATTGATTTGGTGAAATGATGTGCACTATTCTGGGTGTGAGATTTTTGTTGTTGAAAAAGAGAAGGCCAAAGCATCATCAGGTAGACTACTAAACTAGAAAGTTTAGTTAGTTTAGCATAAATTTTGCTAATTAAATGTAAGCATACATAGGCCGTGAAAAGAGGGAAAGAACAAGGCTTTGACATAGTTTTTTGGATGGCTATACTGTGGCACTTTGCCATTTGAAATTTGTTTGCGTGAAATTGTAGCTTTTCTTTTGGTCCAAAGTTTTAAGTTTTAAGATTTTGAGTTCTTAATTTGATAGAATTTGACTACTAGTACAGTTTTATTTATTGGAAAGGTTGGGGAATTATTAATACAGGATGCACAACTTAATTAGGTAGATACATCATATGATTAAAAGAAATTTTGTATTCATTCTTATTTTTAAAGTATAATGTGCTGTTGAATTTGAATTCACATTGCTTTTTAACTCCTTGTGTTGGTTATATCTTGAGGATCAAATATAAATCACTTTTGTTGGTTTTCTCAAGAAAGTTTTGAACCTTTGATTGATTTAACTAACTTACTATTATAGTAATTTCTAATGTCTTAGTAACATGGCTGCAGATTGAGGTGCCTGTGGTTGAAGATGGCGACGACGATGATGATGAAGACGACGATGATGATGACAAAGATGAAAATGATGCTGAAGGTAAGAATGCTACCCGAATTGTGTTTTATCACATTGAAGCCAACATAAAACGTGCTCTGAAATTCTATGCATATGGATGAACTCTTGTGCACATTATTGCAATTGGTTCAGTTAAGTTAGATTAGCTCATCCACCAATTACTCCAACTGTAATTAAGGTTAATGATACAAGACCTGAAGAGACTTGTTTGCCACCAGAGCTGTGCATGAACTGCAGTCACGGTTTAAAGGTACACAGGTACTTTACTCCCAATATTTTGTGATGCCGTCAGTGGCAGGTACTTTTCTCTGATTACTTAAGCTTGATATTGGTACAGTTGGGACTTTGCTACGAAGCTACAAACCATTTGCAGGGCATGAAAGACATGCTAATTTCCATATCAAATGATCTTCTCGACAATGTTAGTAACCTAGATCCTGATCAGATAGAGAAGCTTCGCCAAGACAGGTTTGCATTATTTCCCACTGTCCCTTTTTGTCACTTGTTCTCCACATTGATACAAAGGCCAGTTTGATTTAGAGACAAGGAAACAACAAAAGAAGTGAACCCCTCTATAAACAAATGAGTGGAAAAAATTGTTCATCTTCACTCATCTTCATTATGTCTTTTTCTTTGTCTGTACTGCATTGCACGCATCCTGGTTCTGTTAATTAAGATACGGAAATTCTCTGATTACTACCCTTATGTTAGTTTGCACTTACTCAGATTATATGAAACCCCTCCAACAGTTACATTCAGGATTGATACCGTGAGACTTGATTGCCAGTTTCACATGCGCAATGAGCCTGATGGGTTTTATACTCAGATTCAATCTCAATGTATGTGGGCTGTTGTCGCAAGCAACCAAAAATAAAATCTTACTTTGAAAAATATTAATGTAGTAGTGAAAGTAAGAGTCGAACCCACAGAGAGTGAATTGTTTTAATAAATCTAATGTTTTCAAGCATATCTAATTAGATAGGGGATTTGGAATTATTTATTAACTAATTAAAATTCAAACAAATAAAACTAAATAATAAATAATCAAGATGAGATAAATTAATTAAAACAAACTTCAGTTTCTTAGTTCAGTATCACCTTCTTTTAATTAACAAATTAATCAAGTTATTATTATATTTTCCTTCAATTGAAATTAATAATCCTAGATAACCGACAATCACCAAGCTACCCGAAATCCTCCTTAAATTATAAATCTAATGCAACAATCGCTCACAAAAGATCATAACTATCATACAACCTAGAACTATCAGTCTAGATTTAATATAACAGTTGCATTAAAAATTAGAGAATTAGATTATTCCAAGCAACAATCTCAACATCGCGGACCATTTAACTTGCCATCTTGATAACCATAATAATATTCAAAAGTTTGACCACAATTAAATATTATTAACTGCTACTTATGATCAGATAAAATATCGTTTGCTTAATATCAAATCTTAATCTAGCATATGATAAATTATTGATTAACTTAACAGGCCATTATCAAATTAATCAAGCAAATATCATAAAACAATTAAAACAGATTATCAAGAATAAATCTCATGCATGAAAGAATATATAATAAAACTCAATTAGAACATTAATTAAAAATAAGGTTCAACATCCCTTTAGAACTGAAAATAAAAACTTAGCCTGACATTTTTCAAAATAATCTCCAATAGTTAAAAAGCTCTCTCCAAGAAAGTAGAAGAAAGAACTCCTAAAAACATACAAACCATAATTAAAGGTTGACCCTCTATTTATAGGCCTCTAACTTGTTCAAATCCTAATAGGATTTACAATTAAAAATAAAATAAAAAGAAAAATAATTATTATCCTAACCCTAGTTGGAATTAAAATCCAATTTGGAATCAAAAAGTAGCAAAAATCCCAAAAAAATCCCGTTTTCCAGCATTAATACGCAAGCCAAACAACCCCTTAACACGCCAGCTTTGACCGGTCAACGCGGAAACCGCGTTGGATGACGTCACCGAGATGCCGCGCATTGCGCGCCCGCATATCTGCATCAATACGGCGTCGTTTCCTGCTCCCGCGCGCATCTGCTTTGTCCGCTTCTTCGCGCATTACGCGGTCTGTTTCCATTAATCTCCAAACGGCGTCGTTTCGATTCCGCATTACTGATCAACCAATACGCGCGCATTGCGCGGTCTGCCGCCGGAAATTACCATTATGCCACTAGCACTTTGCAGATTTTACAGATTTGCCCTCAAGCTTATTTTTCCTACAAAATAAAATATAAAATAATTAAAAATAATATAAAAATACTAAAAATAATAATAACACATAATAATAAATAAAACACCTAAAATAAATAAAAAGAAATATAAAAATACTATAGAATTACCTAAATTAACATAAATTAACTAAAATCCTATAAAACCTATTAAAACCAAAATATGCTAAATAATTAAACATTTAAGCACACAATAAATATAAAAACTAAGTATTAGGGAATAAAAATATCGTATAATTTAGTCCTATCAAATACCCCCACACTTAGCTTTTGCTCGTCCTCGGGCAAAACAAAAATTAAAACTATAAAATTAAAACTAATAACTAAACAACTTACTTGAGCAACAGATCAATATAAATTTCAACATCAGCCTAAAAGATTTTTTAAATGATAACTCAAAGAAAGTTTCAAAATCATGCAAAATTTAGAACTTTAACATATTTATTAATCTTACTCTACTCAAGATCTTTTGTGTGTGTGTGAATCCAAATGTATTAAACTAATCAAAACTCAAATAAGTTTAGGTTATTAATTATCTTATAAAAGACATATACAAAATTCAATATATTTATTTTTCCCATCACTCTGTGCTCATATAGACAAATAAAAATCAGAAGATCAAAAGGTTTCAAACAATTATATACACTAGGATTAATATGCATTTTTTTTTTCAAATATTTTTTTTCATTTTTTTTTTCTTTTAATGGGTGCATTTTATGCTCCATCCCATTCTTTCTTTCTTCATTTTTTTCTTCTTCTTTAGTGAGTGCATTTTATGCTCCATCTCACCAGCGAGTGCGTTTTACGCTCCATCTCACTTTTTCATGTGTTTATGAGTGAGTGCGTTTTACGCTCTATCTCAACCCACCACAAGATTTTTTTCCAGTAATAATCCTAGAAAAGTACCTAAATCATTTCCTCCAAATTATATTTTGTCTTATATTTCACTTCAAATAATGATCAAATAAGATATAGAGTTCAAAAATATCTTTCATAAGCATTTGACCATTTAAACTTTCTCTTCATTAAAACTAGCTCAAACAAATGAATATAAGTGCATAAAAAGTTAAAGGATCTCAAATAAAGTAATTATCAATAAAAAGTCAAAAATTTAAACTAAGCAAAAATTTATCATTTTTCCAAGAGTTATTAAATAAAAATCAAAATTTTATCATCGGTTAAAAATTAAAATTCAAATCAAAATATTGTTCAACTGACTCAATCCTAAAAAAAAAACTATCCCATTTTTGTAGGTAACACGGTTGCACTTAGCACGTGCAACAAGCCTTTAAACTCCAAGGTTACCTCCAAGTGAACGAGTTTTGTCTCGTGAGGGTTTGCAGTGAATTTACCCACAAAATTCAAAATTTCAAAATTTATAAAATTTCCTAAAATTTTCAAAATATGACCTAAAAATAACAAAAGATCCTAAATTTCTTCCCCCACACTTAAAATTTACATTGTCCCCAATGTAAACTATAATACAAAGAAAAAGGCACAAATAACGAAACAATAAATAAAAAATAAAAAATAAAAATTATACTCCCCTTGGGTTGCCTCCCAAGCAGTGCCTTTGTTTATTGTCTTTGGCTCGACAACAGGCCGAACCACTACGTCACTCCAATTTCATGTATGTTGCGTACTCCATCCATCACAACATTCCTCATAGGTAGATTACATCTCGTCTTTGCATGATATGATTGTTCCGGAATGAAATCCTGCAAAATAAAAGGTTAAAATTTATTTTGAGTAACAGGTAATGGAATGAAAAGTTCTGCAAATTTATTTAAAATCAATGACAAAGAATTTAATGAATCTGTAGCCCTCTTCAAATCTTGTTTTGGCTCAATTTCTTCTTCTTCTTTTGTCAATCCCAAGCTATGAGTAATGGTCTCTTCCAGATTTTCCTTTTCATTGTCTGTCGTTTCTGGAGGTCCCTCATCTTTACCACTGCTCAACACAATTTCATTGTCATCCTCCTCGTAATCCACCATTGTGTGAGATGGTAATTCTTCAACACTTTGCACCTCCAATTGACTGACCGCAACTTTCAGTTGTTCCACTTGAATACTTATACACTGAAGAGTCACATTTGTTTCAGTCATAAAATATTTAAACATATATTCTAAAGACAAATTAGAGTTAGAAGATTGGTCCTGTTCTTGATCGTTGGGATATGTCTGATTGAACTGTTGGTAATCTGGCCAATGTTGACTTGCAGGTTGGTTCACTTGTGGATTCCCATGACTGAAATTTGGACGATCCCACCATTCTGAGTAGTACGTGTTTGAATAGGGATCATAGTTATCTTGCGGTCCAAGGAAACCATCTGCATCATTTACTTGTCCATAGGACTCCTCTCGAAGCATTGGACATAACTCCGTTGGATGTCCTACTATGGAACAAATCCTACAAGCCTTCATTGATTGTCCTCTACCTGCAGCCCAGGCATAGATAATAGAAGTTAGTTCATCAACTTGTTGTTGAAGGGAAGAAATTTTTACCGCATTAAAATAATCATCGTTTTGGTTCCAAGCCATGAATTTCTCCTTCACCTGTACACTCAAGTAAACTATGAAAAAAAAAATAATTAAATAAACTAGAAAAATAAACTACAAAGAAAACAAAGAATAAATTAAAGCAAAACACTCTCCGGCAACGGCGCCAAAATTTGGGATGCTGTTGCAAGCAACCAAAAACAAAATCTTACTTTGAAAAATATTAATGTAGTAGTGAAAGTTAGAGTCGAACCCACAGAGAGTGAATTGTTTTAATAAATCTAATGTTTTCAAGCATATCTAATTAAATGTGGGATTTGGAATTATTTATTAACTAATTAAAATTCAAACAAATAAAACTAAATAATAAATAATAAAGATGAGATAAATTAATTAAAACAAACTTCAGTTCCTTAGTTTAGTATCTCTTTCTTTTAATTAACAAATTAATCAAGTTATTATTATCTTTTCCTTCAAGTCAAATTAATAATCCTAGATAACCGACAATCGCCAAGCTACCCGAAATCCTCCTTAAATTATAAATCTAATGCAGCAATCGCTCACAAAAGATCCTAACTATCATACAACCTAGAACTATCAGTCTAGATTTAATATAACAGTGACATTAAAAATTAGAGAATTAGATTATTCCAAACAACAATCTCAACATCGCGGACCATTTAACTTGTCATCTTGATAACCATAATAATATTCAAAAGTTTGACCATAATTAAATATTATTAACTGCTACTTATGATCAGATAAAATATCGTTTGCTTAATATCAAATCTTAATCTAACATATGATAAATTATTGATTAACTTAACAAGCCATTATTAAATTAATCAAGCAAATATCATAAAACAATTAAAACAGATTATCAGGAATAAATCTCATGCATGAAAGAATATATAATAAAACTCAATTAGAACATTAATTAAAAATAAGGTTCAACATCCCTTTAGAACTGAAAATAAAAACTTGGCCTGACATTCTTCAAAATAATCTCCAATAGTTGAAAAGCTCTCTCCAAGAAAGTAGAAGAAAGAACTCCTAAAAACATACAAACCATAATTAGAGGTTGACCCTCTATTTATAGGTCTCTAACTTGTCCAAACCCTAATAGAATTTACAATTAAAAATAAAATAAAAAGAAAAATAATTATTATCCTAACCCTAGTTAGAATTAAAATCCAATTTGGAATCAAAAAGTAGCAAAAATCCCAAAAAATCCCGTTTTCCAACATTAATGCACAAGCCAAACAACCCCTTAACACGCCAGCTTTGACAGGTCAACGCGAAAACCGCGTTGGATGACATCATCGAGCTGCCGCGCATTGTGCGCCCGCATATCTGTATCAATACGGCGTCGTTTCCTGCTCCCGCGCGCATCTGCTTTGTCCGCTTCTCCGCGCATTGCGCGATTTGTTTCCATTAATCTCCAAACGGCGTCGTTTCGATTCCGCATTGCTGATCAACCAATACACGCGCATTGCGCGGTCTGCCGCCAAAAATTACCATTATGCCACTAGCACTTTGCAGATTTTACAGATTTGCTCCCAAGCTTATTTTTCCTACAAAATAAAATATAAAATAAATAAAAATAATATAAAAGTACTAAAAATAATAAAAACACATAATAATAAATAAAACACCTAAAATAAATAAAAACACACAAATAAAAAGAAATATAAAAATACTATAGAATTACCTAAATTAACATAAATTAACTAAAATCCTATAAAACCTATTAAAACCAAAATATGCTAAATAATTAAACATTTAAGCACACAATAAATAAAAACTAAGTATTAGAAAATAAAAATATCGTATAATTTAGTCCTATCAGTATGTCCCCATTTTATTTTTGCAACTCTTATGGCTTTCCTTTTTATTTGACCATCTTTAGTCTTGAAGCGCAACTGGAGAGTTCTAACTCGTGACCTTCTGATAAATTTAGATACACTATTCATCATGAGGTCTCATACAGAAGAACATGCAATTTTTGTTGAACAATAGTAGAAATGTGCCTTTGCCAATCCATGCATAACTAATAAGTCAGATTTTATATATACAAACTTTATGTTGTTTGGGAGTATTAAACTCATATTTGAATCTCAATTTATAGGTGGAGTCTCTTCTCACAGAAGTATGTGATACAACTTCAATTGCAGAGTTTGAACTGAAAGTGAGCATTTTTTTATCTTTCTACATTTTCATTGGAAGTTTTATCTTTTAACTTCAATAGAGCTTTAATTGACATTGATTTAATTTTCACTCAGTTAAACAAATTACGCCTCTTCTTGAATGCCTTTCCTATCTGAACATTCCCACCCTTTTCTTTGTTAGCTTGGTGGATTTCGGCTATATGTGACAAGAGACTTGACTGGGAAAAATGAAACTTTACCACTTCCAGTTTCTGCTCCTGCCATCAATACAACTGTTGCTGCACCTGAACTTAATGAATCTGCCTCTTCAACATCTTTAGCCATTTCAATTCTAGACCAGTACTTACTTCCATTCTCTTTCACTAGCTATGTATTTGGTTTCTGTGGATGGTAATATTAATTTACATTTGTGATGTAAATAATTTTAAATGATATAAATTTATTTATGATTGTTACATGATATTGTATTGTGTGTTGAATAACAATTTTATTAATAATATTTTTTTTAATATTTAGTAGGCCTATAGCGACGGTCGGCGACGCCGACCGTCGCTATAGACCTTTGTCATAATTTTTTTAATATTTAAAGGACCTATAGCGACGATCGACAACCGTCGTTATAGACCTTTGCCATAATTATTTTTTTAATATTTAAAGGATCTATAGCGACGGTCGCTATAGATATTTTATTTGGCACTTTTAGCGACGGTCGTGATCGTCGCTATTGATATGTAATGACCATCGGTAAAAGAACGTGAGAGCGTTTTTGCTCTGCTTTTTAGCGATGGCCCGATCGTTGGTATACATGTGTAGGACCGTCGCTATAGCGTTTATCGACGGCTTCTAAGGCGACGGTCGACCGACTTTCGCTAATACGTTTAGCGACAGTCTTTTGGCCTATAGCGAGGGTCGTCGACCGTTGCTATAGATCAGATTTCTAGTAGTAATTGTAAATAATAAAAAGAAGATGAATTATTTAAATTCACAAACAAAACTATCTAGTACACAACACTGTCCAAATTATAGTACAAACATCTCACAATGTGGTGTTATGCATTTTCGAATTCTAATCAAAGTCATTTTATATTTATCATTACAAAATATTATATTATATGCTATTTTCATTTTAAAATTAGAGATATATTTTGAACTTAGTATAGTCAACTCGTGAAATTCTAAAATTCAAAATTGATATGAAGTTATTTAGTTTTGATACAAATAAATATAAAATTGTAAACTAACTATGAAGTACTATTAATTATTAACTTTGTTGTTTTTAAAACTTGAACAAAATTATATCAATTTTGAGCTTTAAGATTTTGCGAATTAATTTTAAAAAGTTAGAATATATCTCTAATTTTGGAATGGAGGTAGTAATATGGATTCTCAAATAATACTTACTCCATTCTAAATGATAAGATTAGTACCGATTTTTAAAAATTAATATGAAATATTTTCAAACTCAAAATTAATATTATGTAGTAAAAGCTATTAAACAATTTAGATAATTTATAATATTTGTCATTATATTTATTAAAGTTAAAATAATTTATGTCAATTTAATGTCAAAAATATCTTAAGTCGATTTAAAAAAATTCCTAATGATCTTAAATTTGTTTAACATACATCGTATTAATATAATTTTAATTGGTTTAATTTATGTTCATTAATGTTGTAAATATAAATTTCTATTAACGACTAATAAAGTCCTTTATGTTATTAAATTTTATTTATATAGTGCAATGTCCTTCAACAATTGTCTACTTATTTTTTAGGTTTTTATATTTCCTACAAGTGTTTAATTCTTTTTTTTATTTTTTATTTTTATAATTCTATGGTTTTATATTAAAAAAAGTAATTACATTCTTAGAATTCAATGCTAAAAATATATATTAATGAAGCTCTTATTGTGTAATGTGTATGTGTATATATTTAAAGAAATAAAGGAAAAGATTGTAAAGTTATTAAAATATTAAGTAATATTATTTTGAAGATATTTTTGTATATACAATTGAACCAAATTGAATGACTATTGACTTTAAAGTAATATTAGGGGTCTCAAATTTTTTGTCTACAAAATTGTCTAAAATGTTGTGACATTATTTTGTTGGCTGGGTAAATTTCTTGTGATTGACTATACATTTTGTCTTATTTGATGTCAAAGCATTTGAGACTGACAATTCGAATTTCTACTCGACGCTATTAATTTGAATTATATATATATATATATAGAAAGATAGATGGATTTGGATTTGTTTTCCATATTAAATTAAAATTAGTTTAATTCCCATGCAAGATAGAGTCTTTAATATGCATAATATGCATTTTTTTAAAAAAATATTAAAAAATTATGATAATAACATTAAATATCTTACAACAATATAAATTTTCATTAATCATTATCTATATAACTCCATTTTATACGAGTCTTTAATCTATTGTGGATATAATATTTTATTAAAGCGTAGTATTATTATTGATATTTACTTGAAATTTTGTACACACATACACACGCACGCACGCACGCACGCACGCACGGAGATTGATCCATCGACAACGTTATAAAATGACATCTATCTTTACAACATATCTTAGGTGGTGTTTGATTGTGTCTTAATGGATCTTAATAACTCACCTTTTAATACATTTTAACAGCCCACAACTTTGTATTAAGTGGTCCTCTTAATAGTTTAGACTCATATTCACATCTTAACTATTCAGAGGACCTCTTAATATAAAAATGTGGGTTGTTAAGATGTATTAAGATGTGAGCTGTTAAGATGCAATCAAACAGAACTTTAGTCGTCTAAACTTAGATCTAATGGTTAAAAAATGCCCCGTCCGCAGTTTAATTTTCAATATACCGCATTTTAATATTGTGGACGGTATTAAATGTCCAAAATGCTCCCAACAATTTAAATGCTAACGCACTGTCCGCAGTTTAACGCTGCGGACACTGAGTTTTAAAATTCTCAAAGATAGCATGACCTCATTTAAGAACTCCCCTGTCCGTAGTTTAATACTGCGGACGCTGAGGTTTAAAATTCCCAAGGATACCACAACGTCGTTTAAGAATTCCCCCGTCCGCAGTTTATTACTGTGAACGATGCCTTTTAAATTTCCAAGTATAGAATGACATCGTTATAAGTATTGACTAATAGCCCCTCATCCGCAGTTTAATACTGTGGACATTGAGCTTTTAAAATTTTAAGGAGAGCACAACGTCGTTTTATGTAGCTCCCTTGTCCACAGTTCAATACTGCGGACGTTGTCTCCTTAAAAACTTACATTTTTTTGCAGTCTTTCACATCTAAGATCTAGACAACCCAAACATATTTGAGAGAAAAACGACCAAGCAACCGTTCAGATTAGCCAATCATTGCTACAATCCGACATCTTTGCTAGTACCCACTCAGGTAAATTGTTATATCCGTAGTTGATAGTATCTAACCTAAGCAAAATTGATAATATTTTTGATATTTTTCTTTGTTGTATACAAAAGACCATACCTTATGTCTTTTTTTGTTTTTTGCAATGTTTTTTGTATTCAAAGTCTTGTTGCAAAATCAAAGAAACATTATTGCCATCAACTAAACTTTTTAAGCATACTTGTTGAATTAGGGTTTTTCTTAAAACAAATTTTTACATAATGATAATTGTAATATCCTAGTTATTTGAAAGAATTAGAAATAAGATTTCTAATAGTTAATAAAGGTTAGAGTTTAATAACCTAGTTGTGGAGATTATAATTGTGAAAAACCGGATTAAATTAAAATTTTATTTGTTTAATCTATGAGCTAACAAGAACCACTAAGGTTCAATAAGTGTGACTGGGACTTTTAGGAATAAGGTCCTATAATGTATATGAAGAGAATAAAATTTGATTAGAAAATATTTCTAAAAGAAGAAATATGCCGAGAAATCGATACGTGAATAAATTGATTTAAAAGTTCAATTTATTTTGAATATAGCAAGTCTAATTGAATTATGTAAATTAATTAATATAATTATTAATTAATAATAATTATGTGATATATTAATAAAATTAATTAATAGTCTAACTAGTAATTAAATACTAGTAGACTAGTCCATATTTTTATTAAATAAGTCTACCTAATTAATTAAGTATGGATTTGAATGTTGGTTGTTTTAATTTAATTAAGCAAGCCCAATGAATTATTTAAATTGGGAAACTAATAAATTAATGTAGGAACCCAATGTTGGTAAATTAAATTGAGATGAACAGTAAGCCCATACAATTAAATTCAAAGCCCAATTTTTTGATCCAATTACAAAGCTTCTAGAAGGATTTCATTTATGCAAGTTAACTAATGAGATTAAATCAAAAATGGAGGAAATGTGTGGAACACTCAACTATTTTGCTAGCAAATTTGTAGATTTGTTTGATGTCCAAAATGTATACATATAGGTATTATATGTATAGGTTGAGTGCACTATAAATAGAGTGCTTGGGTTCATTTGTAAGGGCTTTAAAAAATATTACAAGTATCATCTATATTGAGTGCTAGTGAGTTCCAGTAAGTTAACTAGGTGAGTTAGCCAAAAAGCTAGTGAGTTTAGTGAGTTGACTCATTGAGTCAAACCGAGTTCAATCGAGTCAAGCTTAGATCAAGTCTTGAAGGTGTTGATGTCCTCAAGATACATTTCTTACTTTGGAAAAAGGAGAAAAATAGCTCACAAAACAAAAAGGTATCCCCAAAACCCTAACTTTGGAGTTTATGGTATATTATTTAATTTCTATGGTGAAAAGTATTTTCTAAAGGTTGTATATGGTATATCTATGCTATATTAGTATGTCTATGGTATCATGGGGTTTAATATGTTTATCTATGTGGTTAGATCTCAAAAATTTCATAAAAATCCTAAGTTTCATTTTTACCGACGGACTATGTCGAGTTTGTGATTTGTAGTTTTTCATTTTGAAATATACAAATGATTTTCATGGTTTTATATTTTTTGGTATTGTTCATATAAGTGAGGAACAAAATAGCTTTGGATTCACTTAAAAATGATTTAAAATGATTTAGTTATGATTTTAGGAAGCAAAGTAACTCGCTGTCAAAAATCAAAACAGATCAGTCTACTTTATGCCATTACCAGAGGACCAAAACTTATCCAAAAATAGCACAAGACCACAGTTTATTGTAGTTAAGGAAAAGAAGAATCCAATGATATAAAGTAGAGCTCCATCGGAGTTGTAGAACTCAAGATATTCAGGTTTTTGTAAAGGACCCCAAATCAGAAAACTAAGGGGCATTCTGCCTGATTTTTTTGTAATTATTTGCAATTTTTTGATTCGGGTTGGACCGGGTCAGGCGCGACCCGGTCAGGTTATTCGGGTCTAGTATGAGATTTTCTTTAAAAAATTAATATTTAAATAATTTAAAATGATTTAAATGGTATTAAATGTTTTAAAATATTAATTAAATAATAAAATATTATTATTTAATTAATAAAAATTATGAAAAAGGACTAAAACATTATTAGATTAATAATGTTAGTAAGGAAAATTAATTATTATTCTAAATAATAATTAACTAATTATTTATTATTTAATAAAGATAAAATAATGAGTAAGAATAACTAATTATTTATTATTTAATTAATTAAAATTAAATAATAATTAAAGGATAATAAAATTTATTATTTATTATTTAATTAAGATTAAATAATAAGTGAATATAATTAAGTAATTAATTATTATTTACTTGAACTTAAATAATAATTAAAGAATAACTCAAGGTTAATTAATTAATTAATTAATTATTCAATTAATATTGAGTAATAATTAAAAGGGGATTAATATAAATTAATTATTTATTGTTTAATTATGAATTAAATAATAAGTAAGTATAATTAATTAACATTAAATAATAATTTAAGGAGAATTAAGTTAATAAATTATTTATTTATTATTTAATTAAGATTAAATAATAAATAAAGGTAATTAAATAATTAATTATTATTAAATAATTAAAGGATAGTAAGCTAAATATTTATTATTTAATCAATATTAAATAATAAATAAGGGTAATTAATTAATTAATTATTATTTAATTAATAGTAAGTAATAAGTAAACAAGTTTTAAGGTTAATGAATTAGTTATCTATTATTTAATACATAATAGATAAAGAAAGGTAATTGATTTTCAATAATTAAAGGAGAGTAATTAATTATTATTTAATTACTATTAAATAATGATTAAAGGGGAATAGAGTTAAATAAGTAATTATTGTTTAATCAATATTAAATGATAAATAAATACGATTAATAGTATGTAATAGTTTTCATTAAGTTGGATAATTAATTAATTATTATTTAATGGATATTAAATAATAAATAAAGGTAAGACAAGTTATTATTTATCAAATGATGGATGATAAATAATAAGTCTATTACTTAGACAATTAAAATAACTAGTTAAGGGTTGAATCATTATTAAATAATTACTAATGACACGTGAGGATTTTAAATATTATTAAATGATTAATAATATTGATGAGCAATTAAATTATTATTAAAATAATTAATAATAATGAGAAGTCAATTAAAATGTTTTTAAAGGGTAATAATACTAGCAAGCAATTAAATTATTATTAAAAGATTAATAATAATGATTAAGGTAAACTATTATTAAAAAGGAATTAATGATAGTAATGATTATTTAAAGTGTTATTTAACAACTAAATAACATTATAAGTTATTACTAATTGATAGTAAAATTTAAAATATTTTTCGGGATGGATAATGTAACGACCCCGAAATTCAACCCACTTTGTTATCTTAATTTTCATATTTATGAAACATTATCTTTCTTACGTCCAAATTTCGGTCCGTTAATATATCTTTACCCACCTTAACTGATCCATTATTTAATTTCAATATCATCAATTACCAAATTTTCGGTATAACTTTTTCTTTTTCTCGACTTAATCATTGTATTAAAACATTTGGATATTTAAAATCCTTACATTTTGATCCTAGTCCCTGGATCGCAACCTTTACTTATTCTTCTCTTTCTGTAACCCGTATCATAAAGATCCACATTCAACATTTAATGTCATTTATATTCATACAATATTCTTATGTCATAATTCATAGTCAGACATATAATAGTCTCTATCATAATATTCATATTGAACAATTACAGTTCACAATTTAAACTATACTCGTCATATTCGGATCCAACTTATCTGTACATACAACATATCAATATAACTTTGACAAATTAACCACCTTGAATCATAATACAAACATTTAATAATCACATTCATAACCTTTTAGGAAAATCCGTCTCTACAAAATCTGATATTCTTGAAATTCATTTCTTTCCTGCAAAAATATTATTTAAGCAAGTAATGAGCACAACGGCTCAGCAAGTTCAACAGTTTATGTGTCACATAGCACATACCTTAATATGTTTGGTGTGTGTCAAACATCATGTGCTTGTGCTTCTACTTGAACAATATATCTCATATATATTCATATCGTTGCACAAAGAACACATTGTAGTCATATTAATCACGTATCACATAACACATAATTTGTATGCATTTAGAACAAGAATTACATATTATAACAGTTCAACATTTAACATAGAAGGGATTGAAAAACTTGCCTGACGTCCAACTATTTAATTGATAGCTTAAAACCCTCTCTCGATCAACCTTTCTTAAGCCCAAGAAAGCTTCCTCTTCCTCTTGTAGCCATGGTGGTTCGGGTGGTGGTGCACGGTGTAGGTGGTGGCTCTCGGTAGAAGAAGAATAGAAGAAGAAAAGAGAGAGAGTGTGTGTTGTTGTATTCTCTTCTTCTTCTTATTTCCCTTTTGCATGTTTATTTTCTTTTATAACTAAAGATGATTAATCATCTTTTAATCTTCAACAAATCCACCGACTTAGTCCCACCGACTTGCCAATTTCGGATAAAATTCCATACAACTTAATTAATTTAAATACATTACGTAATTACCTTGTGTAATAAATATTTTATAAATATATATAAAATATTTATTTTAATTCACTAAAATTCATAATATGATTTATTATTAATATTAGTATCTCTTTTGGGTACTTTTCTTGACAAATTTTGTACACGCATAACGCCATGCATGTAATTAAATGAGGTAATTTATACTTCCAAAAATCATAAAATAATTCATATGACTTATAAAAATTATTTTTCATAATTTTTCACTTCGTTACTTGGACAACATGTTACACTAACATGTTTCCGTTTCTGAAATATTATCCTTCATAAACATCATAAAAATTCTATTATAAATAAATATATTTTTTAATAACTTAAAACATTCCTTTTTCTTATTTATTATTCAATTTCTTTAATATTTACAATAATTTCTTTATATATAAATTATATAATTTAATATTATATAATTTATATATTTATATTCTCCTTTCTTAATTAATTTCTTAAATTCCTCCAACCTTATTCCATTCAATCACCTTATATAAATTACATAATTATTCTTACATAATTTATATAATTATTATTTTCTTCATACCTTATTTTAATTTCCTTATATAAATTATATAATTATTATTATATAATTTATATAATTACCTTTCTTTCTCAATTAATTTCTAAACTTCTTCCGTAATTCCTACTAAATTTCAAATCACTAATTACAATTTTTACTAACTTCCTCAATAACTTTTCGTAATTTTCGGATTAATTTATTTATTAATCCCTTAATTTTCATAATTAATAACATTTATAATTATAACAAATAAGCATAAACACACATATATATACATATTTAATTCATATTTCTCACATTTCCGTATAACCTCATTTAAAACATAATTTCTGCACTTCCATAACAATTTAATTGTACAATTTATCGTACATTTACCTGAAATTTCTCTTATTCTTAATAAATTGTCTTTAAACAATTTATTTACTTTTCTATTATTTAAATTTAATATCATTTATCATAATCTCTGCACAAATTTAATTTACTAATTAAATCTCATCACATACCTTAATTCACATAAAATAATAATTTCTTTACACAACCTTGAAAATTGTGTCCATTAAATTCTTATTTAATCTTATTAAATAATTCCGAAAATTCGGATCCTCACATTCTTCCCCCCTTAACAGGATTCCGTCCTCGGAATCATAATCGCCGTAATATTTATACATATTTTATTTCTAGCAACCTGCTATACCTTTATCTTGATAAATAATAACTAAATCCATAATAATCTTATTTTACCTCATTAACTTCCATAACTCACATGGATAATCTTATAACGATCTTCACTGCTAGAATATTTAAATTCTTAACTTAATTCACAATTTCTTTGAAATATTATATTTCACAATTCTCAAAAATTTTGTTCATAAAACTTTAACACATCTCTTAGTACACTTATCAAGGTAGTTTCTTATTCTCTGCAACTTTTCTTTTCTTCAATCGTACACAACCTTACTCCATTCACTTATTTCATTCTCTTTATTGTACATTATTTATACTCTGCACATTCATTTTTTTCTTCTCAATTCATATTCGTGAATCTTCCTTTCATTCCATAATCATTCCTCAATACTTTTATCATTCAACAATAGGTTTTAAATATTAACCTTTACTTGATTCATCATAATCCTTATTTAATTTATTTTAAAATTCTGGGTATCACATTCACCCCTCCTTCATAAAATTTCGTCCTCGAAATTTTCATGTACTAATATCTCATTTATTTGCAACATATATAATTTCCCTTGCATTCATTCCATATATCTTTCTTTCATTCCTTCCTCACAGTCATTGCACATTGCAATTTTCTATTTCATCACATTTCATAATTTCTTTATTTCACAATTATTACCTTCATTAATGCTCACATTTAGAAAATACTACCCCATCCTACCATCCAATCTTCATAAGAGTAGATGAATTCAAAATTTTTTATTTTGAAAAACTTTCATGATATGCTGAATGAACATTTATCCCGGTTTACAGTACTTCGCTCCCCGAGTACTTCATACTGCAAACCCTGACAGTGGATCAATCTGTCATTAAAGTGATGGATGTTTCACCATACATTGGCACGCCAGATGATCAATCTGCAATGCCTGTGTCTCTTATGCCAGGTGATCATTCAATCAACCTGCAATATTCTTAATCTTTTTGTTCATCTCAGCCTTAAAATTCATTCAAAAGTAATTTGATTTGGTATAACTTCGAAGAATACGAATTCAATAAATATATGTTAAAATTTGTCTAGCTGAATCAATAGCCTAGACTTATACTTCTTCAACGCTTGTCTAGCCAGATCAATTAGCATAGACGTTCTTTTAATAATTAATAGTCCACAAAAACTTTTAAAACATTTATCATGTCAAAACTTTTCAAAACGTTTAGCCGAGTCAAATGGCAATGACTTATAGCTTTGACATACTTCATAAATCAAAATTATTTATGACTTCTTGTTACCGCATCATCTTGACAGTCCGTTGAGAATTTCATCGTTAATAATTCCTACACCATAAACCATACTTTACGGTGTTGAATCATCTTATGACGAAATAGTACCGCACCGTCTCAACAACACGTTGAGCATTCCGTCATTCATCACATCTGCACCGGGCTAAAAGGTGCGTGGATGATTCCTTTGAAATACATTTTGATGTAAAAACATTTTTGTCTAGCCGAGACAAGTAGCATAGACACTTTTTAAATCGCTTAAAAATTTCATTTATATTTTTCAAAGCACACACGTGCCAAATCAACTTGAGGCCAAAAATTTTCGAAATCTAGCAACGCTAGAAGAGTGGGAATATCCTAAATTCCCTAACATTTTAATACATCTGCCACATTCGGTTCTTTAACTTAATTATATTATTCATTGCTAGGACTATTATTACCATTATACAAAAATTTTCTAACTACTCCAACATTTCTATACCCCCGTATAGTTCATCAAACTTGCCACACATTATGAGTCCAGGAACTTACCACAAGAATATGAGTTTTAAAGCTTGTCCTAGCAATATGTAGTCTGAGAACATATCAAAGACTGTCCATATACTGAGGGGCTCAAAACATACCATACCAATATGAGTCATGGACTTACCATATGCATGAGTTTTAAGAACTCGTGCCTAAACTTAATATTATTTACCTATCAGAAACTCTTAGCGCGACTCTAACATTTCAATGATTATCACATAGTAATTAAGTAAACACAAATCCCCCGCCCATACAAAGGATTGTGCAACTCAGTCACCACATGAGTCCTCAATTGAAATTTCGTACCCAAGCTTTTTGCCCCCTTAACATAACATTTCTCATCATTCATGTCTCATCATTCCCTGAATTCTTCTTGTACTATTTCATAGTACCATATCTCTTTATAGCATCAAGCTATACCTTGTTGACCATTGACTGGTCTTTCTATTATTTCATATTCTCGTTTGATCCCATCCTGATTTTGCTTTACAATCCATTCCTTACCCGTTTTCCTTATCTCGTGATCGTATCGTAGTACGATCTTCTTATCCTTCCTGATCATGTTATTATGATCGCTTTCTAGGCTCTTTAGATTTCCTTTTATCTTTATTGCTTAAATCAGGTGTCCCCTGATTATCTTTGAGATTCATCTTTGAATCCTTTCAAATATTCTTTCAGATATGTTCTTAATTAAACTTTTGAATTTCCTTAATTCGTTATTTTCAATCAAATCTTTCTTAATATATTCATCTCTTTCTTATATTCTTATAAGTTTCATATTTCCTTCGCTTTAGCCAACATCTGAGAACATCTTTCTCAACTTACATCTTTTCCATCCTAATTCCCCCATGTTCATCAAACTTATCACGTATTTGGGCTCAGGAACTTACCATAATCATATGGTTGAGGAGCTTGTCCTAGTCAGGCCTTAGTCGCCCATTCGCTAAAGGGGCTCCACCATACAATCATGAGTCACGAGCTTACTATACACTTGAGTTTTCAGAACACTCAACTAACCGTACTCTTTCTTACTTTAGGTTATAGCCTAAGGTATCATTTACCTAATGTTTATAACCTCTAGCTCTGATACCAACTGTAACGACCCCGAAATTCGACCCACTTTATTCTCTTAAATTCTGTATTTAGTATACATTATTTATCTTACGTCAGAATTTCGGTTTGTTAATAATCTTTAATCACCCTCTTTTAATCCCTTGATTGATTTTATAAATCATCAATTACCAAAATTTCGGTATAATTTTTTTTTTTTCTTTTTTCTCAAATCAATCATTGTATAAAAATATTTGGATGTTTAAAATTCTACATCGGGATCCTAGTCCCTGGATCGCAACCTTTACTTATTCTTCTCTTTCTGTAACCCGTATCATAAAGATCCACATTCAACATTTAATGTCATTTATATTCATACAATATTCTTATGTCATAATTCATAGTCAGACATATAATAGTCTCTATCATAATATTCATATTGAACAATTACAGTTCACAATTTAAACTATACTCGTCATATTCGGATCCAACTTATCTGTACATACAACATATCAATATAACTTTGACAAATTAACCACCTTGAATCATAATACAAACATTTAATAATCACATTCATAACCTTTTAGGAAAATTCGTCTCTACAAAATCTGATATTCTTGAAATTCATTTCTTTCCTGCAAAAATATTATTTAAGCAAGTAATGAGCACAACGGCTCAGCAAGTTCAACAGTTTATGTGTCACATAGCACATACCTTAATATGCTTGGTGTGTGTCAAACATCATGTGCTTGTGCTTCTACTTGAACAATATATCTCATATATATTCATATCGTTGCACAAAGAACACATTATAGTCATATTAATCACGTATCACATAACACATAATTTGTATGCATTTAGAACAAGAATTACATATTATAACAGTTCAACATTTAACATAGAAGGGATTGAAAAACTTGCCTGACGTCCAACTATTTAATTGATAGCTTAAAATCCTCTCTCGATCAACCTTTCTTAAGCCCAAGAAAGCTTCCTCTTCCTCTTGTAGCCATGGTGGTTCGGGTGGTGGTGCACGGTGTAGGTGGTGGCTCTCGGTAGAAGAAGAATAGAAGAAGAAAAGAGAAAGAGTGTGTGTTGTTGTATTCTCTTCTTCTTCTTATTTCCCTTCTTATTTCCCTTTTGCATGTTTATTTTCTTTTATAACTAAAGATG
Organism: Hedera helix; assembly: GCA_947179155.2. Lineage (NCBI taxonomy): Eukaryota > Viridiplantae > Streptophyta > Magnoliopsida > Apiales > Araliaceae > Hedera > Hedera helix. Next base: position 4,319,010 of record OX359284.1, on the reverse strand, counting down.
ATTAATCATCTTTTAATCTTCAACAAATCCACCGACTTAGTCCCACCGGCTTGCCAATTTCGGATAAAATTCCATACAACTTAATTAATTTAAATACATTACGTAATTACCTTGTGTAATAAATATTTTATAAATATATATAAAATATTTATTTTAATTCACTAAAAATCATAATATGATTTATTATTAATATTAGTATCTCTTTTGGGTACTTTTCTTGACAAATTTTGTACACGCATAACGCCATGCATGTAATTAAATGAGGTAATTTATACTTCCAAAAATCATAAAATAATTCATATGACTTATAAAAATTATTTTTCATAATTTTTCACTTCGTTACTTGGACAACATGTTACACTAACATGTTTCCGTTTCTGAAATATTATCCTTCATAAACATCATAAAAATTCTATTATAAATAAATATATTTTTTAATAACTTAAAACATTCCTTTTTCTTATTTATTATTCAATTTCTTTAATATTTACAATAATTTCTTTATATATAAATTATATAATTTAATATTATATAATTTATATATTTATATTCTCCTTTCTTAATTAATTTCTTAAATTCCTCCAACCTTATTCCATTCAATCACCTTATATAAATTACATAATTATTCTTACATAATTTATATAATTATTATTTTCTTCATACCTTATTTTAATTTCCTTATATAAATTATATAATTATTATTATATAATTTATATAATTACCTTTCTTTCTCAATTAATTTCTAAACTTCTTCCGTAATTCCTACTAAATTTCAAATCACTAATTACAATTTTTACTAACTTCCTCAATAACTTTTCGTAATTTTCGGATTAATTTATTTATTAATCCCTTAATTTTCATAATTAATAACATTTATAATTATAACAAATAAGCATAAACACACATATATATACATATTTAATTCATATTTCTCACATTTCCGTATAACCTCATTTAAAACATAATTTCTGCACTTCCATAACAATTTAATTGTACAATTTATCGTACATTTACCTGAAATTTCTCTTATTCTTAATAAATTGTCTTTAAACAATTTATTTACTTTTCTATTATTTAAATTTAATATCATTTATCATAATCTCTGCACAAATTTAATTTACTAATTAAATCTCATCACATACCTTAATTCACATAAAATAATAATTTCTTTACACAACCTTGAAAATCGTGTCCATTAAATTCTTATTTAATCTTATTAAATAATTCCGAAAATTCGGATCCTCACAGATAATATTATGATAAATTATCGAGTTAAATGATGTGATTAAGTTAAACCAAGGGTATGGTCCATTAGTGACTAATTAGTTGTTCGACCTAAACAGAAATAAAGTCCAGACATTAATGCAGTGACATTAATAAATGTCAGAGCTGCATAGTTTTGTACAAAAGATTTACGGTGTTAAGTATGAAACACTGAGTCAAGTTAACGAGAGACTAGAATATGAAATTAATCCTTTTGATTTAAAAAGGGACGATAAGAAGAAATAAATATATTTAAAATAAGATTTAGAGTTAAGTTAAATCTTAACTGATATTATGCACCGTTGATCTCACATACCGTGTAGGTGGTGCAAGGAACGTTAAAGGTTAGCATAAGCTGGTTATGCAAGTCCAGACAAGTTTTTCAGAATGTGTTGCATTATTTGCATGATTTAGAAATTTGATAAACTGTTATGTGTGCACGTGATATTATGTGCAAAAAATATGGTAATGTGCTTTTTGTGATACAAGATGAAATAGACTGTCGATATACAGTAAATGATTTAAGTTGATTATTCTATATTGAACTATACGACATTATAAATGACATGCATGAAAAGCATAAATCATAGAGTTAATGCAAAGAATGATATGCACGAGATATGTAGTCACTGCAAAACATGAGATCTATAAAGCATGATGAAATATGTTTATGTGTTATGTGAAACTGTTAGACTTGCTGAGCCGTCGTGCTCACTGTTGCTTAAAATAAACACTTTCAGATAAGTGCGAGTTATTTGGAGGTTCATATACAGATCACGGAATAAGAGTACATGCTGACTTTCACAATTGATATATATTCTGATAAACCTTTTTGGGGGTAAATAGTGTTACGATATGGTAAGAATTGATTAGTGAAATGTTTGTATGACTTTCGTATACGCAAAACACTTGTATCATTACAAGTCACTAAGGATTCATTGATGTATATTAGATCATAATAAATATGATCTACGTTGCATAAAGTTTGTGTAAAGCGAAGATATTGAATAAACATATATATTGAAAGTTGATTAATGAGTTGTATATACTTACATGTTTAAAATAGTCTAGGTCATACTATACTTGATCTAAGATCTATTATAATTTAATAAAGATTGCGATTCTGAGACAGAAAAATAGTGAAGTTTTAAATAACTGTGTTTTAAACAACTATAATATGGTTGTAGGTTATGAATGAAGTTGTAATAGTTTTAAAAATAAACAAGCTTTATCAATTATGTTATTAAGGCATATTGTGGATTTAAGTACAAGGTTGTACACTAACGCACGGGATCCGTCGTGGCTAGCACGGGAAATTTCGGGGCGTTACAATAATACCATCAATGTCTTCTTGATATATGTTTTTTATTTGGTTTAGTTATAAAAATGGAATTCAATACTGGACCAATTTATAGTTCTCTGTTGTGGGATCAGTTGTGACACCCCAAAATCCCTCTGCTTTCTTCTACTTGGCAGGTCAGACTTTGTGCTCACGTTAAATGCTAAATCGTTATAAGTATAGATGTAATCCAATTCACAAACCTTATCTATCTGAAATTCAGAGTACAAAGCAGAATAGTGATAATATTAAAATATTATTGTTCATTATATCATTTCAGGATAACATGTTTTTATTACAAAAGTCATATAAGACTTTAATACAAAACAGTAAGTTAAATAGTAGATATCTAATCTAGTTTATTCTTTCCCCTCTTGTTCATTCTCGAATCCCTTGGATTATCTTCTCTAACTGCAAATAAAATTTATTTGCAAGGATGAGCTTTAAATAGCTCAGCAAGTTAATTTAATTGAATGAGGAAGTACACATTGTTTCTGAGTTGAAAGAATAATCTTTCCACAATTTATTATTTGAAGTTCACAATTTAAATCATGATCTTTTACTCCTTAATCATTTAGACTCAATATAATCTAACGCTATTCAGGAATATGAAATTTCAAAAAAATGAAAGACGTTTTTCGCGTTAATAGTATTTTTTGGCACTTTTCTTTAGGAAATTTTTAATTGGTTCCCTGACATCTATACCTCATATTAACAATATTTCGTGAAACAAAAAGTTAAAAAGACACAAAGTGTTTTGCTCATGAATATTGATAATCGCTCATTACTGCTCATTTTTCAAGAAAAACTTATATTCATTATTACATGTTTTACTTTCGTAGGAACGTCGTATCTTGAACCAGAATGCCAAAAATACGTACACATTTCTCTAAGAAGCCTATGTTATATCATTAAGATTTAACCTTAGATTAGGTTTTAACCCTAGTTTAGGTTTTAAATTCTTTAATCTTTTAAGATCGTAATAATAATTTTAATTAAATTTCGGGATCTCACATCAGCCTAACCACATCTTAACTATTGTATGAAAAAAATTCTCATTTTACACGTTCCTTAATAACCAATGAAAGTGGAAGATCTTTGGAAATATGGGTGTTAAATGATGCACAAAAATAGTTATTACAACAATTGGGGTTTTGGGTGTTCAATAATACAAATGTATGTAACGAGTTAGACACATCATTGATAGAAGTATTGGTGGAGTGTTGGCGGAGTGAGACAAATACGTTTCATTTCCTCACGGGTGAAATGACAGTAACCCTATAAGATGCCTATTTCATTATAAGATTACCGGTTATAGGCGAATCAATAACATGTACATTAATAAAAAGTCCCAAACAATTTTTTGAATAGATTGAATTTAGTAAATATGTATTGGAGAATGAGAAGGTATATAGTCGAGGGGGTATTATGTTGTCATGGTTGGGCACCAGATTTTGCAAACTGTCTCTAGATGCTAACATAAAAATGATGGTGACGTACACCAAAGCTTATGTATTGTTTATACTATGGAAGATTTTATTCATATCATCAAATCGTTATGTGATACACCCTATATATCTTCTATTTTTACAAGACGTTGACAGAGTCTGTGATTATGCATGGGGAGCTATAGTTTTGGCTTGTTTGTAACGTAGCTTACATAAAGCAACCTGCCTCAATGCTAAGAGCTTCTCGGGATGTTTAACACTTCTCCAGGTATCTTATTGAGTAGTACTGTAGTTGCATGTTTATGTACATTGATATTAGCCCTCGCATTGTATTTGTAATTTCTAACTTGAGCAATTATGACACAGGTTTAGGCTTACGAACGACTGTTAATCGGGAGGCATAATTACGCAAGAGGGGTAGACCATTGGTTTCCCCGTACAAGAGCCTGGTCCTATAGAAGGAATAAGGATAACATTAAAGAATCAACAAAACTATATCCCCACCACAATCAAATATTCTATCGAGGGGACTTTGATGGGATGAAAATTACAATGGTGCGCTGGATGCCATATTCAAAGTTTGATAATTTAGTGGCACAAGAGTACCAGTGTAACGACCCCGAAATTCGACCCATATTCTTACCTTAAATTTTGTATTTATGATACATTATCTTTCTTACGTCCAAATTTCGGTTCGTTAATATATCTTTAACCACCTTAACTGATCCATTAATTGATTTTAAAATTATCAATCACCAAAATTCTCATATAAATTTTTCTTTTTTCTCGATTCAATCGTTGTATTAAGATATTTGGATATTTAAAATCCTTACATTTTGATCCTAGTCCCTGGATCGCAACCTTTACTTATTCTTCTCTTTCTGTAACCCGTATCATAAAGATCAACATTCAACATTTAATGTCATTTATATTCATACAATATTCTTATGTCATAATTCATAGTCAGACATATAATAGTCTTTATCATAATATTCATATTGAACAATTACAGTTCACAATTTAAACTATACTCGTCATATTCGGATCCAACTTATCTGTACATACATCATATCAATATAACTTTGACAAATTAACCACCTTGAATCATAATACAAACATTTAATAATCACATTCATAACCTTTTAGGAAAATCCGTCTCTACAAAATCTGATATTCTTGAAATTCATTTCTTTCCTGCAAAAATATTATTTAAGCAAGTAATGAGCACAACGGCTCAGCAAGTTCAACAGTTTATGTGTCACATAGCACATACCTTAATATGCTTGGTGTGTGTCAAACATCATGTGCTTGTGCTTCTACTTGAACAATATATCTCATATATATTCATATCGTTGCACAAAGAACACATTGTAGTCATATTAATCACGTATCACATAACACATAATTTGTATGCATTTAGAACAAGAATTACATATTATAACAGTTCAACATTTAACATAGAAGGGGCTGAAGAACTTGCCTGGCATCCAGTTATTTAAATTGTTAGCTCAAACTCTTAACTCGATCAACCTATGATCATAAAATAATCAAATAATAATTATTTATCTCTATAGGATATTAATTTACTTAATTAATATCATCTCTAGGCCAATTATTAATTTCTATGGTTAATTATATTAACCTCGTCCTTTAAAATATTAACATAACTTAATATTTAATGCCTTCACTACGGACAACCCGACTCATCGGATAAATTAAACATATTTGGTTGCCCGAAAATTTTATTTAAACATTTTCTAAATTATAACCTTATTAGATTAATATTTAAACATTTAAATATTAATCCCCAATATTTAATATTTTTACAAAAATATTAAATTTAATGCCCAAACATCATTTCTATATTTTTAGTATTTTTCTAGAATTTTCTAGAATTTTTAAACAATTTTTAAACATTTATTTCATTAAAAACTAATTCTGGGGGCATTTTGGTAATTTCCGCGCCCTAGGGACATAACCGGAATTTTCTGGAAAGTCCAGGGGCATTTTCGTACTTTTAGCGCTCTTAGGGACATGTTAGGTATTTCCCGGAAAGCCCAGGGGCGTTTCCGTAAATTTCGCGATGTGAGGGACATAACCGGAATTTTCCGGAAAGCCGGGGGGTATTTCTGTAATTTTGGCAGCTTTAGGGATTCAACCGGCATTAAAGAAAAAGGTCAGGGGTATTTTCGTAACTTCCGGAAATTGATCGGCCGCGCATTGCGCGGACCGACCTCCGGTCGACTCAAAACGACGTCGTTTCTTTCCCTTTTCCAGAATCTTCGTCCGCGCAATGCGCGACCCGACCTTCTTAGCTCAAAACGACGCCGTTTTATTGTCTGCCTCAGAAAAAAAACACGCCCGCGCAATGCGCGGGCCACTGTTCCTTTTCTTCTCCCAGTTTCGCCGTAACAGTACACCACCTTTCCTTCAATTTTCTCCATTTTTGCTCCAAAATTTCACCATAAACTATTCCCAAAAATCACATAATTCATACATATACATCTAAAAATTATTTAGAATAATAATTCTAATTATTTTCTAATTTTTCACAAAATTATTTTAACAATAATAATTCCAAAATAAATTAAATAACATTAGTTTTTATACCTTTCTTGGCTTGTAAATTTCCTCTTGATGGCACCAAAACCTTCCTTTCTTGACAGCCATGGTGGTGTATGGTGGTTGCCGGCATGGTGTGGCGTCGGGTGTGGTAGAGAGGAGAGAGAGAATTTTATTTTGTTTTCTTTTATTTCCCCCCTTTTTCTTTTCTTCCCTTCATTTTCCTTTTATAATATTAATACTTAAACAATTTGGAAACCATTTACAATTCCACCGCCTTAGCCACGCACCAATCTTAGAAGTATCCGGAAATTTCAAAAATATCGCATGCATAATTAATTTTTTAATACATTATGTACTTATTTAGTGTAATAAATATTTTATATAATAAATATAAAATATTTATTTTAATTCACCAAAAATCATAATTTGATTTATAACTAATATTAATACTTTTTTCGGTATTTTACTTAACAAATTTTGTACACGCATAACGACATGCATGTAATCATATAAGGTAATTTATACCTCCAAAAATCATAAAATAAATCATCGGACATATAAAAATTATTTTCCATAATTTTTCACTCCATTACGTGGACAACATGTTACATTAACATGTTCACGTTTCTGAAATATTATCTTTCATAAAAGTCATAATACATCCATTATACATAAATATAATTTTTAATAACTTAAAATATTCCTTTTTCTTATTTATTATTCAATTTCTTTAATATCCATATTAATTTCTTTATATATAAATTATATAATTTAATATTATATAATTTATATAATTACATTCTCCTTTTTAAATAATTTCTTAATTTCCTCTAACTTTATTCCATTTAATCACCTTATATAAATTACATAATTATTCTTATATAATTTATATAATTATTATTTTCTTCATACCTTATTTTAATTTCCGTATATAAATTATATAATTTATTATTATATAATTTATATAATTACTTTTCCTTCTCAATTAATTTCTAAATTTCCTCCATAATTCGTAATTAATTTAAAATCAATATTTACAATTTCTACTAACTTCCTCATTAACTTTTCATAAATTTTTCGGATTAATTTAATTATTAATCCCTTAATTTTCATAATTAATAACATCTATAATTATCAATTAAACATTCACATATATATACAAATGTATATATATACATATCCAATTTTTTCATATTTCACATTACCACATACATTATTAAATCATAATTTCTACATTTTCATAACAATTTAATTGTACAATTTATTGTACCTTTATCTGAAATTCTTTTATTTCTCATAAATTGTTTTAAAACAATTTATTTACTTTTCAATTATTTTAATTCAACACAATTCATCACCATCTCTGTACAAATTTAATTTATCAATTAAATCATATCACATACCTTAATTCACATAAAATAATAATTTCTTTAACAACCTTGATAATTTTATCAATTAACTTCTCATTTAATATTATTAAAGAAATCCTGGAAATTCGGATCCTCACATTCTCCCCCCCTTAACAGGATTCCGTCCTCGGAATCATAATTGCCGTACTAATCATACGTATTTTATTTATCGCACATTACTATACCTTTATCTTGATGAATAACAATTAATTCCATAATAATCATATTTTATTTCTTTAATATCCGTAACTTACAAAAATAATACCATAATTGTCATAATTATCAGAATATTCCATTCTTATTTCAATTCATAATATCGCATTTCACAATTCTCTAAAATTTTATTAATAAGACTTTAATTCATTTCTTGATGTACCTATCAAGATAGTTTCTCATTCTTCGAAAACTTTCTTTTTCTCTAATCGTACTTATCCTTACTTCACTAACTCATTTCATACCTTCTATTACACCTCATTTATACTCTGTACATTCATCATTTTCTTCTTAATTCACATTCATAATCTTCTTCATATTTCATAATTCATTCTTTACTACCTCCATTATTCAACATTAGGTTTTAATACTAACATTTACTTGATTTCTCATAATCCTTATTTGAAATTATTCTAAAATTCCTATTCTTTACTACCTCCATTATTCAACATTAGGTTTTAATACTAACATTTACTTGATTTCTCATAATCCTTATTTGAAATTATTCTAAAATTCCTGGGGTATCACATTCACCCCTCCTTCATAAAATTTCGTCCTCGAAATTTCTATGTACTCGTACTTCACAATTTCTTTACATTTATTCTATATATCTTTATTTTCTTCCTTTCTCGTGATCATTGTACATTGAAATTTCTAATCCATCACATTTCATAATGTATTTGCTTCACAATTATTACTTTCATTATCACTCACAATCAAATAATAATAACCCATCCTACCATCCAATCTTCATAAGAGTAGAGGAAAAATAAAACTTTTTGTAGTATGCTGAATGAACTTTTATCCCGGTTTAACAGTACTTCACTCCCAGAGTACGTCGTACTGCAAACCACTGACAGTGGGTTAGTCTGTCATTAAAGTAAACATGTACCCCGGTTACAGTACTTCACTCCCAGAGTACGTCGTACTGTAAACCCTGACAGTGGATTAGTCTGTCATTAAAGTGATGCATATTTAATCCGTAATTTGGCACGCCAGTAGAACAATCTGTCATGCCCGTGTTTCTTAATCTTTTTGTTCATCTCAGCGTTATGATTCATTCAAAAGTAATTTGATTGGTTATAACTTTCAAAGAATATGAATTCAATATTTCACAAAATTTGTCTAGCTGAATCAATAGCTCAGACTTATATTTCTTCAACGCTTGTCTAGCCAGATCAATTAGCATAGACTTACTTGTAACAATTTATAACTCGCAGAAATTTTCAAAACATTCATCATGTCAAAACTTTTCAAAACGTCTAGCCGAGTCAAATGGCAATAACTTATAGCTTTGACATACTTTTATAAATCAAAATCATTTATGACTTCATGTTACCGCATTATTTTGACAGTCCGTTGAGGATTTCGTCGTTAATAATTCATACACCATAAACCGTACTTTATGGTGTTGAATCATCTTATAACGAAATAGTACCGCACCGTCTCAACAACACGTTGAGCATTCCGTCATTCATCACATCTACACCGGGCAAAAAGGTGCGTGGATGATTCTTTTGAAATACATTTTGATGTGAAAACATTTTTGTCTAGCTGAGACAAGTAGCATAGACACTTTTTAAATCGCTTAAAAATTTCATTTATATTTTTCAAAGCACACACGTGCCAAATCAACTTGAGGCCAAAAATTTTCGAAGTCTAGCAAAGCTAGAAGAGTGGGAATATCCTAACTTCCCTAACATTTTAACATATCTGCCACTTTCAGTTCTTTCACTTAAATATATAATTTATTGCTAGGACTATTTTCATTTATCATATTGAAATTTTCTATCTACTCCAACTATTCTATACCCCCGTATAGTTCATCAAACTTACCACACATTATGAGTCCAGGAACTTACCACAAGAATATGAGTTTTGAAGCTTGTCCTAGCAATATGTAGTCTGAGAACAAGTCAAAGACTATCCATATACTGAGGGGCTCAAACATACCATACAATTATGAGTCATGGACTTACCATATGCATGAGTTTTAAGAACTCGTGCCTAACTTAATATTATCTATCTATCAAAACCCTTAACGCGACTCTAACATTTCAATGATTATCACATAGTAACTAAGTAAACACAAATCCTCCGCCCATACAAAGGATTGTGCAACTCAGTCACCACATGAGTCCTCAAATGAAATTTCGTTCCCAAGTTTTCTACCCCCTTATCATGACCTTTCTGTCATTCATGTCTCCTCATTCTCTGAATTCTTCTTGTACTATTTCATAGTACCATATCTCTTTATAGCATCAAGCTATACCTTGTTGACCATTAACAAGTCTTTCTATTATTTCACACTCTCACTTGATCCCATCATGACCTTGCTTTACAATCCATTCCTTACTCGCTTCCCTTATCTCGTGATCGTATCGTAGTACGATCCTTTCACCATTCTTGATCATGTTATTATGATCTCTTTCTATGCTCTTTAGATTTCCTTTCATCTTTATTGCTTAAATCAGGTGTCCCCTGATTTCCTTTAAGATTCATCTTTGAATCATTTCAAATATTCTTTCAGATTTATTCTTAATTAAACTTATTAATTTTCTCAATTCTCTATCTTCATTCAAATCTTTTCTTAACATCTTCATCTCTTTCTTATAATCTTATATCTTTTTGATTTTCTTAACCTTAGCCAATATCCGAGATATGCATTTCTTAACTTACATCTTTCTATTTTAATTTCCCCATGTTCATCAAACTTATCACGTATTTGGACTCAGGAACTTACCATAATCATATGGTTAAGGAGCTTGTCCTAGTCAGGCCATAGTCGCCCATTCGCTAAAGGGGCTCCACCATATAATCATGAGTCACGAGCTTACTATACGCTTGGGTTTTCAGAACACACAACTAACTGTACTCTTTCTTACTTAGGTTATAGCCTAAGGTATCATTTACCTAAGGTTCATAACCTCTAGCTCTGATACCAACTGTAACGACCCCGAAATTCGACCCATATTCTTACCTTAAATTTTATATTTATGATACATTATCTTTCTTACGTCCAAATTTCGGTTCGTTAATATATCTTTAACCACCTTAACTGATCCATTAATTGATTTTAAAATTATCAATCACCAAAATTCTCATATAAATTTTTCTTTTTTCTCGATTCAATCGTTGTATTAAGATATTTGGATATTTAAAATCCTTACATTTTGATCCTAGTCCCTGGATCGCAACCTTTACTTATTCTTCTCTTTCTGTAACCCGTATCATAAAGATCCACATTCAACATTTAATGTCATTTATATTCATACAATATTCTTATGTCATAATTCATAGTCAGACATATAATAGTCTTTATCATAATATTCATATTGAACAATTACAGTTCACAATTTAAACTATACTCGTCATATTCGGATCCAACTTATCTGTACATACAGCATATCAATATAACTTTGACAAATTAACCACCTTGAATCATAATACAAACATTTAATAATCACATTCATAACCTTTTAGGAAAATCCGTCTCTACAAAATCTGATATTCTTGAAATTCATTTCTTTCCTGCAAAAATATTATTTAAGCAAGTAATGAGCACAACGGCTCAGCAAGTTCAACAGTTTATGTGTCACATAGCACATACCTTAATATGCTTGGTGTGTGTCAAACATCATGTGCTTGTGCTTCTACTTGAACAATATATCTCATATATATTCATATCGTTGCACAAAGAACACATTGTAGTCATATTAATCACGTATCACATAACACATAATTTGTATGCATTTAGAACAAGAATTACATATTATAACAGTTCAACATTTAACATAGAAGGGGCTGAAGAACTTGCCTGGCGTCCAGTTATTTAAATTGTTAGCTCAAACTCTTAACTCGATCAACCTATGATCATAAAATAATCAAATAATAATTATTTATCTCTTTAGGATATTAATTTACTTAATTAATATCATCTCTAGGCCAATTATTAATTTTTATGGTTAATTATATTAACCTCGTCCTTTAAAATATTAACATAACTTAATATTTAATGCCTTCACTACGGACAACCCGACTCATCGGATAAATTAAACATATTTGGTTGCCCGAAAATTTTATTTAAACATTTTCTAAATTATAACCTTATTAGATTAATATTTAAACATTTAAATATTAATCCCCAATATTTAATATTTTTACAAAAATATTAAATTTAATGCCCAAACATCATTTCTATATTTTTAGTATTTTTCTAGAATTTTCTAGAATTTTTAAACAATTTTTAAACATTTATTTCATTAAAAACTAATTCTGGGGGCATTTTGGTAATTTCCACGCCCTAGGGACATAACCGGAATTTTCTGGAAAGTCCAGGGGCATTTTCGTACTTTTAGCGCTCTTAGGGACATGTTAGGTATTTCCCGGAAAGCCCAGGGGCGTTTCCGTAAATTTCGCGATGTGAGGGACATAACCGGAATTTTCCGGAAAGCCGGGGGGTATTTCTGTAATTTTGGCAGCTTTAGGGATTCAACCGGCATTAAAGAAAAAGGTCAGGGGTATTTTCGTAACTTCCGGAAATTGATCGGCCGCGCATTGCGCGGACCGACCTCCGGTCGACTCAAAACGACGTCGTTTCTTTCCCTTTTCCAGAATCTTCGTCCGCGCAATGCGCGACCCGACCTTCTTAGCTCAAAACGACGCCGTTTTATTGTCTGCCTCAGAAAAAAAACACGCCCGCGCAATGCGCGGGCCACTGTTCCTTTTCTTCTCCCAGTTTCGCCGTAACAGTACACCACCTTTCCTTCAATTTTCTCCATTTTTGCTCCAAAATTTCACCATAAACTATTCCCAAAAATCACATAATTCATACATATACATCTAAAAATTATTTAGAATAATAATTCTAATTATTTTCTAATTTTTCACAAAATTATTTTAACAATAATAATTCCAAAATAAATTAAATAACATTAGTTTTTATACCTTTCTTGGCTTGTAAATTTCCTCTTGATGGCACCAAAACCTTCCTTTCTTGACAGCCATGGTGGTGTATGGTGGTTGCCGGCATGGTGTGGCGTCGGGTGTGGTAGAGAGGAGAGAAAGAATTTTATTTTGTTTTCTTTTATTTCCCCCTTTTTTCTTTTCTTCCCTTCATTTTCCTTTTATAATATTAATACTTAAACAATTTGGAAACCATTTACAATTCCACCGCCTTAGCCACGCACCAATCTTAGAAGTATCCGGAAATTTCAAAAATATCGCATGCATAATTAATTTTTTAATACATTATGTACTTATTTAGTGTAATAAATATTTTATATAATAAATATAAAATATTTATTTTAATTCACCAAAAATCATAATTTGATTTATAACTAATATTAATACTTTTTTTTCGGTATTTTACTTAACAAATTTTGTACACGCATAACGACATGCATGTAATCATATAAGGTAATTTATACCTCCAAAAATCATAAAATAAATCATCGGACATATAAAAATTATTTTCCATAATTTTTCACTCCATTACGTGGACAACATGTTACATTAACATGTTCACGTTTCTGAAATATTATCTTTCATAAAAGTCATAATACATCCATTATACATAAATATAATTTTTAATAACTTAAAATATTCCTTTTTCTTATTTATTATTCAATTTCTTTAATATCCATATTAATTTCTTTATATATAAATTATATAATTTAATATTATATAATTTATATAATTACATTCTCCTTTTTAAATAATTTCTTAATTTCCTCTAACTTTATTCCATTTAATCACCTTATATAAATTACATAATTATTCTTATATAATTTATATAATTATTATTTTCTTCATACCTTATTTTAATTTCCGTATATAAATTATATAATTTATTATTATATAATTTATATAATTACTTTTCCTTCTCAATTAATTTCTAAATTTCCTCCATAATTCGTAATTAATTTAAAATCAATATTTACAATTTCTACTAACTTCCTCATTAACTTTTCATAAATTTTTCGGATTAATTTAATTATTAATCCCTTAATTTTCATAATTAATAACATCTATAATTATCAATTAAACATTCACATATATATACAAATGTATATATATACATATCCAATTTTTTCATATTTCACATTACCACATACATTATTAAATCATAATTTCTACATTTTCATAACAATTTAATTGTACAATTTATTGTACCTTTATCTGAAATTCTTTTATTTCTCATAAATTGTTTTTAAACAATTTATTTACTTTTCAATTATTTTAATTCAACACAATTCATCACCATCTCTGTACAAATTTAATTTATCAATTAAATCATATCACATACCTTAATTCACATAAAATAATAATTTCTTTAACAACCTTGATAATTTTATCAATTAACTTCTCATTTAATATTATTAAAGAAATCCTGAAAATTCGGATCCTCACAACCAGACAGCTTGGTAAAGTAGGGCCTCATGTATTCCCCTCATTTGGCTCGATGTCATAGAATTTCAAATACCAGAATGCGTCTTGAGACAATTTGGAGAACTATAAGATATTTTCGAGGCCCCAATAAATATGATTGAACTGCGTTGGGACCAGGAGGAGATCAGCGCAATAAATTATATTAAGCTACAAGGAGAGTACATTGTCACGTGGTATGCCTGGCAAGATATTGTTCTGGATTTTTCTGTGGCTATTAGACATGAGGTTAGTCTTGCTGAATACCTAAGGTGGTATAGGTGCATTATTCGTACTAGAATTAGTAGACCATAAGTTGAACTAGACGAGACATATACACCACGTGGCTTATTTTAGCAGTGCGAGGTTGAAAACCTTGTAAGTTTCATGTGTTGTTATTATGTTTAAAACATTCTGATTTTTTATATGTTGTTTGCTAATCCTATGTACCCTTTTTTTCTACAGATTGATGTAGCTCATGATTTTGTTAGGAACATTATGAGCATACCACTTGTGCACAACCCTCAGCATGTGTACGAGGAGTGGTTGTTCAAGGAAGAAATCTAGGGCGCATTTAATGATCTGAAGGACGTGATCCCAAACGTTCCTCTATATCAGTATGTTAGTTTGTAATATCCATGAACATACAATCAAATTACATATAAAAAGTGGAAACATGATAAAATCAAAATTTAAAATTTTATAAACCATAACCAGGATCGACTTTTATGTGCAATTACTAATTAACAAGCAATAGAGAATTATACCCTTGTAGAACAAAGCTTCCACAAGTACAAGTTCAACTCCAATTCCTTCGCGTTCTCCTTGAATTCCAACGATTAGATTCCTTTGATCAACGTTAGCCACCCAAGTGTTTGACCTCTAGAGGTGATCCACCAAGGAATAATAAGGATTCATGAAGTGGGTGGTTGCAAACCCTAGTTTTCTTTCTTTAGAGAATATGTGATTATTCTCTTAATACTTGTGAAAGAGTGTGTAACCCTAATCCATAATAAGACTCCACTTATTTATAGATATAGACAATCCTCCTAAATGATTATGAGATCAATTATCTTCTTCATAAGAGCAAGTATAGTATGTACTCATCTATCCGGATTCACTAATCCTTTTTTTTAGTGATCCCACGATTAGGAATAATTTTAGTTTTGAGTTATCTGAAATTTAGATTTCATTAACATGATCATCATCATGATTCTAAAAGCATTGCTCAAAACTATGAGTTTATCCATTTAATTAATTTAGCCAATTAATCATGAATAAAGAGATGCCTATAATAAATCTATTATTAACAAACAAATAAGATTACAAAGTATATGCTTATCACATCAAATGTAATTGGCTTGTGTGCATACTACTTTCAATCTCCCACTTGCACTAAAACCAATCGCCATGGTATCTAATACCCATCTTCTCTAAGTGACGATCGTACAAATTGCTTAATAAATACTTTAGTTAATGGAATTGTAATATTGTTTTGAGAGTTTACCATCTTTATGGTGTCATCTCTTTTCAATGATTCCATTAATCATATGAAAATACTACAACACATGTTTGGATTTTAGATGAGTCCTAGGTTCCTTGGCGAATTAAACTCCTTTAATGCTAAGAACCATTCCAAGTTCTAAAATGAACTTGTTCAACCAAACAATCTCCTTTGCAACTTCACTTTTAGCTTTATGCTATGTCTTTGTCACTAAATTAACAACTCTTTGTTGTTTGGAACTTTTTCAACTCACTGCATCACCGTTCAAGATAATCATATAACCTGAAAATGGATATGTTGTTGTCTTGGTTAGTCTGAAAAACCTGAGTCTATAAAGCCCTGTAGTTTCAAATCAGACCTACCATAAGAAACTCCTTTATAATATTCTTCTCCAAGATTGAACTGATATCTACTTATCATTCATAAGCAACATTAGATGTAGTATATATAATCCAAATATGATAAATCCTATTGCCGAAGCATAAGGTTTCTTGATCATGCAATCTCTCTTTTTCGATGTCTACGGAGGCATTTATTAGGAGAGATTTACTCCTTGACTCATCAACATGAGACTTCTCTTGGAGATTTCATACTAAATATTTTTAGCATTGAATCAATGTACGTTTCTTGGGTCAAGTCGAATATCCTTTACGATCTATCTCTATAGACCTTTATTCCCAATAGTAGGATACTTCTTCTAAGTCCTTGATGGAAAAGTGTTTAGACAACTACATCTTTATTGATTGTAGCATTGTATTGTCATTCCTTATCAGTAGAATATCAATATATATACTAAGCATATCACAATGCTCCTACTAACCCTTTTGTACACACTTGGTTCATCCTCGTTTTTGATTAAATCAAACACGTTTGATTGTCTCATCAAAACGGATGTTCCATCTGTGAAAAGATTGCTTCAATCCATTGATGGATCGTTGTGACTTTCATACTTGATTTACTCCACCTTTGGAGATAAATCTCTCTGGTTGTATCATACATACATCCTCAATTAAGGAAGGGCGTCTATATGTCAATTTACCAGATCTCGTATAGTAAGCTATAACTATAAGTAAAATCTGAATGGACTTAAGCATTACCACTAGTAATTTTTTTTTATCATAGTCAACTTATTGACTTTGTTTGAAGCCTTTTTTCACTAGTTAGGTCTTATAGGTCTCCACCTTGCCACGTGCTTTAGTCTTTCTCTAAAGATCCATTTCAAATTTCATGGTCAATAACTATTTCTCTTGAGTTTCTACTACTCATACCTCATCGTATGTAACTGGATCATCGTTCACTATGATGCGTACCTCATCATCATCATCATCTATGATGAATCTATACCTCTTAGGTATCTTTGGTACTAAACCAAATTTACAGCTTGGTTGTGGTACAATAGGTTTATCTATTTGTATAGATTCTTTCACTTGATCTGTAGTATTTTGTGATTCTTGAATTTCTTCAAGATTTATCTTAATCCTACTGGCCCCTTCAAGGATAAACTCATTTTTCTTAGAAGGCGACGTGCTTCATTAAACACCTTTTAATTAGTAGGATTATAGAAATGATACCCTAAACTTTTTTTTATGATATCCCACAAATCTATACTTATCCCAGATCTTGTCCCAAACTTATCCTTTCAAACCTTTTGAAATGTGTTCGACAATCCAAATTTTAACATGCTTAAGACTTATTTTCTCCCTGTCCATAACTTATAAGGAGTCTTAGGAACGGATTTTGAAGGTACATATTTAGTAGATATACTGCCATTTCTAGGACATAACCCCGAAAGGATACTGAAAGATTGGTAAAACTCATCATGTATCATCACTATGTCCATTATGAGAGAATATCATTTGATTTGAGATGATCTAGAAACTAACTACTTAAGTATTCCCTTCTCGATCTAATCAAAGAACTTTAATACTTATACTAGTTGTTATTGTACTTCACTTTTGATTCTTTGAACATTTCCAACGATTTGAATTTGTATTTCATCAAGTACATATATCAAAATCTAAAATTATCAGTGAAAGTAATGAATGAATATCCCCCTTTTGCATATGTTGTCATAGGTCCCATACACAACTGTGTGTACCAACTCTAACAACTCTGCAACTCATTCTCCATGTCAACTAAATGGAGATTTAGTCATATTACCCATGATACAAGATTCACAAGTTATATATGATTCATAATCAAAAGGCTCTAAAAGTCCATCTTTATATAACTTGGTTAGTCTTGTTTTATTAATATGACCAAGTCTACAGTTCTGCACGAAGGTATGATTCATATAATCTTTTTGCCTTTAGTTTGTTCAATTTAAAATATTTTTCATGTAAATCAAATATACAAAGTCTATCAAATAATTAACCAGTTCTAAATAAAATATTATCATTATAAATAGAACAATGATTATTCTTTATTATAATGCCAAAACATTTCTTGTCAATTCATAGAACAAAAATAATGTTTCTTATAAGAACTTGAACATGGTAACAACTTACTAACTTAATAGACTTGCCTGTAGTCAATGTTAAACTGTAAGTTCCTATGGCTAATGTTACAACCTTCGCTCAATTCCTCATGCACATGATTACTTGTCCTTTGTTTAGCCTTCTACTTCTGCTTAGTCTCTATAACGAATTGTATATGTGATACCACAAGCCGGTATCTAATACCCAAGTAGAACTTGACTTATAGAAAGTTCTATTTCATTATGAACAAACCTATATCTTTAATTGAAGTTTCACCAAGCTTCTTCTTCCAGTGTCCCGGCTTATCACAATAAAAGTAAACACCTTTTTTCTCGGGATCACTTTTTTTTATATCCCTTGTTTAGTGTCTTTCTTTTGTCTTCTACCTTTTTTGACTCCTCAGAAACACCTTTGACCCATCTTTTGCTTCCTGAAAGATTCATTTACAAGTAAGACTTGGTCTTTCTTGAAAGGAAAGTTACTCTTATCAGTCTTCAACATAGGAAGCAAATCAGGAAAATTGGCGTCTCGCTTATTAATGTTGAAGTTCACAATAAATTGTGAATAAGAGTCAGCGAGTGACTGCAAGATAAAAAATTTACTCAACTCTCCATCCTTAACAAAACCTAGTTGTCCCAATTTATCAATCCAATTGATCATCTTTAGAACATGTGTCTGTACTGTAGTGCCATCGGTCATTTTAATGATCCGCATTTTTGTTAAATGTTGTAAATATTATAATAATAATGAGAATAAATTTCTGGAACTTTGACAGATATTTTGGTACAAGAAAATTATGTATTATTTGATTTTAAAATAAAAATATATTTTTGTGGAAAAATGAATATGGACTCAATATTTACGAGTTGAGTGTTTTTCCTTTTTTTTAAGGGTTCGCTTTACGAGGAAGTGTTTTTATGAAAAAAGTAAGCATTTCTATTATTTGAAATGACGGGAGTTGGAATTGATTAATTATGTAATCGGATTATTTGTATGTAACTAGGTTGGTTTTTTAGTTAAAGATATTGAGTTAGTTAGGTTTTAACTAATTAACTAATTAACCAATTTAAATGAAATTAAGTGAAAGTAGCACAATTGGAATGAAACTAAGCTAGGAAAGTGAATTGGTAAAGGTGCACTTTAAATGAGCCAATGAGAAGCAAGAATGATTTATTTAAAAAGTAAAAAGTCTAGAGAAATAGGAAAATGTCCACAGTACCCTCAATAAGTTAGATTATGACCTTGGTGTCCTTATTAGTGTGTAATGTCTAATATACCCTTAAATGTTGGTGGGAACTGACTTACATGCCTTTAACTATGCATGGTTAGTTAACTTGATGCTAGTTAGTTATAGGGAAAAGAGATATAGACTATGTATGTATAGATTTTCTAGGATATTAACTAGGTTATTCTCTTCTTCTTCATTTCATCTTATTTTGGCTAAGTGTGAGAGTTTGGAAGAGAGAAAGAAAGAAATAGTGCTTGAGAAAAAGCTTGAGAAAGTGATAGAGAAGTGTTCTAGAGATTGAAATTAATAGCAAAGTGGATCATCCAACCTTGAGAAGCTTTCTAGAAAAGAGGAGAATAGCTCAATGAAGGTTTAAAAGTTTCCTTGTCTTAAACTTTTGAGTTATGTGTGTATATACATGTGCATGGGTGTTTTAATGGTTAAAAGTGTTAGTTATGCGAGTCTATGTGTTAAATGATTGGTTCATAACGAAACCCTAAGTGATAAGGTAGTATTATGAAGGTGGTATGTGTATTTGCATGCTATATTGGATGCTAGATACATATATTTATGGAAAATATGGTTGGTATGGTTAAAAACCTTATGAGGTGTGTTATGTGCATGAAAACCAAATATAAATGGTAGCATATTTGGTTAGAATCATACATGTGTTATATGAGGCTATAATGTTGGTAAATGAACTTTTTATGGAGTATATAAGAAGTGGAGTTTATGAACTCAAAGTTATTTTTTTTGAAAAGTTAGGTCAGGTTTGTAAAATCATATCAAAGGGTGATTTTTGGCCATTTTGAATATTAAATGGTGAAATGAAGTTGAATGACCAAGTTTTAGGTAATTACACGTGTCCGCATTGATTTGGTGTATATGGCAATAAAAATGTGTTTTAGGCGATCGAAAACGTTCGTCAAAACCTAAAATATAAATTTTAGAAAAATAATGTCATTTAAAAACTTATAATATTTTTGAAGGCCTAAACAAGTCATATATATGTTATGTATGCTAAATCAAGTGTTAAAATTAAGTCTTGTAATGTATGACAAAAAATAGCATGAGAATTATTTTGAAAAAAATTCTAAAAAATTGGTTTCTAAGTATTGCGCCGCGGCGGAGGTTTTTGTATTAAACACTGTGTCAGGGCGCAGTGTGGCTGAGACAATCTCGCTAGGGGCGAGATGTTTTGTACTGAACAATGCGCCTGGGAGCAGTATCATGTTTTTGGAAAAAAAATTATTTTGATCCGAAATAAAGTGTTTTGATCTTATATGATAGAATTATGTATTTGTAAATCTTAAATTGATAAAATGGTCAATGAGGTAGGTATTAAGGTATGAGTGAGCAACGTGATATGTGTTAAATTCTATGTAAAGGTAAACGGTGACTTATATGTCAAGATAAACATTTCACATGTATGTAACTAATGCGTGGACCAACATCATGGTTATGTAAGTCATAAACGTGGTAAGGTAGTAACGGTAAAAGTAATCGAGAACAGAGTCAAGTATTCTTTCCGAGCTCTTTTCTTTATAGTTCAGTTGACAGTCATGTATGCTATGTGATTGCCCCAAATCTGGGCCCACACAGCCCAAACTTGAGTTGTCAAAAGACTACAACAAAATTATTACAAGGTAGTACAACGTTTAATAATACAGTGTATAATAATACACAACTAAGTCTTCACTATTATTGCCACACTATTTTACAACACGTGAAGACTACGATAGCTATCTCTCGGGCTCTTACTCCATCCCCTGGCTAGACCCAGCTGCGTTCTCATCTCCTGTTGAAAAACAATGGAACAAAAAGAAAGGGTGAGCTCAAATAACCCAGTAAAGAATATCATGACTAAGATAATGACGAATAAATTATCATTAGCCTTCAACAGTTAAGTTCTTGATAGAATACAATAGACTACAAGGTTTATATCAAAAACTACAGTAAAATTCTTGAACAATGTTCAGATCAATAATAGCAGCGGAATGAGCAATCTATTAGAAGAATAATGCAGACTATAATGTCCACTCGCTTTTCTTTTTAGGAAAAATATCATCAACTTTTATCATCTGAAATACTATTAGTCATGATAATACAAATTCACAATTCCTGGTCATAATCATGCAAATCAACAGTTCATCTTTGCACTACGGACCAAAGATATTCAATATAACACCAAAGGTCATGATTATACAAGTATTCAGCCTTTGGTCATAATCATACAAAACAACAGTTCATCTTTGCACTACAGACCAAAGATATTCAATATAACACCAACGATCATGATTATACCAGTATTCAGCCTTTGGTTATAATCATACCCAACAACAGTTCATCTTTGCACTACGTGTCAAAGAGAACTTTCACCACGTGTCATAAAAGACACCGAACAAATGTATCGCCTTTAACCTATTATATCGCCTTTAACCTATCATCTGTTCAACAATTATATCGCATCTGTGCCACCGGCCACAGATAATCACAACAGCTTGATTCTTGATTATTAGTACAAATAACAATGATACAAATGATGAACAGAAGAAACAGGATAAACAATAAGTATCGTAAGTTTACTTTGTGAATATTCAAATAATGTCCAAATTATTAACATGATGTGGAGTGAAATTCAAAAATGATATTCAAGATCCACAGTTCAGAATAACGGTTACAGTTCAATAGAAATGTTTAGAAAAATAGGAAGGTTCAATTGAAATGATATTAGATGAAGTACAAACTATTAAGGAACATATAATAATTTCAGAAAACTTTATCAAATAGTACTTACCATAGTAAGTTAAGAGTATAAAAGAAATAATATCCCTTACTATAGTAAGTTTGAATAATGGAAGATGAAAAAGATGGTATCCCTTATGAGTATAAAGGAAAATAATATCAGTTACGAATATGAAAGAAAATGATATTACAAACGAATATGGAATAAAAGTGTCATGTGATAATTCGTGTAGATAAATTATTTCCACAAGAGACAAATAAGAAATAAATACAAAGGGTTATTTAGCAACAGACGGTAATCCGCGCAGTAAGGTTATTCCCACAATTTAATAAAATTTGAATACGAAGAGTTATTCACCAAACAGGCGGTAATCCGCGCCGTAAGGTTATTTCCAGAAATTAATAAGGAATGAATACGAAAGATTATTCACCAACAGGCGGTAATCCACGCCGTAAGGTTATTTCCATAATTTAATACATGGAAATAAATGACACATTTTATTAGTAAGAAAGAAACGATATTATTTTCGAGAATCAAAGAATGATAATCCTTTATCGTAGTAAGTTTAAGAGTATGTAATAAAATGACATTCCTTACAAGTAAGAAAATAATACCATTTATGATGATGAAAAGAATGATACCCCTTACCTTAACACGTGACTGGATATTGATTTAAATGAGGTTGATCAACTTGAAAAATTCCTGTACTCTTTTTGGCTTTCAAACACTCAAGATAACCTTATTATTCTCAGAGAAAACTCATAAAATACTTATAGAAAATTTTTATGTTTTAGGTGTGATTTTTTTATTCAACTGAGCAGGCTATTTATATGAGAAAATATTTACAATGCGTGATAGGTGGCAGCACGCCAGTGCTGCAAATTTTCAGCAGCGTGCTCACCAACTAACTCCAGCAACTTTCACATTTTGCAAATTTCATGTGGGCCCCACAGTGGGTCCACATACTATTTACGTTACTATTCACATAAAATAATAATTAATTAATTTTTTTCCTTCCTGTGGGTCCTGCATATAAAATATAATAATGCTACAACAATAATTCAACAATAATATAATAAACACGTTACAAATTATTATTGATTTAATAATATAAATTACTGTGTATTTGTTACTGTGACAATTATTTGGTTCAATAATTTTAACATACAATGCAATAACAATGATATAAAATACAGTGCAATAACAATTATTGAATCAATAATGCAAAATACTGTGTAACAACAATTATTGATGAATACTGTGCAATGACCGCGTTATCAGATTAATAATATGAGATACTGTGCAATATTGTGTGCTACAGTAAAATACCGTATGCTACTATTCTTTTATCATCGGTATTTTAACAATTAACACCGTTGACTATTTTTATTTAAAAAAAGTTACTTCTGTCGTTTTCTATATCCGACAAATATTTCGTTGTAGGGTCCACCGATAATTAGTTATTTTGGTGCCGTCGTACGACCCGAATATTCCCCGACAAAACGAATATTGTCCGACATAATAAAATTTACACATAACATCCTTAACTCTTCACTTTATCAATTTAACCATTTACTATTTCAGGAAAAATATATATGAAGAAAAATTAATTTTGTATTTCATAATTTCGGGGTCTTACAACCTCCTCTCCTTATGAAATTTCGTCCCCAAAATTGACGTACCTGGCATTCCGAAGAGATAAGGATACTTAGATTTCATCTCAAATTCTAGCTCCCAGGTCATTTCCTCAATATCTTGGTTCCTCCATAAAACCTTGACTTGAGGTATAACCTTTGAGCATATGATCTGCTCCTTCTTATCTAAGATCTTGACAGGTACCTCCTCATACGTTAAATCCTCTGCTATAACGTCTGATTCTAACTGAATGACATGGTTTGGGTCCTTCACATATTTACGTAACATAGATATGTGAAAAATGTTATGTCCTCGATTTGCATTTATCACTCTATGTTCCACAAACTTAGATATATTCGTTTGACATAATATAATATATTAAGCCATTACATAAATATATTACATTTATATGTAATGTATTAAAATAATGAGTTTTATTAACTCCATCATTTTCATTAAATTAAAAATACATATATTAACTCACTATTATTAATTAAGTGAATTAATTACCCATTTATGAAATTTAAGTCATAATAATTCCATTGTCGTTCAAGGCTTAATATTCAAATTATATTATTTCGTAATATAATTTTAACTTCATCTCAATTAATTAATATTAACAAATTAATTTTCACCGCTTTCATATTTCATCTCGTAGTTAATTCAAATATTTTAATTTAATAGTTAAATTAACTATTAAATTTTATTTTCAAATGAATGTATATATTTCAACATTTAAATATATACATATTTAATCATCTACATAATTCACATATTTCAATATATATATATATATATATTCAAATGTATATATTACACTTATATATACATTTCATTTTTTGTTATATATTTATATTCAAACCCGTTACATTTTCGTAATAATAATTTTATTTATTAAATTCTTATTATTTAAATAAATTCCAAAAAATTCGGGTTGTCACAGAAAATATATAGATATACATATTACACTTATAAATAAGAGATGATATAAATGGTTCTTTAAATAGAAGAGACCAATTATTAGTCCAAACATAAAAGTCCAATTGTTGGTCAATGTGTTGGCAAAGTGGGTAGTAATATATATATATATATATATATATATATATATATATATATATATATATATATATATATATATGTGTGTGTGTGTGTGTGTGTGTGTGTGTGTGTGTGTGTGTGTGTGTGTGTATGTGCGACGACCCCAAATCACTATACTTACTATAGCTGACTTGGTGCTCACGATAAATGCTAAATCATTAGGTTTATAGATGATTTCCTTTATTCATAAACAAATTTCTCATCTTAATTTCCAAAGATCTTTCATTATTTTATATCAAATCCTTGTAAGCGATATAAGAGACTTAATACTCAATTATAACAATTTATCCTTAAAATTTAGATATTCTATAACTTTACATGTTTTAATATTCACAGCATTAAATCATTAGGATGACTCTTTGGAATAGAGAATCTCGCGGTGAATGTTTGTATCTTCACCCGTGATAAATGTTTGTATCTTTATCCGTGACAAATGGTTGTATCTTTATCCGGTGTAAAATTCTCTTTCCGTACAGAACATTACTCAACTAGTTAAAACTCTCACTCGAAACATATTTGGTTATAGTGATATCTCTTCATATTAATAATCCTACTTATTTGACATTCAGAATAGTAATAACGAGTTATACATGGGTCCGAAGAACCTTAACGATGGATTTGACCAGTCAACATTGCCTAGTCCTGTCTCAGATGTACAACACTCACAAGTTATTTACCAATTCTCATCCAGATAAATAGATCATTATCAATACTATGTTAAGTTTTAAAAATTCTAGGTTTAATCAAAGTAAAGACGTAACAAGAGAATGTGATAAAACTTGATAATATTTATAAAATATTCGATTACATGTGTGAAACTTGTTCTTATTACAAAATGTTATTATGACGACCGTTAAGAAAAATTAAGAAAACTAGTAAACTAGTCTATGCATTTTTTTGTCCTTTCTTCTTTGAGCTGGAACTCTCGGGTTTGTCTGCAAATTAGGTTTATTTGCAAGGATGAGCTAAAATGCTCAGCAAATCTTAAACTCATAGCATATAAGTGAACTCACACCGATATGGATTGTAATGATTCATGGCACAACAATTAATATTACAAAATGTTTTTTGTCTTTCGACATATAACCATTTATAGTGGATATAGAAAGGGAATCAACCTAACGATATCATATGTTATGCATAACATACATGACACTAGTCTAATAATGAACAGTGCGACATATTCGTTCATCTCAGTTTACTTCACATGTCAGGATCGCCCCAAAATAACTTGGTTTGATATAATAAAGCATGATTCGAAATATATCACGAATAAGCATTTCATTTTGCAAGTTATGCCGAAATAAGAAGCAATAACTCTCGTATGAAAGATTTATAACACGTTGCTTGTATAAAATGTATAAATCACATAAAAAGAAAGTAATCAAAAGTTAAGGATAAAAAACTTGCCTTTTTGCACAATTAGGGTTTCCCGGTTGAAGTTAAAAAAGGCATTGAGGAGTTGGGGGCTAATTTGAAGGAAGAGTTACGTGTTTTCCATATAGAGATTTGCAGGGATATTAGTAATATGTTGAGAATGTAGTTTGGTGGACGCCCTGATGTTAGTTATGGTGGGAATGATGGTGGCGATGATGATGCTAAATCTGATAAGGCTGATGAAGTAGGTAATGGTTCGGACAATGCAGAACAATTTGATTTAAAAACAGGTGATGATGTTGGTGATACAGGTGGCGATAACAGTGGCGGAGAGTATGATAAGGTTAAACATATTTGTTTTTTTTATATTTGTTATAAGATTTTGTTTTATCGATTATTTATTATTTTGTTTTTTTAACAGGTTGGCATGAAGCATGACAATCCAACTTCTGATATTTTAAACCCGTCTTTTGGGAAAGAGATCGTTGTTTACAACCCTATTGAGGTCTGTCTTTTTTTTAAACTTAGTTACCTTTTATACATTTGATTGGTTACTTTTTTATAGTATTTCCGTTAATGCTCAGTCAATTTGTAATTTGTAGTTGGAATTTTAATTGTTTTTCTGGCCTTTTTCTAAACTTATAGAGGTGGTTAAAATTGAGGAACAAAATAGTTCGGTGCTCGATGAAATGATTTTAACTACTCAGGATATAATTCATTGTGTTGGAGTGGAGAGAATTGCTTAGAAACCTTGTGTGAGACCGCATCATGCTTCTTCGAAGAGTGTGGCTTTGAGGAGTCCATATACAACGAGGTTTGGTTATGCTACTTCATCTGGTTCTGATGTGGTTCCTTCCAAAATACGAACTGGTGTTTCTGTTTTTCCCAATGTTTGCATGTGTATGCCATCCCAATTTGAAGATGTATTGTTTGATTAATGGTACAAGATTGGGTTAAATAACAGGAAAATGTATGTTATTTAACGTTACACAATTATATATATGTTTATTTTTTTTAAAAATTGGTTTTTAACTTATATTCTTTTATATTGAAGGACTGAAAAATTCTCTGGACGTCATGATAAGATTGAACCTGCATTCAGTTTTGGGTCTGTTATAATATCTTCTAAAATGTGGTTCTACAATTTAAAGACTCCTGGACAGTGGCTTGACCATGATGTAAGTATCTTGTTTTGTGAAACTCTGTTTGTTACCCTTTATTTCATTTTGTTGTTTTTATAAACTATTTTTCTAATGTGATATTTCAATAAATTATTTTTGGTTACCTTATATATGTGCTTTGGTCACTAGGTTAGACAATATTGGTTACCTATATCAATTTTTTTTTTTATAGCTTAAGAATTTTTGTTTGTTTTTTGGTCCAGTATATCAACATTTCCTTGTAGTACTTTAGGAAATTGGCTAGACAGTCTGATATTTCAATAAATTATAGTTGGTTACCTTAAATATGTGTTTTGGTCACTAGGTTAAACAATATTGGTTACCTGTATCAAATTTTTTTTTAGCTTACGATTTTTTGTTTATTTGTTGGTCCAGCATATCAAAATTTTCTTGTATTACTTCTGCAAATTGGCTAGACAGTCTGATATTTCGTTAAATTATATTTTGGTTACCTGATATATATGCTTTGATCACTAGGTTAGATAGTTTTGGTTACCTATAGCAGAAAATTTTATTTTATAGCTGATAGATTTTTGTTTGTTTGTTGTTCCAGCATATCAACATTGCTTTCTACTACTTCAGGAAATTGGCCAGACACTCTGCTAATATTAAGATCAGGGTTACTACTACAGATTGTTGTTTTCATGCCAAGTTGTTTGCTTTATATGGTCAATACTGTGTTCAAAATGCAGATACGACTCTATTGTCGGGGGATGGTGATGTCGCTCAATACATTCGTGGATATTCGATGGATATAAACACACCTTGGATTGATGTTAATTTTATAATGTTTCCCATTCACATGACAGCTCCAGATCATTGGTTTTTATTGATATTTGATGTGCATCGTAGAGCTCTAGTAGTTTACAATTCTCTACGACCTACCAAGACAGTAATGCGAACAAACATAATGGATGTTTGTAAGGCTTACATTTTCATTTTACCTATAATATTGTCTAAGTGTGGGTTTCAGAAGGGTAGGTTAGATATTGATTTTCAAAGTCAACCATATATTCAGAAGGGGGAGCAGGATTTAATTGAACTTGAGTTTGCAGAAGGGGTGCCTGAACAAATTGAGGGGTAAGTTTTCTATTTTTTAATTTATTGTAGTATTCAACCTAGTATGATGTTTGGTTTGATTTGTTTTATGTTTTGTTTGTTTTTGTAGTGATTGCGGGATGTTTACGGTTTGTTTTGCTGAACATTTTCTTCATCAAAAGTTTGATGAAATTCCTAAACCATTTTCCATCATCCAGTACAGGAAGAAATTATGTGTTCACCTATTCATGCATGCTAGGAACAAGCAAATAGAGGGATATGATTATGATAGAGAATATCCAGGCAGATTTATTCTAGAATAGTGGTTTGGTTGTATATATATATATATATATATATATATATATATATATATATATATATATTTCTAACGTGGTTGTATTTGGGAATTCATAAACATTTGTTATGGTTACTGACTTGTTATTGGCTACTGAATTCTTATGTTAACGTAATTACGTATTTGTGTCTATTACCAATTGTTTGACTCATATTGTGTTTTTCGGGCTATTTTGTTTAGAGGTTACCAGAATATATGTAATTTGTAACTATTATAATTTGACAAAAAATATATATGATTGGTAACCAAATATATCTAATTGGTAACCATTTAAGTAATTAACAAAGTAAACAGAAGTTACCAAATACTTATATGGTAGTAACCAATATATATGCAATTGGTAACCAGTCTTGTGTAACACATATTCTGCATTCCGCTGATAATCACATCGATACTTCTAATGCTTTGGTTGCAAATTAAATACTGAACAAGTACACCTAGGTAATCAAACAATTATATGAAGGTAACCAATTATGGAATAGTGTAATGGGATTTGATTTTATGGTGGTGTTTCAGTTAGACTATGGGAATTGTCCAACGTTGTAGGAAACATAAGTAACCAAATACTTATATGTAAGTTACCAAAATATATGTAATTTGTAGCCATTATAATTTGACAAATATATCTAATTGGTAACCATTTAGGTAATTTACAAGTAAACAGAAGTAACCAAATACTTATATGGCAGTAACCAATATAGATGCAATTGGTAACCAGTCTTGTGTAACACATTTTCTGTATTCAGCTGATAATCAAATTAATACTTCTAATGCTCTGGTTGCAAATTAAATACTAAACAAGTACACCTAGGTAACCAAACAATTATATGAAGGTAACCACTTATGGAACAATATAATGGAGTGTGATTTTATGGTGGCGTTTCAGTTAGACTATGGTAATTGTCCATCGTTGTAGGAAACATAAGTAACCAAATACTTATATGTAAGTAACCAGAATATATATAATTTGACAAAATATATATATGATTGGTAACCAAATATATCTAATTGGTAACCATTTAAGTAATTAACAAGTAAACAAAAGTAACCAAATACTTATATAGAAGTAACCAATATATATGCAATTGGTAACCAGTCTGGTTATTCCCACAAATTAATAAGGAATGAATACGAAAGGTTATTCACCAAACATGCGGTAGTCCGCGTAGTCAGATTATTCCCATAAATTAATATATGGAGATAAATGACACATCTTACGAGTAAGAAAGAAACGATATTATTTTCGAGAATCAAATAATGATAATCCCTTACCATAGTAAGTTTGAATAATGAAAGATGAAAAAGATGACATCCCTTACCTTAACACGTGACTGGATATGAAGTTGGTCGACCTATATTTTTATAATTTAATTAGTAACTACCATATATAATTTTATGGTGTATACCAATTCGTATGAAATCATCAAAAGTGATTTGATAAAATAAAGTAGAATAGCTTCAATATAGTTTTTGAAGAAAATAATATTTCAAAATGAATCTTCCAAAGGAAGCTTTTCAAAATGAATCTTCCAAAGGAAGAGTCTTCTAAAGGAAGATTTATAAACATCATGTGATGTGTGTGGTTACTTATATAACTTTTATAAAAAGACTTACTTGGTCAGTACTCGTACACTTACAGATCTTTACAAATACTCAAGATAATTTTAGCACACTCAAAGAGAACTTGTACAAAGAAATATTTGGAGAGTGAAAGAAAGAATAAGCAAGGAAGTTTTTTATGAAAAAACCTTAAGTTAAGGCCTCTATTTATAGCAAAAAATCTTATCATCACCGAGATTTCCTAATTTAATCCACACCGTATATTTCAAGATAATGTTTAATCCATACCACTCATTTCATCTTTTAAGATTTCCTTAATCTAAATCATTCATTTAAAGATCATCTTTTAATCTATACCATTCAATTTACTTTATATATAAAACAACTAACTTTAAATAAATCAATTAACTTTATATATAAAAATAAATAACTTTATATAATTTATCATAATAAAAATAAATAACTTTATCAATTCAATTATTCAACAATAATTCACAATTATTCATTATTATGGCTAATTGTTGTAAATGCAGTGTAGTTGGCTTTTCGAGGTAGATAAATAGAAAAATCAACTAATAATAGAATACAACAGTTTAATCAGTATCATAACAGAGATAACAATAATGTTGAAAATAAATAAGAAAATAACACGTTACTGTGTAATGACAATTATTGATTCAATAATGTGAATTATTGTGCATATGCTACTGTGACAATTATCAGCTCAATAATATGAATTATTATGCATGTGACAATTATTGGTTCAATAAAGTCAATATAGTACAATAACCACTTTATTAGTTTAATAATTAATATGAAACACTGTGCAATACCTTGTGTTACTATGTAATACTGTATGTTACTATTCCTTTACCACCGGGTATTTTAACAGTTCAAGGTGATAGTACCGTTGACTATATTTATTTAGAAATGTTACATATGTCACTTTCTATATCCGACAATAATTCGTTGTGGGGGTCCACCATTATTTTGTTATTTTGGCGCCGTCGTACGAATCGAATATTTCCTGACAAAACGAATATTCTCCGACCAAACGAATATTGTCCTACATAATAAAATTTGCACATAACATCCTTAACTTTTAACCTTATCAATTTAACCACCTACTGTTTCAGGAAAAATATATATGAAAAAAAATTAAATTTTGAATTTCATAAAATTCGGGATCCTACAATAAAAAAATAGCTCACAGGGGACGGTATCTTTGCCGACGGCATAAAAGTTGTCGCTAATGACTCCATTGGCACATAGCCATTGCTATTGACCTCCGTTGTTAATGACCCCATTAACGATGGCATTTTGTCGGGAAATAAGTTCATTCTGTCGATAATGACTTTTTTTTAGCTCTTCAACTATGCGGGGAGGAAAATAAAAAGGGCGACGGATTCAAATAATATTGGTGGGCGGAATTGCCGTTGCTAATGACCCATTCTCGTCGGTGTCATGACTATCCACGTCGTTGTCGTCAAGAATGACTTTGTAATAGGCTCGACATCATCCCTCAATTTTATACCCATTTTCCAAATTTCCCTTTTCTTAAATTTTAGCGCGCTTTTTCCTTCTCTCTCTTCCCCGATTTGTTCATCGCTCTCCCACCGGTGACGACTCCCAAGTTGTTCTCACTCTTCCTTTTTGTCTTCGCCGCACGCACAATGTAACACCCCCTTCCCGACTAGTGGAAAGGGAGGCTACGCACAAAAGAACTCTAAGCATAATGTCAAAATAAAATGGAACTCTCTTCACACTTACTCTTGAATCCCCTTGTAAACCCTGCCGGAAGAGAAACACAGTATGAGCCAAATGCACAGTAAGAATAAAGAGTGCAGAAATAAGAACTGAAATTGAATAACAAAATCAACTTAACTAAACTGAGATTAACAAAATCAACTGAACTGAATTACATAATCTTACTGAACTGAACTGAATAACATCATCTACTGAACTGAACTGATCTACTGAACTGAAAGTGATGCACTGAACTGAACTGATTTACTGAACAACATAAAAGACTGAATTGAATGGTTGTGTTTATTTCATACCGAGCTCAGAACAAAATAGAAATATACATTGTCACAAAGACAAGTCAAAATACTGCCACACAAGTAGGCACACGTTGGACTGCAGATCCAAATGCATACAAAATCGAAAAGGTGTACTCAGCACTACGAACAACACCAAATCGCAGAACAGAACAGAATAAAATGCTAGGGTCGACCCATACACCTCCCACAACAAAACAACAAATGTCCACCGAAACACAAAATGGAGACGCCGTGGACTGATCACACCGCCACGAAAAGTGTTATGCCTTAGTGTCCAGAGACATGCTTGTGATACCCCCACAGGTGGTTATAGCTCAGGTATACCCTACGATACTTTCTAACAAAAATAGTATGTCACAACGAATGCGACACAATATCACAAAAAGGGTTCTAATACGCACATGCTAAACCGAAATAAATCGACACAAGGTCTCCCAAATATACTAACATGTACGTTTCTACAGAATCAAAATAAATACTACACATGCTTAATAAGTCTAAATAGTACAAGATAAGTTGCGAATATCTAAAATCAAACAAAACTATCATATGCATTTGACTATGAACAATATATCTAGATAATATCCAAATTTTAATGAGGAACAAAACAAACAAATTAAAATCAAATGAGTGTCGCTGAAGGAGTACGCAATTCGTACCTGGAATAAGCAATGTAATACCCAAAATTATACTTCAAAACTGACTTGTTAAATTCCCTCCGTTGGAACTAATTAAACAAAATAAAGGAATAAATAACTAAATAAATAATTGATTAAACTTTACACAATTTCTTTCTCTCAGGCGAATCTGAAATCCTTCCGTTCTAAACAAACTTCTATCTAAAGTTATACATACATAAATATTCTAATCATGGTAACGTATATATTAATAAATAATAATATTTTTGTTCCTTTTGAAATACATATGAGTATATTCACAATTATATTCTTTCCATTTTTAATTCTATTACAAATAAATATTATTATTATTATTATTATTATTATTATTATTATTATTATTATTATTATTATTATTATTATTATTATTATTATGTCAAAACTCTAAAGTTACAAAAATAATAATTTAATATCCCAAAATGCTAATTACTAACAGAGATATATACCCAAAATATATACACTAACAAACTAAATAACATACAAAAATTAAAGTTACAAAATTAAAACTAATTCAGAAAATTAAATAATTACACAAAAAAAAAAAAAAAAAACATACCCGAAATTAAGAAGAGATCCACCGTCTTCAAAGAAAATAAAAAGAAATTTGGACTTATATCAATACCCAAAATCCAAAGAAGGAAAAAAAAAAATATTTAACTAGGGATGTTCTTACTTAAAAGTCCCTCACACAACAAGGTCATTTCTGACAATGGGATGTCCTTATTGTTTTGATATTCTAAATGGAAAGTAGTAGGGTCATATATATAGGTGAAGGAATGGAGGATGACTTTTAAAATGGGTGATGTGGGACTATGAAAATGAGTGGGTATTACATTACTTCCCCCTTAACGAGGATTCCGTCCCCGGAATAAAAAAAAAGGGACGGACCTAATTATCAAAAGATGCAAAAACTTCACTTGAATATAATTTTAACAAAACAAACAAAATGATTTTCCTCCGGAATCTTATCTGAAGGATAGTGCACCACGTGCAACAGATGGTAATGACAACTCTTCAACACTGAGACACGAAATACGTTATACACATAAGCTAACTGAAATGTGACTTCGTCAACCCATTCTAAAATTAATGTGACAATAAAACGCGGACTAAGTAGTTCTCCCTAGCACCTTAAGATTTCAAAATATTCCAATCTCAATTCGAATTAATTCTCAAATATTATTACTCCAAAGAATATACCACTAAAATATCTAAATCACCATATTAAACTCCAAGTCATGTTCCATTATTTGCAACTGCCTACTCTAAACTATTTAAGGTCTCAAAATCTATTGAATTTCATCACTTAATATATAACCATTTAAATAAATCAATCATTTCTTAGTGCAAACCTTAGTCCAACAAATTTTAAGATTTTCTCATACTATTACAAAATCTTCATATAACAAAACTCCAAAATAGCTGCAAAATTGATCATTAGCCTCAAGGATTAATTTAATTACCTCGAATATCTATAACTCAAGTTTACAAGAGATCATTTATACATACTTAATAGTTTTCACTTATCATATTGTCCCATCAATATACATACATCACATTATCCACGAGCTTAACATAAATCCAACACAACCCAAATCAAATCCTTAAGTCTAAGATCAAAACAGATTGTTACTAAAAGCACTCTAATGATTAATTCTCCAAAATCTAATACTTGTTGATACAAATACTCATATCATAATCATATTACATATATGATCATTTCTTAACTGTACAAAATATAGTTTTATTTTTCTTAATGCTCCAGTCACAATTCTTAACTAATAT
Source organism: Hedera helix (assembly GCA_947179155.2). Lineage (NCBI taxonomy): Eukaryota > Viridiplantae > Streptophyta > Magnoliopsida > Apiales > Araliaceae > Hedera > Hedera helix. Next base: position 4,283,623 of record OX359284.1, on the reverse strand, counting down.
CCTTACTCCATTGTATAACAATAATAATCTTGACAAATTATCTCACTTTCCTCATATCAACTACAAATCAAAACAGATTAACATTTGGCCAAAATCAAGACCAACCAAACAGAGAACCAAATCAAAACAAACTTATATGTCTGCCTAGTGATTTATCTATAACTCACAGATCAAGCCTAAAGGCAATCTACATAATCATAACCTAAGCTCTGACTGTCCATCCCAAGAATCATATCAAAGTCGTACATATGCATCGATCAAAAATTAGCCCCACGAATCTTTATTTCCAAAACTAATAGAAATAACCTCGGTACAAATCAGAGATAACAAAAAAAATTCTCATCGGAGCAGCAATAGATATAGCAGAATCCAAGGACTGGGATGACATACCAAGATGTCAAACAAAAGGATACGAAACAATCGAATGAGAATAGTCAAAATTAATAAAAGTCTCAAGATGATTTAGGTAATTTTTCTAGGATTATTATTGAAGAAGGAAAAAGAAAAATCTTGTGGTGGGTTGAGATGGAGCGTAAAACGCACTCACTCATAAACACATGAAAAACGAGAAGGAGCGTAAAACACACTCGCTGGTGAGATGGAGCATAAAATGCACTCACCATGAAAAACAAATGATGAAGAAAGAAAAAAAATGGGATGGAGCATAAAATGCACCCATTTAAAAGAAGAAAAAAAATGAAAAAGTACTTTAAAAAAAATTGATATTAATAATCCTAGTGATTTTTTCAAGATTAAAAACATTTTGATCTTCTAGTTATATGTGTCTATATTAATGAAAAATGATGTGAAAAGTAAGACTATAGCGTTTTGTTGTTAAACTAACCATTTTTGATATCATTTATGAGACATTTAATTATGTGAGCAGATCTAAGTTTTTTTTTTAGTTTGATACATTTGGATACACACACACACATACGAAAGATCTTGAGTAAGTAAGATTAATAAATATGTTAAAGTTTTAGATTTTGCATGATTTTGAAATTTTCTTTGAGTTATCATTTAAAAAAATCATTGAGACTGATGTTGAAATTTATATTGATCTGTTGCTCAAGTAAGTTGTTTGGTTATTAGTTTTATTTTTATAGTTTTTATTTTTGTTTTGCCCGAGTACGAGCAAAAAGCTAACTGTGGGGGTATTTGATAGGGTTAAGTTATATGCTATTTTTATTCCCTAATACTTAGTTTTTATATGTATTGTATGCTTAAATGTTTAATTATTTAGCTTATTTTGTTTTTAATAGGTTTTATAGGATTTTAGTTAATTTATGTTAATTTAGGTATTTTTATATATTTTTTTATTTATGTGTTTTTATTTCTTTTTAGTGTTTTAGGTGTTTTATTTATTATTATGTGTTTTTATTATTTTTAGTACTTTTATATTATTTTTATTTATTTTTAATTAATTTATATTTATTTTTGTAGGAATATTAAACTTTGGGGGCATTTTTGTAAATTTCGCAAAGTCAGATGGCAATTTGGTAAACAAACCGCTCGGTGGCAATTTTGTAATTTCTGGAAAATCGACGTGCGCGCATTGCGCGCGGATGGAACGGCAGCGAGGAAAAGAACGACGTCGTTTATGGCAAACGAAAGGCCCGCGCAATGCGCGGCCATGCGACAGAAACACGGAGCAGCTGAAACAACGCCGTTTCAGCTAAAGAGGCGTCCGCGCAATGCGCGGACTGGCGTGCGTTTCACTGTAGCGAGTCCCTTGTTTATTTGGCGCGTTAATTCTGGAAACGAGATTATTCGCGATTTATTGCTACTTTTTGATTCCAAATTGGATTTTAATTCCAATTAGGGTTAGGAAAATAATTATTTTACTTTTATTTTATTTTTAATTGTAAATCCTATTAGGGTTTGGACAAGTTAGGAGGTTTATGGAGCCTATAAATAGAGGGCTTAAGACACAATGTAAAATACCACTTTTCTTAGAATAAAAATTCTTTCTTCTATTCTTTAGTGTTCTCTATTATTATGAGTAGTTAATTTATTTTTCTTGGTTTAAGTGATTGAAGCCATCAAGATTTATACACTGTGAGATCTAATTTATTTTAATTGTTCAATTTATATTTTGAGTATTGAATATTTTTCTGTGTTTAATTTTATGATTAATTCGTTTAATTGCTAGGATGCATACTAGTTTATTATTCGTTGAAATCTATTGCTAAATTAAATATCAAATCCGTAATTGTTTGGTCACTTTAATTTGCGAAACAACTAAGATTAATAATTATTTTGCTTATCAAAATATTGTTATATCTTAGGAAAAATATTCATCTAAATTAAATGCAGACGCTTGGATTGTGTTGTTTAGTTCAACGATCTCTCTATTTCTTTATGTTGCTACTAGGTTAAATCTTTAGCGCTTGTCTGAGATTATTTAGTAGTAAGGGTTATTTAGATCACTTCTTTCTGCTTAACTAAAATTAAGGAGAGATGGAAAAATTATTCGAATGGGAGTAATTATTCCACGTTGAATATTTAAAATATGAATAGAGTTATTCTTGCATCAGTGATCAGTTGTAAATTCTTGATGGTGGATCTTAACTTAAACCAAAGCTTTTTATTTTTATTTATTTCTTGCATAATTATTTTAATTAGTTTTATTTAAATTATTTCTTTAATTACAAAACCTCCCAATTCTTGTTTGCAAAAACATAAAATTAAATAATCATTCTCTGTGGGATCGACTCTTACTTGCACTACTACATATTTATTTTTTCCAAAGTAAGATTTTATTTTTGGGTGCTTGCGACATCACACCAAATTTTGGCGCCGTTGCCGGGGAATGATTTTAATTTAATTTTGTGCTTTTGTAATTATGTATTTAATTTAGTATTTTTTAATTTTTTAGTTTTTAGTTTTCTAGTTTTTCATAATTTAATTTAGTTGTGCAGGTTCAAAATGGAATTCATGCATGATTATGTCAATGAGGTAACTATTTATTCTCTTGAGCAACAAATTGATACCCTAACTTCTCTTGTTTATCAAATGGTTGCAGATCGTGCACAACCAATGGAAGCTTGTAGGATTTGTGCGGTGGTAGGACATCCAACTAATATGTGCCCCATTCTTCAAGAGGAGCCCTATGAGCAAGTCAATATAACAAGTGGTTTCCCTAGTCAACCCCAATGAAGATATGATCCCTATTCAAACGCGTATAATTCAGGATGGAGGGATCATCCTAATTTTGGCTATGAGAATCCACAAATGAATCCGCCCACAAATCAGAATTTTTAAGTTATCAACAATACATGCAACCATATCCCCAACAATAACAGGGCCAATCATTTAATTCTGATATGTCTTTAGAGGATATGATTAAATTAATTGAAACTAACACTTTGCAATTTCAACAAGAAACGAAGGCAAATATACAGAATTTGGAAAAACAAATGGGCCAAATGGCAATTGCACTCAGTCACTTGGAGGAACTAGATTCTGAAGAATTACCTTCTCAAACGGTTAATAATCTCACGGAGAATACATGTGCACAAGTGTTAAAAAGTGTTAATGATGTAGAAGATCCAGAAAAGACAGTCACTCCATCACCGAAACAAGAGAAAGCAAACAACATCAATGAAGCGGACAATGTTCATGTAGACGATGATGTTATTTTTAATGATGACATGCTTGAGGTGGTGGAAGTTGTTGAGGAAATAAACAAGAAAAAGTTAGAGATTGCAATTATCAACAATTTGGAGTTAGAGGAAGAAGACGCAATTGAGCAGAAACAAGATTTGAAGGAGGATGAAACTTCATTAAATTCTTTACCAATGATTATTGATAATAATGCAATTATTTTCATTTCATTACCTATTACTCATAACAAATTTTCATCGTTTGTTTTGCAGGATCCCATTATAACTTTAAAAAATCTTCATAGTTATCTCCAATATTTATTATTTGAAAAGGGAGTTGAACGTTCATGTTAAATACAAGGGAGATTGAATCTACCGATAAAGAATAATGTGCTGGATGGGGTACTGAAAATTCACGAAGTGGGAGTAACATAGTACTTTGGCCTGCTGTCAAGCCAATGACAATAAACAAAGGCGCTGCTTGGGAGGCAACCCAAGAACTCAGATTTGCATTTCTCTTCCTTTTTCTTTTTATAGTTATTTTTGCATTTTTCTTTGCATTTTATTTTACATTGGGGACAATGTAAATTTTAAGTGTGGGGGAAGGGATTTAGGTTATTTATTTTATTTTTAGGGAATTTTAAAATTTTGTTTTATTTAAAAAAAAATTATTTTATTTTTAGGGAATTTTAAAAAATTTTGGAATTTTGTAGGTATATTCACTGCAAACCCTCATGAGACAAAACTCGTCCACTTGGGGTAACCTTGGGGTTTAAAGGCTTGTTGTTGCACATGCTAAGTGTAACCGTGTTTCCTACGAAAATGAGGTAGTTTTTTTAGTTTTTTATTTTTTTAGGATGAGTCACTTGAGCAATGAGTTAATTGAATTTTAAATTTTTAGCCAATGATAAAAATTTTGATTTTTATTTAATAACTCTTGGGAAAATGATAAATTTTTGCTTAGTTTGAATTTTTGACTTTTTCTTGATTATTACTTTGTTTAAGATCTTTTAAATTTTTATGCACCTATATCCATTTGTTTGAGCAAGTTTTAATTTAGAGAAAGTTTATATGGTTAAATGCTTATGGAAGATATTTTTGAACTCTATATTTGATTTGGTCATTATTTGAAGTAAAATATAAGACAAAATATAATTTGGAGGAGATGATTTAGGTAATTTTTCTAGGATTATTATTGAAGAAGGAAAAAGAAAAATCTTGTGGTGGGTTGAGATGGAGCGTAAAACGCACTCACTCATAAACACATGAAAAGCGAGAAGAAGCGTAAAACACACTCGCTGGTGAGATGGAGCATAAAATACACTCATCGTGAAAAAAAAAATGATAAAGAAAGAAAAAAAATGGGATGGAGCATAAAATGCACCCATTTAAAAGAAGAAAAAATGAAAAAGTACTTTAAAAAAAATTGATATTAATAATCCTAGTGAATTTATCAAGATTAAAAATATTTTGATCTTCTAGTTATATGTGTCTATATTAATGAAAAATGATGTGAAAAGTAAGACTATAGAGTTTTGTTGTTAAACTAACCATTTTTGATATCATTTATGAGAGATTTAATTATGTGAGCAAATCTAAGTTTTTTTGCTAGTTTGATACATTTGGATACACACACACACATACAAAAGATCTTGAGTAAGTAAGATTAATAAATATGTTAAAGTTTTAGATTTTGCATGGTTTTGAAATTTTCTTTGAGTTATCATTTAAAAAAATCATTGAGACTGATGTTGAAATTTATATTGATCTGTTGCTCAAGTAAGTTGTTTGGTTATTAGTTTTATTTTTATAGTTTTTATTTTTGTTTTGCCCGAGGACGAGCAAAAAGCTAACTGTGGGGGTATTTGATAGAGTTAATTTATATGCTATTTTTATTCCCTAATACTTAGTTTTTATATTTATTGTATGCTTAAATGTTTAATTATTTAGCTTATTTTGTTTTTAATAGGTTTTATAGGATTTTAGTTAATTTATGTTAATTTAGGTATTTTTATATATTTTTTTATTTATGTGTTTTTATTTATTTTTAGTGTTTTAGGTGTTTTATTTATTATTATACGTTTTTATTATTTTTAGTATTTTTATATTATTTTTATTTATTTTTAATTAATTTATATTTATTTTTGTAGGAAAATTAAACTTTGGGGGCATTTTTGTAAATTCTGCAAAGTCAGATGGCAATTTGGTAAATAAACCGCTCGGTGGAAATTCTATAATTTCCGAAAAATCGACGCACGCGCATTGCGCGCCGATGGAACGGCATCGAGGAAAAGAATGACGTCGTTTATGGCAAACGAAAGGCCCGCGCAATGCGCGACCATGCGACAGAAACACGGAGCAGCTGAAACGACGCCGTTTCAGCTAAAGAGGCATCCGCGCAATGCGCGGACTGGCGTGCGTTTCACTGTAGCGAGTGCCTTGTTTGTTTGGCGCGTTAATTCTGGAAACGAGATTATTCGCAATTTATTGCTACTTTTTGATTCCAAATTGGATTTTAATTCGAATTAGGGTTAGGAAAATAATTATTTTACTTTTATTTTATTTTTAATTATAAATCCTATTAGGGTTTGGACAAGTTAGGAGGTTTATGGAGCCTATAAATAGAGGGCTTAAGACACAATGTAAAATACAATTTTTCTTAGAATAAAAATTCTCTCTTCTATTCTTTAGTGTTCTCTATTATTATGAGTGGTTAATTTATTTTTCTTGGTTTAAGTGATTGAAGCCATCAAGATTTGTACACTACGAGATCTAATTTATTTTAATTGTTCAATTTATATTTTGAGTATTGAATATTTTTTTGTGTTTAATTTTATGATTAATTCGTTTAATTGCTAGGATGCATACTAGTTTATTATTCGTTGAAATCTATTGCTAAATTAAATATCAAATCCGTAATTGTTTGGTCACTTTAATTTGCGAAGCAACTAAGATTAATAATTAGTTTGCTTATCAAAATATTGTTATATCTTAGGAAAAATATTCATCTAAATTAAATGCAGGCGCTTGGATTGTGTTGTTTAGTTCAACGATCTCTCTATTTCTTTATGCTGCTGCTAGGTTAAATCTTTAGCGCTTGTCTGAGATTATTTAGTTGTAAGGGTTATTTAGATCGCTTGTTTCTGCTTAACTTAAATTAAGGTGAGATGGAAAAATTATTCGAATGTGAGTAATTATTCCACGTTGAATATTTAAAATATGAATTGAGTTATTCTTGCATCAGTAATCAGTTGTAAATTCTTGATGGTGGATCTTAACTTAAACCAAGGTTTTTTATTTTTATTTATTTCTTGCATAATTATTTTAATTAGTTTTATTTAAATTATTTCTTTAATTACAAAACCCCTCAATTCTTGTTTGCAAAAACATAAAATTAAATAATCATTCTCTGTGGGATCGACTCTTACTTGCACTACTACATATTTATTTTTTCCAAAGTAAGATTTTATTTTTGGGTGCTTGCGATATCACACCCCTTTCCATTTTTAATTCTATTACAAACAAATATTATTATTATTATTATTATTATTATTATTATTATTATTATTATTATTATTATTATTATTATTATTATGTCAAAACTCTAAAGTTACAAAAACAATAATTTAATATCCCAAAATGCTAATTACTAACAGAGATATATACCCAAAATATATATACTAACAAACTAAATAATATACAAAAATTAAAGTTACAAAATTAAAACTAATACGGAAAATTAAATAATTACACAAAAAAGAGACATACTCGAAATTAAGAAGAGATCCACCGTCTCCAAAGAAAACCAAAAAAAAATTTCGGCTTATATTAATATCCAAAATCCAAAGAAGGAAAAAAATAATATTTAACTAGGGAGGTTCTTACTTAAAAGCTCCTCACACAACAAGGTCATTTCTCACAATGGGAGGTCCTTATTGTTTGAATGTTTTAAATGGGAAGTCGAAGGGTCATATATATAGGTGAAGGAATGGAGGATGACTTTTAAAATGGGTGATGTGGGACTATGGAAATGAGTGGATATTACATTACTTCCTCCTTAACGAGGATTCCGTCCCCGGAATAAAAAAAAATGGGATGAATCTAATTATCAAAAGATGCAAAAACTTCAAATGTAATACTCACTCCTTTCCATAGTCCCACATCACCCACTTTAAAAGTCATCCTCCCTTTCTTTACCTATATGTATGACCCTACTACTTCCCATTTAGAACATCCAAACAATAAGGACATCCCATTGTGAGAAATGACCTTGTTGTGTGAGGGGCTTTTAAGTAAGAACCTACCTAGTTAAATATTTTTTTTCCTTCTTTGAATTTTAGGTATTGATATAAGCCTAAATTTCTTTTGGTTTTCTTTGGAGACGGTGTATCTCTTCTTAATTTAGGGAATGTCTCTTTTTTTGTGTGTAATTATTTAATTTTCTGTATTAGTTTTAATTTTGTAACTTTAATTTTTGTATGTTATTTAGTTTGTTAGTGTATATATTTTGGGTATATATCTTTGTTAGTAATTAGCATTTTGGGATACTAAATTATTATTTTTGTAACTTTAGAGTTTTGACTTAATAATAATAATAATAATAATAATAATAATAATATTTGTTTGTAATAGAATTAAAAATGGAAAGAATATAATTGTGAATATACTCATATGTATTTCAAAAGGAACAAAAAAATTATTATTTATTAATATATACGTTACCATGATTAGAATATTTATGTATGTATAACTTTAGGTAGAAGTTTGTTTAGAACGAAAGGATTTTAGATTCGCCTAAGAGAAAGAAATTGTGTAAAGTTTAATCAATTATTTATTTATTTATTTAGTTATTTATTTCTTTATTTTGTTTAATTAGTTCCGACGGAGGGAATTTAACGAGTCAGTTTTGAAGTATAATTTTGGGTATTACATTGCTTATTCCAGGTATAAATTTCATACTCCTTCAGCGATACTCATTTGATTTTAATTTGTGTGTTTTGTTTCTCATTAGAATTTGGCTATTATCTCGATATATTGTTCATAGTCAAATGCATATGATAGTTTTGTTTGATTTTAGATATTCGCAACTTATCTTGTACTCTTTAGACTTATTAAGCATGCGTAGTATTTATTTTGATTATGTAGAAATGTACATGTTAGTATATTTGGGAGACCTTGTGTCGATTTGTTTCGGTTTAGTATGTGCGTATTATAACTCCTTTTGTGATATTGTGTCGCATTCGTTGTGACATACTATTTTTGTTAGAAAGTATTGTAGGGTATACCTGAGCTATAACCACCTGTGGGGGTACCACATGCATGTCTCTAGGCACTAAAGCATGACACTTTTCGTGGCGGTGTGATCAGTCCACGGCATCTCCGTTTTGTGTTTCGGTGGACATTTGGTGTTTTGTTGTGGGAGGCGTATGGGTCGGCCCTAGCATTTTGTTCTGTTCTGTTCTGCGATCTGGTGTTGTTCGTAGTGCCGAGCACACATTTTCGATTTTGTATGCATTTGGATCTGCAATCAAATATGTGTCTGCCTGTGTGACAATATTTTGACTTGTCTTTGTGACAATGTATATTTCTGTTTTGTTCTGAGTTTGGTATGAAATAAACACAACCATTCAATTCAGCCTTTCATGTTGTTCAGTAAATCAGTTCAGTTCAGTGGATCAGTTTCAGTTCAGTAGATCAGTTCAGTTCAGTAGATTAGTTCAATTTAGTAGATTATGTTATTCAGTTCAGTTAAGTAAGATTATGTAATTCAGTTCAGTTGATTTTGTTATTCAATTTCAGTTCTTATTTCTGCACTCTTTATTCGCTGTGTTTTTCTTTCGACAAGGTTTACAAGGGGATTCAAGGGCAAGTGTGAAAAGAGTTCTATTTTATTTTGATATTCTGTTTAGAGTTCTTTTGTTCGTAGCCTCCCTTTCCACTAGGCGGGAAGGGGATGTTACACAATCACAGCATTTTTTTCCCCTTCTCTTTCTAGGGTTTCTTTCTAGAATTTGAACAATTTGGGGCTTTTTGGGTGGAACAAATCGAGAGATTGCGAACTGTTGAGTTCGTTGATCGATCCATTTTGGAGTTGTTCCTGTTGCTAATACTGTGTTAAGTTCAAGCCCGTTCCATATTTTACGACATCCTCATTGCTAACTATTATGGTACCAAGCAAGGAGGGGAGACAATCATCATCAGTAAGCTTTGTCTCTCTACACACACACACGTACACACAATTGTAAGTACATACATGTCTTATTCTGTTTTTCTTGACGTTTTGATCAGATCTTTGGTTCCCAGTTTAAATTCTCGGAAAGCTCGCATATCCATTTGAGAGTACTCAATTATTCCAAGTGGGTTCCTTTTTAAATTTTGATTTCTGTATAGTTTTCTTGAATTCTTCTATTTTGTGGGGAAAGTTCAAATTTATGTCTGAATGTGCCCCTGATTATGATTGTCTATTATTTTTACCATATTCCTATTGGTTATTTGCTGTTCAGATTTCAATCCTATGAACTGAATCTTACTGTTTGAAAGAATTTGTTTGAAGTGGGTTATTCAAATGTTGAGCTAATGGTTCAGTAGTTTCAGTTGCTAATTATGTATATTATGCTATTTACATTGAATCAAGGCTATTTGAAGAAATGCCTGAACAAGCATAGTGTTGTCATTATTTTTTAACAAATTATTAGTATCTATGAATAACTCCTATTAATTAGCATTTATTAGCAACATGAGTGTGCTCTAAATATTGAGTTTGTGTTAATGAAGAAAACTTAAAATTGTCATTTGAAATTATCCTGTATCAGGTTCTCTCAGAAGCCAATCTTGCTATTAAAATGGTAGATATTTAGTTAACGATATGAAGAACACTTTCTCATGATTGCTTGCGCAGATTCAAGGCTGCTCTTGAGTTTTCAGTGAATACCTTAGAAGTAAGTATTGGCATCTATATTTCTGGCCTTACTTCCTTTTCTCGTTTTTTCCTGTTGATTCAATGGAAAACTTATACACTATCTTGCTCTGGGATTTAAATTTAGCATTGAGGGAAAGGTTGCTTTGTGGAAGTTGGCATCGAATTCCTATGTATGTAACATAAATTGAAAAGCATGCACTACTTGTTTGGATCTTGTTGTCGTTGCCTAACTCTTTTCTTCCCTCTTTTTGTTTGTAATGTTTGTGTGAAAAAATAAACCTGACGACACACTAACTTTATACAACTGGAGCTATAATACAGATGCTAATGGAAAAAAAATTGTGTTATAATATTCCAATCAATAATTAGCCCACGCTAGTATACGACCATATCATATAGTTGCTGCAGAATTACAACATGAATGCCAGCGGTATAGGTATCTTGAAATTCATGCAGTAAACCATACAGAATATTTAATAATTGGTTCAATCTATATCATGAAATTTTAATTGAGAGTCTAGCAGTTAATACCTGTTTGATGAATGAATACAGGTACAGGTCTCACTAAAATTATTCATTTTAGTTTCTGATGTGCATTTTTTTGAAACTTTGTGAGTTGTGGTCAAGTTTTCTTATATTACTGGCTTTGGCTTTTGACTAGACTACACTGACGTGCCAGGCAAGCTCACGAAGGGAAAAGGGGCAAATTAAAGTCTTGGTAAGAACTCAGATAAACACACACACATCTTTACCTGTTGCGGAACGCATGCCAAAGGATCTTAACATTCTTAACGGATTTTGGTGATTATTTATGTAATGAAAAGTATGGTTAAATTACTAGTGAGATTCAAACAATGATTAAATATCATAAAAAGCTTCTGTATGGATGGCAGGATGAGAGATAGATCTAAGAGAGATTGCTTCACTAAGTCCTGCTAATGTTTCTTATTACTTCTAATGTTTTGATGAATGCAACTTCTGAATTCGTTGCAGGAGCAAGCTAGAGCAAGGATGATGAAGCAGAAAGGTTCTGATAAAACTGGATCAAACTGGGGTAACCTCTGGGGAAATGCCAAAAACTATTAAAGGTAAGAAGGATTTAGAAAAAGGAAATTGCAAAATTCTCGAAAATAGTGTTTCAAAACATCAAGGCAAATTCTCAGTTCGATAGCACTTTATTATATGTTATGTTGCTATGAATATTTCATTCAGAGATATTTGGTTTTATGCGACTCTCATTAAGCTTGTTCATTTCTAAAGTATGTGCACGTTTTTTCTTTGTTGAAGTAATTAAATCTTGTTGAGCCAAATATGATGAACTTCCACCCAAGGTTATTTTTTTTTATTGTGCATGCGAGTTCATGTGTGCTTTTGATTTGCATTATTTGACCCATTTTTGAATGTCTTGGGAGTTTTGATTAAATAATTGCTGTTTGGCACCAAAACATCATGGTCTCAAAACTGACCTCTATTCTACTGCTACATCGTAGTCAGTTCACGTTGATTGCCTATTATTCAGATGCTATGAAATTTGGACCACAAAGTAAATAATAATAATAATAATAATAATAATAATAATAATAATAATAATAATAATTTGCAAATTGTTTTCTCTAATGAAATGTACTGCAGAAACTTAGCTAATGTGCATGTTGATGACTTATTCGATGTCAAGCAGATACAGAACTCAACAGGATGTTACAATAACAACACTTTAAACAACTTAGTGACATGTCCTACTGAAATTCCTCTACTCAGAACAAAGTATCTTGTGATATGATGCACGGTCTGTTACTTAAATTGAACATGGATTTTGCAAAGGAAGAAGTAAGAGAGAGCAAAAAGAGCAGCAGCAGCGGCTCGAAGGTGGAGAGAGTATTCAAGAAGGGGTGTCGATAAACCATCCCCTTTAAACTTCCCGAGGCAATTTCCAACAAGGAAACGTAAGCAGTAATTTCTTTTACCCATTTTTATCTTGGCAATCATATATACTTACTGTATCTATAAGTTGGTTGTTAGACATATTTTCTGAAACCCTGCGTCACATGTAATATATGTAAAATTCACATTGATCATGCACCTCTGTAATTAAGATTCGATGTAGGTGCAACATTACTAATAAACGAGAAGCTTATTTGGAGAATTTCAATTCATTCTTCCGAAGTTAAATATTCAAAAATTTCTACAGGTTGAAAATATGCTAGTTATTGGCCGTAGTTGTCGTGGAGGCATTCGTGCCCTAATGAGTATGCCAAATGTAGAAGATTCAAGGTTTGACTCACCCAATTGTATTCATTTTTCTATTCAATATAGTGGTCAATTTCTATGTGAGCGTATTGCACTCATATTTCTTGTTTATCGTATCTATTTTCTCCAGAAGCTTTATTAGAAGCTGGGTAGTTATCGGGAAGAGTGCAAAGTTAAGGATGAAGGCTTTTGCTTCTGCTTCCAATCTTAGCTTTGACCTGCAGTGTAAACACTGTTGAGAGGGTGAGATGTCTATTTGTTTTTTTGATGTATTGTTACTATGTTCGACAAGCATCTTTGCTATCAGTTTTGTCGTTAAGAGAAGAAGAGTGTCTTATTTTATATGTAATGAAATAAGGATATTAAAAAAGCATATATATGAAAAAGCATCAATTTATTTGCTTTGTGACTTATAATTTTTTTTTTGCAAATTATATATATATATATATTTAAAAATGTCATTGGCTACGGACTGTCTATTGGCAATGAGTCATTGGTCCGTCGCCAATGACGGGTTCAATAAGAAAATAAAAACTCGGACTATTCGTCGTCAATTTCGTCGCTAGTAACTCATTGTCGACGGACCATCCATCACCAATGAGCCCTTTGCCCATGCACTCATTATCGACGACGATTGACGGGAATACGGGACGAAGACACCTGAGGCGACGACATTGTCGATGGACATTACCGTCGCCAATGACCTCGTTGCCGACGGCACATGGGTCATTAGCGACGAATATGTCTGTTGGCAATGACCTGTTTTTTTGTAGTGTCCAAAATTTTAATGGCCGACTCTATTTCTCTTGACAAAGTCACTTGTAACACTTGCAATTTTGAAAACAAATCATTTGAATCAAACATCAGAAAATTTGTCATGTTTCAAAGTCTTTTCAAGATTAACACAATGTTCTTTCAATACTTGAACGCAAATTGAGAAGGAAAGAAGAAAAGAGAAGGAAAATGGATGTCTGCAAGCGTTTAGAAAAAGAATGAAAGTAATAAGCGTAGCCGCGTAAGTTAACATCTTTTTTAAAAAAAAATTTGGTGTAGTTTGGGTTTCAGTATTATATTAGAGTTAGCCTAGTTGAATCCTTAAAAAATTATTAGACTTTGAAAATTACTTTTGTATACCTATATCATTATATATTTATATTTTTAATTTCACACACCACAAATTTGGGATCCCCCAATGGAGGTCAGGGCGGTCAACCCTCCCTCCCGTGCTCAGGAACGGCCTTGCTTGTCTCCCATAACATTAAATATCTGGCACATAGACATTTAGTTCAGATCCCCTAATGGAGGCCAGGGCGGTCAACCCTCCCGCCCGTGCTCAGGAACGGCCTTGCTTGTCTCCTATAGCATTTAATATCTTGCATATGGACATCTAGTTCATATATGGTGTACATAATAACCACTTTATATTTAAGAATCTTAAACTGATCACTTATTAAATAAGTTAGACTCTGCATATAGTTGACAAAAATGGCATGTAACTTCATTAACTTTTACCGTGTGTGATGCCTGTTGAGTTGGTATACACAATATTTTCTTTAATGGCATGGAGTAAGAGAGTATTTGATAATTATAAGACTCATTTGAATTCTTTCGTATTTTAACAGTAGCATATTATTTCATAGAGTTAAGGTCCAAAATATAAAAAAAAACAAGTGTTTTCACGATTCCAACACTTAGTCAATTCTGTTCCACTTAATCACTTTTTCATAGTCACATGTCTTTCCGGCTAAGGAATGAAAAATATTTCTCTTGTTTCATGAATTCAATTCTTATTTCATCTAGAAAAAGTCGTGTTTTTTTTCAACAATGCCTGTCGTTTGATCAGGTTAATTAAAAATGAAATTGTTAAACTATATACTATATAATTCTACAACATCATTACTTAAAATCAACGAGATAATTTACTTTTTAGAACGCTAGAGAACGTTCTTTTTTTCATATAAATTGAAAGAAACTTCTCTTTCCCATCTATTCATTCATCAAAAGAGAGTCACAAATATTTCCCTAAAAGTAATTCCATAGAAAATACATTAGAAACATAGAAACACTTTATTTATTCATAAAACATGGAAACGATGGAAAGATATACATGAAAAACACTTTCATGTATTTACCACAAAAAAAAACAAAACAAAACATACACACACACACACTTTCATGACAACTTGTAGCTATCTTGCGCTAGCTAAGAAGCATTTCCTTTTATTTATTAAGATTGCAGTACTAATAATAACAAAGGAAATTAACTCATACGCATGCATTTTTATGCATGCATGGTTTAAGATTCTTAAATATTCCTTGGAGTTGGATCAACAGTCAAAGTAACAGAAGCATTTCCAATTGCCTCGTTTGTGACATGCTCCATGTTTTGCAGATTCCCAAGTCTGGCATTGCTTATCACAGTTCTGTGTGTTTCCGCATTTCCCGGACCATGTCAAGCTTGGTTTTTCACATAATTTTCCCTCAACACCTATAATTGTTTCTGCACAATTAATGTACCAAAAATTAATTTAAGAAATTCAAAAACAAGTATGTACTATAATTGTTAATTATGCATGCATACAATAAAAAAATTCATAGAAAAAAAGGGTCAATTAATGAAAATTTCTTTTTTGGGGTAAGTCCAAGGATCGATGCAAAAAAGTTGCAATTCTTTCTTACGTAGGCTCGTTGCTATAAGCTTGACAGATGATAAATTTTGGGACAACTTCATGCAATCCGAATTCTCAACATCATGACTAAACATTTATTTATTGCTATTCTCATCCGAGTAGGTTTAATTTTTGGTCGAATAGTCCTAATGAAAGTTCTGATGAAATCCCGTGCGTCGCATCAATATTAGTATGATCATTTATAAACTTTTACTATGTGAAACAATGCATATTAACCTAACCAAAAAAATTAATTCCTCACATGATTATGAATGAGAATATTGATGGAGTGCACCAGCATTTGCGCGCGCGCGCGCGCACACACACACACATATATGACAGATTTAAAATATACCTCTTAAATAGTATATTACTATTAAAATTACGTCACTTTGAGGAGAGATAATATAAAAAGAAGGAGAGAGAAAGTAAGTGGGAGGAAAGAGAAATAATATTAAAAGAGAGTGATGATTATGATATTATTTTTTTTATATTTTTTCTCATCAAAACGATATTATTTTAATAGAGATATGCAATTTAAGAAATATATGCTACTTAAAAGGTATGATATTTAAGAGATATATTTTAGATTCGTCCTCCATATATATATATACACACACAGAGTGAATGTTTGTTATAAACATTATTTCAACAAAATCGTCAAATCGAAGATCTAAGAAAAAATAAAATATGAGTCTGACATCTAGTAAGAGTAACGGTCAGTGAAATTTCTACTCCTACTAGCGACCAAAAAAATAATTGACCGTTACTTCTATTAACGACCACTCCCATGTTCTATTTCTTTTAAATCTTTATATTTTAGATTAAACGACGAGAGATATGTGAATAATATTCATAACAAATGTTTGTTATAAATCACTATTCATATATGTGTGTGTGTGTGTCGAAATTAAAGCACAAATCAAGTACTCACCCGTGTTAGCGAGAAGGAAAAAAACGAGAGAGATTGCAAGAAAGCTAGTTGGGCTAAATTTTCCTGCCATATTTAATCTTCCTAAATTGATTTGTACTATTTTGTGCATGGGAAAAACTTGTAGGGTGGGGTGTATTTATAGTAAAAGATTCTTGGCTAGGTCCGTGTTTGATTTGATGTTTACTTTAGCTGTGACGACACTGGATGACGATGTTAGTGGAGAAGCTACTACGTGGCAGAATACTAGAATAGTCGGCACCTTATCTACCGGAAATGAAATCATTTTGATGACTAATTTGTCATATATGTCTAATTTAATATATAAAGCTGGAGGCGGCTTTCCTTTATAAGTTTTTTACACAGACACACATCTATCTAATAAAACACAATTTATTTTAAATTTAAAATTTAACAAAACACAATAATAATTAAGATATTTTAATTTAATAGCTCAGATATTATCTCACATACATAATTTTTTTCCAAATTAATACTCAATTTCACATTCATTTATTCAAATTTGAATTCAAAATAATAATAACATCTCTCACACACAAATTTCACCCAAATCAACACTTCATTTCACGCTCATTCATTCAAATTTGAATTCAAAATAATAATAATTATGATTTTGAATTCAAATTTGAATGAATGAGCGTGAAATGAAGTGTTGATTTGGGTGAAATTTGTGTGTGAGAGATGTATATATATATATATATATATTAGCGAATATTTGTTATGAACACTATTTTAACAAACAGATATCTCACTATTCAATCGAAGATTTAAGGGTTGAGAAGAAATAGAATATGAGTCTGACATCTAATAGGAGTAGGGGTTAATGAAACTCCTACTCCTACTCCTACTAGCGACTAGGAAAATGATTGGCTGCTACTCTTGCTATTAGTTAGTATCATATTCTATTTTTTTTTAGGCCTTTAGATTTGCGACTGGCTATTAGTTAGTACCATGTTTTATTTTTTTTAGATTTTTAGATTTGCGACTGGACGGTGAGAGATCTGTAAAAAGTATGTATTATAGACATCTATTATGGATCACTATTCATATGTATATATGTGTGTGTGTGTGTGGAAATTAAAGCACAAATTAAGTACTCACCCGTGTTAGCAAGAAGGAAAAAAACGAGAGAGATTGCAAGGAAGCTAGTTGGGCTAAATTTTAATGCCATATTTAATCTTCTTAAATTGAATTAAACTATTTTGTGTATGGGAAAAACTCGTAAGGGGGGTTTTTATAGTAAAAGATTCTTGGCGAGTTCCGTGTTTGATTTGTATGTTTAATTTAGCTGTGACGACACTGGATGGATATGTTAGTGGAGACGCCACTACGTGGCAGAATACTAGAATAGTTGACACCTTATCTAGCCGGAAATGAAATCATTTTGATGACTAATTTGTCATATATGTCTAATTTAATATATAAAGCCCGAGGCGGCTTTCCCCATTAATAAATTTCTGAAAGTCTTTATGACTTTGAAAATGTCTTTCAATTTTTAATATAATTTTAATATTTTTTCGTATTAAAATTTTTTAATTTTAAATTTTATAAAAA
This sequence comes from Hedera helix, assembly GCA_947179155.2. Classification (NCBI taxonomy): domain Eukaryota; kingdom Viridiplantae; phylum Streptophyta; class Magnoliopsida; order Apiales; family Araliaceae; genus Hedera; species Hedera helix. The sequence continues at coordinate 4,265,677 of OX359284.1, read as the reverse complement.
AATTATTTTACCTAAAGTAATTTATACACAAAACGTATACCACCGGGGACCTAATACTAATAATCAGAGTAATGCCTCCATTGTTGAGGTTTTGCATCAGCTAGTAGTTAAAGTTCAAATTGGCTTGCTCCATGTATATATACATATATAAGCATTTGTGTTTGATATTATGGTCCAGAAATTCATCATTTTGCTGACTAATTGTCAAATACTAATAATCAGAATAATGCCTCCATTGTTGAAGTTTTGCATCAGCTAGTAATTAAAGTCCAAGTTGGCTTGCTCCATGTATATACATATATAAGCATTTGTTTTTGCGATTATGGTCCAGAAATTCATCATTTGACTAATTGTCAAATACTAATAATCAGAATAATGCCTCCATTGTTGAAGTTTTGTATCAGCTAGTAAATTAAAATCAGCAAAATGACTAGTTCCATTCGTGATATAAGCATTTCTGTTTGTGATTTTGGTCGAGAAATTAAAGAACTAGGGAGAGAATTAATATGGTGAATTCTTTTCCTTTGTTTTCAGATTAAGCTCACTTAGCCACTCAACTCTACCATCAGAAAAATGGGTTTCCCCATCTCTTTCTCTCTGGCTTCAACACAAAAAAATTAATCATTTTCCAACCTGTTGGGGTGTGATTTTTTTGGGCTTTTAACTTATCTTTTTGGGCCAGAGGCCCTTCTTTGCATGAGGCTTGGGCCGGGTCGGGCTTCTCTCCTTCTTATTGGGCCCGGGGTCTGAGGTCTGAGATCTTTTCTTCTTAAGGCGATTAATAGGACGTTTGGGCCATTTTTGTCCACTTTGACGGACTGACACAGGGAACAACCCGCGCTAGTATCTTCCCCAACGGACCAAGTGGAACAGGTGGAAGAGAACGTCACGTTTATACTCATGAGGGGATGACTGGACGTCTTACGATGCATGGATGGGTTATATACTAGCAATTTCACAATTACAAAGGTAATTCATCTTTTTACAATACAAACACTAAGCTATCAAACTTCTGAGAGATTCCAGCTGACAATTAAGGTCCTTCATTGTGACGTTATTCACCTGAACTTACTCTTACACCGGAGCATCCCCGGACGGTCTAAGCCACGACTGTCTTGTGGGGTGATACGATTTGTTACGTGTGCAGGTATCTTGCTGACGGGTGATTGCGACAAGAGTGAAAATTAGACGTCAACATTAGCGTTAGAAGGAAGGGCCTGTTTGATACTTAAGTCACCCTGTTGTTTTCTAATAAAGATCATTCTTATGGAAGAAAGAGGTAGCTCAAATGGGGGTCGTCAAGGGTCTTCCTTTGACCCCCGTGAGGAGAACACTGAAGCCTCGAGGAAACACCGATCGGGGGGCAGCGGTCGGAGTGAACGTGGGTTCACGTTCATTCTGAGCCCGTTAAGAGGCTCCTATTTACACTCCCCGTTTCAGAGAGGCGGGAGTTGTATCGGAAGAGGTCAGAGGACGAAGTAGCACCTTCGGTAAGAGTCCTTCAACAAGAACACGTCGAGAGAGATAGGTGGTCTCGAATCAGGGAGGCTGAGATTGAGTTGGAAACTTTGCATCGTAAACAATTAGATTAGCAGAACCACTTGTTAGATTTACAATAAGATCCGTCCGTGACTGTTGACAGCAAAGAGCGAGCCGATACCCCGCAAAGTCGACCTAAGTCAGAACGAGGAGGGATGAGGAGTGACCGGGATGGTCGAGATGATATAAGGGGCATACACCAGTCTCAGGGTTATATGAGGCATGATCGGATGGTCAGGACGATATAAGGGGCATACACCAGTCTCAGGGTTATATGAGGTATGACCGGGACGGTCGGGGCGAAACAAGGGGTGCGCGCCCATCCCATAGTTCCATGGGACACGTCGGTCGTACGGGTGAAAATAGGTCGGAAAGAGCACACTCCGCTTCCCTCGTTCAGTACTCTCGGGAAAGGGCGAAGACCCCGGATTATGAAACGGGACAAGGAGGCCCAGGGGCAATGTCTGGTCGACAAGATCAACGCATGGTTCCTTATGTGCTCATAGCTGACCCTGTTATGGAGAGGATTTTCGAATTGGAGAAAAGGCTGGCGGTGGGGGAAGCAAGGCCGGCAACGGGATCTGAACCCGAGGCGTCCAGGCCTATGCCTTTGAATCCAAAATCTCCCTTTTCGACAGCTTTTGATCAAGAGAAGGCTGACCCCAAGAAGAAATTGCCGCCTCTTGAAATGTATGATGGTTCTGGCGACCCATACGACCATACCAGTTCATATGAGAGGGTGATGAGATATTACAATCATTATGAGGCCGGCATGTGCCAGATCTTTATGACAACACTGAAGAAGGGGGCCAAGCAGTGGATGATGTCGTTACCCCTCAACTGTATTCATTCGTGGACTGAGTTGAGTGTTCGGTTTCATGAACGATTCAGCAGTAACAAGAGGAGAGGTAAAGTGACGGCTTCATTGATGCAGGTCAAGCAGAAATCGGATGAGTCACTGAGCCAGTATGTTCAAATGTTTCGGGATACGGTGGGCACCATTACCGACCTCAACATGATATAGGCACTGGGGTTTTTCACCACCGAGAGGGATGTTACCCGAAATCGGAAGATGATGAAGGACATAATGGTTGAATCCTCCAAAAGACCTCTTAGATGTGTATGACCGAGCCGAGAAGTTTATAGCGGTCGAGGAGGCGATGGATAGTTTGATACCAAGAAACAGAGGCTCGGAGGGTAAAGCCTATGGTGGGAATAGAAGTGGAGATAGTCGACCCCCCTCGTTTGATCGAATGAAGCAAAGGGGTGGACCGCCAAGTTTGGGTAGGCCACCCTTTCAACCGAGGGCGGAAAATCGTGCATATACGACTCTGAGTGCCGATCGAGTCAAAGTTTTGGAGGCCATTAGACAGGAAGAGGGATCGGGGCTGGCACCGTCGAGTTATAGACCGAGTGGATCAGGTCCCTACTGCCTATATCATCGTCGGGTCGGGTATACCACGGAGGCATGCATCGGGCTAATGGACATGATCGAATCTAAGGTTCAGAGGGGTGAACTAAAACAATTCGTGGTCGGCAGGGGAACGAGAATAGATAATTTTCGGCCAGTGGCTGAAAAGAGGGTCGAACCGAGTAACCCCCCTCGAAGGGTAGTTGATGTTATAATAGGAGGGTCTTCTCCGGGGAAACTTGGTAAGAGGTGCCGATCTTCCGGCTCCATATCGACGTTGACTGGTCTGTGCTCGTCAGTCCCTCGGCCCTACCCCAAAATGGTCATCTCCTTTTCAGACGACGACTACCCGACCAAAGCCGTTGAGCCTCATGAGGGAGCTTTAGTTATTACTGCTCAGGTCGGACCGGTGGATATGAAGAGAATAATGGCTGACAACGGGTCGTCGGTGGATGTGTTGTACAGCCATGCATATCAGAGAATGGATCTTCAGGGTATAAGGTTGGAGGTTGGGACAGAGTCACCTTTGTATGGGTTCGAAAATGAAGCAGTACCTGTGACTGGTACCTTGGAGCTCCCTATGGTGTTCGGCACAGCTCCACGACAGGTTACATTGCAGGTAAATTTTTTTGTTGTTCAAGTGGATTCGGCCTACAATGCAATCTTAGGACGAACCACGTTGACTGCTTTAAATGTTGTTACTTCCATACCCCACTTCAAGATCAAGTTCCCAACCTCGGAAGGCGTGGGCGAGATGAAAGGAGATATTGATATCGCTCGAAAATGCTATCGCCATGCCGTGACGGCATCGGCTGTGGGGGTCAGCCGACAAAAGTGTACGATGATTGTCGATGTAGAGCCATACTCGGAGGGGGATACAGAACCCCTAGCGTCTCCCGTCGAGAGCATTGAAGAAGTTGAGTTGATACTTGACAACAAATTCAAAACAATAAAAATAGGTGTCGAGCTACCAGGAGGCATTAAGACCCAATTGGTTCAACTCCTACGAGACTATGCCGACATTTTTGCTTGGACACCATGGGACATGCCCGGGATCCCCGAGGTCGTGGCTGTTCACTGGTTAGTAGTTGACCCCGACAGAAAGCCAGTGCGACAGAAACAGAGGATATTTGCAACTGAGCGTCAGAAGATTATAGACGTCGAGCTCGGGAAACTTTTGGATGCAGGAGTCATTGAAGATATTGAATACCCGGAATGGCTGGCCAATGTAGTTCTGGTCAGGAAGCAGAATGGAAAGTGGAGAGTTTGCATAGATTACATGGATTTAAACAAAGCTTGCCCTAAGGATTTCTATCCGCTCCTACATATCGACCAGCTGATTGATGCCACCTCGGGCCATTTATGCCTACAAGAGAATGACCTTTGGATTGATAAATGCTAGAGCCACTTATCAGAGAATGATGAACACCGTTTTCTGAAGACAGATAAGAAGGAACATGGAAGTGTATGTATATGATATGATTGTTAAGAGCCCTCGGACGCAGGATCATCTCCGGGATCTGGAGGAGTGTTTTGAGACAGTCCGACGGCACAACATGCGTCTGAACCCCGCTAAGTGCACCTTTGGTCTTAGTTCAGGTAAATTCTTGGGTTACTTGGTAAGCAAGAGAGGGATTGAAGATAACCTAGAAAAGATCAAGGCAATTTTAGACATGCGATCTCCGCAAAGCTTCAAGGACGTTGAAAGACTCTCGGGTTGTATTGCCGCGCTGAGAAGGTTTATGTTGAGGTCGGCAGAAAGGTGTCTTCCCTTCTTCGACACGTTAAAAGGACCCAAGAACGAGAAAACTTTCCAGTGGAATTCGGAGTGTGAAGATGCATTCCAAGGTATCAAGAAGTACTTAATGGCTGCCCCTTTACTGCAGAGACCGTTCCCAAGAGAGCCACTGTACCTTTACCTTTCGGTTGGCCCATCGACCGTCGGCGCGGCCCTCGTTAGGGAGGAAGGAGGTGTTCAAAAGCCGGTGTATTATGTCAGCCATGTTTTACGGGATGCAGAGACCAGATACCCGAATTTGGAGAAATGCGCATATGCTTTAGTGGTAGCCAGCCGGAAGCTCCGACACTATTTTCAGGGTCGGCTTATTGTTGTTTACATGACCCAGCCTCTAAAGAAAGTCTTGGGAAGACCTGACGCCTCGGGCAGGATGATGACATGGGCTGTCGAACTGACCCAGTACAATCTGGAATACCATCCCCGGACCGCCATCAAAGGTCAGGCATTGTCGGACTTCATAATTGAGTGTACTTTCTCTAAGGATGAGAATGACCCAACTTTTGACGTCGCCTTCACGGTCGGGGGGCAACCGGGCCCTACCTTTTGTTGGACCATGTATGTTGATGGATCAACCAATGCAGAGGCTAGTGGAACAGAAGTTATCCTACTGAGTCCTGAGGGTTTCAAGGTTCAACAAGCTATACGATTTCAGTTTCGAGCTACTAACAACGAGGCAGAGTATGAGACAGTACTGGCTGGCCTACGGTTAGCAAGAAGCTTAGAAGTTCGTCATTTGATCATTTTCAGTGATTCCCAGTTGGTTGTAAAGCAAATTCAGGGCGAGTATGAAGCTCGAGGCGCGAGAATGGCTATGTGGCCGAAGTGAAAATGATGCTACTTAAATTTGAATCTTATGATGTCAAGGGAATTGAAAGAGAAGGCAATTCTACAGCCGACGCCTTGTTAAAACTAGCTGCGACGCAGGTGGAGGATTTTGCGGGATCGGTGTATCTAGAAGTCCTGACAGAACGAAGTATCAATAGAAAGGAACTTCTGCGTATTGAGAGGTTTAATTGCTAGATAACACCTTATCTTGATTACTTAGCTGACGGGAAGCTCCCAGCAGATAAAGTTTTGGCTAAAAGGATTAAGTACCGAAGCTCTTACTTCTGCTTAATTGATGGGAAATTGTACAAGAGTTCATACTCGTCCCCGTTATTAAAGTGTTTAATTCCCTTCGAAGCGTCATACGCGCTTAAAGAGGTCCATGAAGGGATATGTAGGGATCATATGTGAGCTAAGTCGTTGGCGTACAAGTTGGCTCGACAGGGGTATTATTGGCCAACTATGTTCCAGGAAGCGAAAAGGTATGTCCAGAAGTGTCCTAAGTGTCAGATCAATAGCACGGCCCCTCGCCAACCTCCCGAAGAATTGTCGACAGTGTTTTCTCCTATTCTCTTTGCCATTTGGGGAATTGACTTGTTGGGGCCCCTTCCCAAGGCCAAAGGGCAGCTCCAGTACGTGATTGTAGCCATCGACTACATGACCAAGTGGGTCGAAGCTAAACCACTTCGCCATATCACCGAAGATAATTGTGTGAAATTCATTAAGGAGTCGGTGGTGTATCGGTTCGGTATCCCGATGGTACTCGTCTCTGATAACGGCACGCAATTCGTTGGAAAGAAGTTTGAAGAGCTCATCTCCGATCTGAGCATCCAACATCGAAAAACTTTGGTGGCACACCCTCAATCCAACAGGCATGTAGAAGTCACCAATCGAGCTCTCCTTAGAGGGGTTAAAAGGCGACTAGGTGAGGCTAAATGGCGTTGGCCCGAGGAGTTACAAAGTGTCCTATGGTCCTATCGAACTACTCCTCGTTCGACTACGGGAGATTCACCCTTCAAACTAGCATATGGAACGGACGCCCTGATCCCAGTCGAGATCGGATCGTCCTCATTCAGGGTGTTTAACTTCAAAGAGCTATACAATGAAGAGGGGCTCAGGCTGAACCTCGACCTGCTGGGAGAGGTCCAGGATGCTGCATTGCTGAGGTTGGCCGTTTACCAGCAGAGGACGACCAAGTACTATAATCGAAGGGTTCAGATTTGAAGGTTCGAGGTGGGAGACTTGGTACTTAGGGAAGTGGAGGCCTCGACACCTAGCAGTACTGAGAAATTGATGCCCAACTGGGAGGGACCTTATGAAATCATCGAAGTGGTTAAGGAATGGACTTATCGACTTCGGGACATGATGGGAGTAGATATAAGGAACACTTGGCATGTTGGTCGGTTGAAAAAGTACTACCAATAGAGATAACACTCCTTTTCCTTATCATCGGACATCATGCCACATTGTTGTAAGACTTGCTTTATTATTCTGATGTAATCAAGTTTTAACACGTTAAAATTTCTTAATGAAAGCTTTGGTGAAGTTATATTTTTGCAAAATTAAATTGGCTCAATGAAAGCATTATTTGCTTTGAACTATGTTTCTTTGGTTTGATCCTTATCGGGCTAGAAAAGAAATTTGCTTAGTAGAATAAGAAAAAATAACTTTCATTTACTTAAATTTGTTTTTATACAATGGAAATTAAAAATAGTACAAATTAAGTTGTTGGGTCTTGAGGAGTTGGGTGACTTGGGGGTTCATCTTCTTCGTCGGCATCCTCATCTGAGGAGAAGCCCAATGTGATTGGGTTCACTCTGGCGTTGGCCACCATGTTTTTGGCGAAGAGATACCCACTATTGTACTGGTCCACGATGGCCTCGGTCAGCTCCTTCGATCTCTTGTACTCCTCAATGATCCTCTGGCGACTGTCTTCCCCAATTGTTGCAACCTGGGTCTTCAGTCTGAGGTTCTCTTCCTCCAGGAGCTTGTTGGCCGCCGTGGGCATATGAAGGGCTTCATCCTTCGTAGTGTTGTCCTTCGTCAAGACCCCCACTCACACGGCCAGTTCAGATCCCTCCTTTTTAAGCCCTTCTATTAGCTTGTTGCGCTCGACCCGTTCTTGCAGAAGTGTAATTCTTTCTTTCATCACATCGTTCAACTTGTCTTCCCAAGATCGGTTGGATGCCTTCAGCTCGGCCAGTTGAACCTGCAAAGACTGAATCAGAGCGTCTTTTTGGTCACTTTGCTCGTGAAGGGAGGAGTGATTGTGCTGAAGTTGGTCGTGCTCCTTGTGAAGCTGAGCATGTTGGGAGTGCAGCTCTTACATCTCTGCTTGGAGCTGGTGGATGACTTTGGCCGGATAGGGGTTCTTCTCATGGAACTTCATAATGCGGCTGAAGCCTCCCAATGCCTGATCGAGACAACAAGGTATCAGTAAATCTTCATAAGAAACCAAGTAAATCGAAGACATTACAAGAGTTATACCTGACCAAGGTGGAGACTGGTGGCGCTCACCAAGCTATTGAGGTCTGATGAATTGAAATGTTGGTTATCGGCCGGAAGGTTGAAGTAATTGTACAATTCCTTCGGGAAAGGAGAGGAGGAGTCAGATGGAAAGAAAGATAATTGGGGGAAGGGAGGTACCGAATCAAGAGGGTTGGCTTTATTGGGGGAGGATCGAGGCACACTTGGAGAGGGTTCGGCATCAGAGGCCTTGCCGGGCTGCCTTGGTTCTGATGTTATGTCCTCTGTTGGGGAGGGTTCGACTTCTGCACGTACTGTGGATGGCGGTTTAAGAGGTGATGGAATGTGGGGCGATGCATCTCTATCTCCTATGTCTGCGGAAGGAGAACGGGGAGGGGATGGAGAAAGGGGTTGGATGAAGTTTAAGGGTTGGACAAAAATGGGGTCGGCGTTAGTCTGGATACCTTCGGACGCCTTGGACAGCCGTCGGCGTTTCTTTCTGTGAAGCTGTTACTTCTCGAGGTCGGTCAAGTTCAAGGCGTTCTTTCCGAGAAGGACTTCGGATTGGGGATTGGTTTGTTTTCTAGAAGGCTGGGGGGCTTCAGTTTGTCTTTTAGAAGGCTGGGGGGCTTCACTTTGTCTTTTGGGAGGCTGGGGGGCTTCGGTTTGACGGGGAGGAACCTGAGGGGAGGGCCGGATGCGTAGCTGTGTTCTTGGGACATTCGGCTGGGTCTTGTAGACCACTACTAAAACACGAAGAATAGAGGAAGATTAGGATAATTAATAGAGCAAAAGGGGTTTCCAAAGAAATGAAAGAACTTACATTCATGATTATGTAACCACTGGAGGTTGGAAAGAAGGCTGATGTCCCAGGGCTCAGAGGGGATAGTTTGACAGAACCATTCGATTTCTTCTTCTCTATCTTCTGCGATGTCGTCTATAACCGGCTTTTCTGGGTTTCCCCAAGGTTGCAGAAGATGGGTGTCAAGGCTGGACACGAAAAACCAATTGCTGTGCCATCCCTTGTTACTGGAAGGGGGGAGCATCCAAGCCCTTTGGTTGGGGAGGCGGTTGAGGGATCGTAATCCCTGTTCTTTAGTTTTGGTTAGGGAAAAGATATGGAAAAAGTAATCAAGGCTGGGTTTGATGCCGAACTGCTTACATGCAGCGATGAAGCAAACTAGGTGAATGTACGAGTTCGGAACCAATTGGGCGAGTCCGATTCCGACGAAATCATGCAAATCGGAGATGAAGGGATGAAGAGGGAATCTAACCCCGTTTCGGAGTACCTAGGTCGGAACCGCTAGTTGAGGACTGGTGGGTATCTAGTACATCTTTTCATTTGGACTGGGGGCCCTTAGAGAATATTCTCCGGGAAATTGGAACTCAGATCTGAAACCTTCAATGGCTTCATTACTGACCGTCGATTGGGTGTTGGCATGAGAGAAGGTGGTGATGTCTTCGAATATATTTCTAATCTCCAGTTCCCTTGCCCTAATTTTCGATCCGGACGGATTGGGGATTGGGGTGGTCAAGGGGGGTGGTCGGAATGGATTCGCCTATGATGACAAAGAAGTTGTAGCAACGACACTAGTTGAGGATGTCATTTTGGGTTTAAGCGAGAGGGAAAGATTCTGACTATGGAGATTTAAGTAATCGGAAGTCGAGATGGGGATTCTTGAAGAGGAACCAGATTGGGGGGTGCTCGTTGATCGACTCTGTGAATACGGGTAGCGGTGTACAGTTACAGGAGAGAGAAAGGACGGTCTATTGTTTTGAAGAAGATAACTGTTGTGATAATGTTTAGTTTGAAAATGGGGTATTTAGATCGGAGGCGTGAGTGAGGTGACGTCATCTCTATTTAGCCGTTACCTGGAAGATCAGGTTTAATGTCCCAAATTTTGTGTTAAATTCCTATGTAATAGGAGGGGTTACCCTTCTATTTTTTACTTTAAAAAAGGTAGAAGGGTGGGGGGCAATGTTGGGGTGTGATTTTTTTGGGCTTTGAACTTATCTTTTTGGGCCAGAGGCCCTTCTTTGCATGAGGCTTGGCTTTTCGGGCTTCTCTCCTTCTTATTGGGCTCGGGGCCCGAGGTCTGAGATTTTTTCTTCTTAAGGCGGTTGATAGGACGTTTGGGCCATTTTTGTCCACTTTAACGGACTGACACAGGGAACAGCCTACACTAGTATCTTCCCCCAACGGACCAAGTGGAACAGGTGGAAAAGAACGTCACGTTTACACTCATGAAGGGATGACTGAACGTCTTACGATGCATGGATGAGTTATATACTAGCAACTTCACAATTACAAAGGTAATTCATCTTTTTACAATACAAACACTAAGCTATCAAATTTCTGAGAGATTCCAGCTGACAATTAAGGTCCTTCATTGTGACGTTATTCGCCTGAACTTACTCTTACACCGGAGCATCCCCGGACGGTCTAAGCCACGACTGTCTTGTGGGGTGATAACGGTTTGTTACGTGTGCAGGTATCTTGCTGACGGGTGATTGCGGCAAGAGTGAAAATTAGACGTCAACACTACCCTATCTAAATTCAAATTCTTTAGATAAATTGGTGTTTTTTTAGTGAAGAGGAGAAAAAAGTGAACTGCACAAAAAATATTCCTCTTATAAAACTCAAAACTAAAGTAATACTTTGCAAAAACTCGGAAAGAGTTGTAGAGAAAGAAAAGTTTGAAGACAAACTGAACCTATGGTTGTATTATTCTTTGCCAGTCTAGCTTCTTCATTATCGACGGGTATAATGTACAACATATAAAGTAAGTATAATCTTTTTTAAAAAACCATTGTGAGCAAAATTATGTGTGTAATATAGGTTTTTAAAAGAAAATAGGTAATTGATGGTTAATAACAATAATAAATTAATAAAGATATTTGAATAATTAGTTACGAATAGATAATAACTAGTTAGACTGATATGTATCTTTTTTGAATATCAAAAGGTCTCTTATCCTAACAACTAATTATCCTGCAAAAATAAAAGAGCTATTGTTATAAGAAACGCACTACAAGAAAAAATGGCTTACAATGAAGGACAAATCATTCATATATCCCTCGCAAGTGAAGGAATTTTTTTCTTTTCCTTCTCATAATCGCTCACATTAGAGCTCCTTGCAATAAATATCTTTCACCAAGTTGCATATCTTTTGTGAATGATATATTGTGAAAAATATTTTTATCACAAATTATATTTTGTAAGGGATTTATTTTATTTAGTGAAAGATGACTTCCCTCACAATAAATATTTTGCAATGAATAAATTCATTTTAGCGAGCGGAAGATTTCCTTCAATAATTACATGTTGAGAATGTTTCTTCAATTTATTGAGAGAAAAATTACTTTGCAAATTATAATTTTATCACAAATTATAATTTATTTTTAACTTATTTAGTTTTTTATTCACTAATTTATTGTATTAATCTATAAGCACAATTAAATACAAAATCTCACCTAAATATAAATAACAAAAAGGCACATATATTTCAATCAACCCATTACAAAAATTAATAATATCATTTCCAAAACAATATTATACATTAAAATTAGTGTGAGAAATACAAAGAAGCCTCAAAAGATATATAATATTCCATGCCTGCAAGTATTTGGAGAACTAACATATGGAAGTGATGGGTGAAAAAGACCCTTTCAACAAACTTAGCAGGCTAATAAATGGTGGGGATGACTAGCTAGTAGTGTCCAAAGTTTTATTAAATATATTTATGATTGGTTGCCTAGGTAAATGAATAATTTGAGAAAGTAACTTTGCTCTCAGGTTCCAAAGCACGAAGACGCGCCACAGAAGGAATGGAGTGGATGGAACTGGAGGTCTGAAGGAGACTTGATGTTGAACAGTGCCTTTTTCACTACTTCAGGGGCAGGTGCATCTTCTAGTTATGCCAATGTGCCTAGCCTAGGCGCAAGGCCGTCTTCTGTTTAGTTGTAATAGTCAATCTTCCCAACTGAAAAAAAATCTCCGAGCTTTAAGGCAGAAGAAAAATTGAAAAAGCATAAATTAGGCAGCCCAACAATGAGAATGCACATAAATTAGATCCTTAACATTCCAGAACAGATACTTTTTCCATTCTATTGTATTACTTTGAGATTTCAATTCATTATTGTATTACTTTGTGACAATATCTCTCAGTTAACAAGAAACGTATATCTGAAACAATATCAGACACAGAGTTCACGTGCACCATATATAATAAAGATTGGAAGATCACATGAGCAATACATACATCATTTACTCTTGCAACCTGGACTTCCATGGCCTTGTCAAGAATGTCACCCTACAAGCAACCACATATCTTCTTAAGAACAATGAAAGAACTTATATTGAAGACAAATAAAAGTGAGTGTATTTCACATAATTACTATTGTCAGCTGACTGATAAGTCCACATTTTATACTCTGACGTAAGCGTTTGCATTCATCCTAAGAGATCAAACAAATATACACGTCAACAACTTAAGTTAAAGCAAACACTTGTTTGCATAGACATATGTTATAATCCTTGAAAATAAAATAGGCTACAGTTTGGGAGCCCTGTTCTCATAATAAGGAAAGCTTCTATTCACGAGCATTTGCAATCAAGCTTACACATACAAATTCAGTTTTCAAAAAGGGTGCAAGTACTTTTATTTAATGCGACAAATACTCCAGAAAGATTTTCCTTAAGCTGTACGGAGAGCTGAAATAAAACAGATAGGTTTATAAACTCCTAGTTTGAAATGGTATCGATTGGTATAATCTCAATTTTGCTAAGATTTAATATTTCTAGCATGATATTAGTAGTCCTTTTGCCAACTTTATAAAGCTCGTCTGCTTTGCAGTACCTGTATCAAAACCATTACAAAAATCTTTAAGATTCTTACAAATTTACAATAATCAAAATGCACACTTTTGAACTAAATACAGAAGGGTTAATGTTAAAATTAGTTACCTACATTACTACCAGAAATCCTTATCCTCACGAAAGTACCAACAACCTTATCATAAAACGTTTCTATATCTTCAAGTATGCCCTTACCTATAAGGCTATAACTATGTTTATTGTTTGGGTGGGGAAAATTCAATAGGCTAACAAGTTATGTAAGCCACAGAAGACCAAAGTGTAACTAATATCATCTTTAAACTAGTCAATGAAGCCTTTCAAAAAACAGCATGTGATCCAATTACAAAATCTCAGTATGTACATCAGAGATGACCATTTCTAAAAAATATATATATCCTTGGTGCTCCTAACCAACCCTGTTATCAAAAATATTGTTTTCAGGAATCAGTTAATTCTACTAGTCGCGGTGATCATGATTCCTAAATCAAGCAATTGCATTAGCTACCTGATATCAACTAGTAAAATCCTAAAAACTTTTATACGTAAGAATACAATGAGTCCCAGTCACATCAGTAGTCCTCATGGAGAACTGAGGTCTATACCCAGGGAAAAATGGAGAATGCCTCCCACCCTCATCCTTCTTCAAGATATACACAATTGGCTCAACTTGGTACTAGGCGAGGGCCAGGCTTGGACTCCATTGCTCTCTGGATATCAGTCTTCTGAATACCTCTTAACAATAACCCCACATTAACACCGGCCAGAGAATCGTCAAGTAACTTCTGAAACACCTCAACCCTAGTCACTAGTTGTTGTAGTCCGAGTGTCCTTCAAACCCAGTATATCCACAATCTTTCCGACCTTAACAGTTCCTCTCTCGACACTGCCAGCGGCAACAGTCCCACGGAAATGGCCATAAGGAATGGAAACTCGGTCTGGCGTTGTGGGATGGGAATGTAAGCATCAACAGCATCCATTAATTCATAAATCTTGTCAACCCATGGGTTGTCACCGCGTTTAATACCGGGGTTTGCCATTAAAGCTTCCAAAGCCAAGAGAGCAGAAACAGTAATAATGGGGATGTCGTCACCTGGAATTCGTATTTGGAAAGCTCTTCACGAACTTCTAGTTCCACAAGTTGAAGCAATTCTTCATCGTCGACTTGATTTTGTTTGCTTAAGAAAACGATCATATTGGGAACACCCACCTGTTTGGCGAGGAGGTCGTGTTCTTTGGTTTGAGGCATGGGACGAAGAGGATGGCCCCGTCCATCTGGGCTGCGCCGGTGATCATGTTCTTGACGTAATCAGCGTGCCCGGGGCAGTCCACGTGGGGGTAGTGGCAGTTCGCGGTCTCGTGCTCAACGGTGGCAGTGTTGATGGTGATTCCGCGGGTGCGTTCCTCTGTGGTAGCGTCGATTTCGTCGTATTTCTTAGGGGCGGAGCCACCCATGGAGGCGAGGGCCATGGTGAAGGTGCAAACCATGGAATTCACCAGTCAAATGAGCCGTCTATCTAGATTATATTATATCGTTTCTTTCAAGGCCCAGTACTGCACTTTGGGCTCCCGTTTGATACTGACTTATAAATTTATCAAATTAATTTATAAATAATTTTTTATTATTTGAATATTTGCATGTAATTTATTTTTAACTCATAAATTAACATATAATAATTTTTCAGAATTAATAATTTTTTATTTTTTAAAAAATATTTTATAAGTCATTTTAAAATAAATAGGTTTAACCAAATGTAAAGACCTTTTTGCCTTTATTTTAGTAATCTTTACACCTTATTTTAACTTATAAGTCATTTTAGCCAAACGTCTGTATAATTTATTTTAACTTCGTTTAAAAGTAAATTTACTATTGTAAAAAAAATTAATGTATTTATAATACAATTTATATTCACTAAAATTAATTTTAAAAAACTTATTTTAGCAAAATAGTTACCAATTTTATCTCTCGCAAAAAATCTTCTAGCAATAATATATAGCGAGTAATTATTCCTTCATTAATAGTATTTGTCTTCTCAAATTTTCATCTAAGATTGGCGCCAAACATCCTTCTACTATCTAAATTTTCCCAAAGAAAAAATATAATTTGTGAATGATGCTTCTTTCATAATAATTATATTATCACTAATTTTTTTTCATTCATTATTCCTGAGGCTGCAAATCGAACTAAATAGTTCGGGCTCGATTCAGTCTCGACTCGAAAAAATGTGAGTGATACTCGAATTCGTTAATAATATGATTCAAATCTGAGCACAAAAAATAGTTCTAATAAAAATACGAGTAAAATTTGAATAAGGTTATACTCGATTCGTTTAAGATTCAAATTACTTAAATTTTTAATCATGATTCGATAAATGATCGATTGCTACATATTCGAATAGATACGCGATACATTTTCTTATAATATATACACAATTAAACAAAATTTAAATAATTAGTTATTATTATTTTTTATTTATAATTTTATATATTTAAAGTGTAATTATAATTATATTTTTTCATTTTAAAGTAAAATAATAAGTTCAATTAATAATTATATGTATTATAAAACTAGTTACTATGTGAAAACTCGAATTCGAATTTGAATTTAAAGTTCGCGAGTAGTTTGAATATAATTCGATCCGAGTTGAATCGAATTCGAGTAACAAAAATTTGAGTCAAGCCGAATCTGAGTAAAGTTTTTCAAATATAGTTCGAATCCGAGTACGAATTTAACCTTACGAGTCGAATCCGAACAGTTTAAAATTCGAATCGATTCGACTCGTTTGCAGTATTAATTATTCCCTAGCTAAAAAACTCATCATGTGAATGAATGAATTCCTTCACAAAATTTTCGTCATTACATCCCTAATTTCTTGTAGTGACGAAACAACACAATTAAAGTGTAGAAAAATAAAAATGCTCTAGACTAACTACGTTGAAAGAAAGAATAGATAAACAGAAAGGTGGAGAAAGATTTTATGAAGAAAAGAAACTTGATATTTGAGAAAATCAATGTAATTTATGTAAAGGAAGAGAACTCCCTTTAAGAGGAGTGTTACGAGGTGCAGTGTTAATTGATTCTCTAGTTGAGACAACACTCTATATCACGAGATTGATCTTTTGGGCACTTGTATTGTAATTGATTGTCTGAACTATTTAGTATTTTTGAATTATCTATTATAAGTAGTTTTTTGAACTATTTAGCATTTTAAATTATCGTTTACTTTTATATATGTCTTAATAATTACTTGGATGCCTAAATGTGTTGCTTCAAAATTCGTTATGTTTTATTCAAGGCTTCCATTTATTGCAAACATTACTCTTCTATTTTAAAATTCGGATCAAGTATGAAAATATAATTTTAATTTAGAAAATGAGATGATAATATTTTGAACTACTAAACAAGTATAGTTTAGAATATTGATAATTTGATAAACCTTTTCGAAATCCTCAATCTGACTATATATAGAACCCGCTAGTGTTTACGCTTAGTTCCGAAACTAGTATAGTTACTCTTTTATTTTTAAATTCGGATCAAGTATGAAAATATAGTTTTAATTTAGAAAATGAGATGATAATATTTTGAACTACTAAACAAGTATAGTTTAGAATATTGATAATTTGATAAACCTTTTCGAAATCCTCAATCTGACTATATATAGAACCCACTAGTGTTTACGCTTAGTTCCGAAACTAGTATAGTTTCCCTACTAAGGGGCACACTTTTTAGCTATTAGAAGAGAGAGTTTTGAAGACTTGGGAAATTTTATGAGGATGAAATGAAACAAGAAGAACTTTGGTGGAAGAGAACCTTTATTATTGTTTCTCAATTTAACCTTGATACAAAATGATGAACATTATCCCTATTTATACTAGTAACACCTCTTTAACTAGTGGCTAGGATTATTCCACCACATATTTAATCTAATGGTTACAATTAAGTCTCTAGAATTTTCTTCTAAAATATATATGTTTCTAGAATTATCTTCTTACTCTAGAATACTCTTTCACTCTAGAATATTTCTACACCTATCTAGATTTTTTTCAAGCAGTAGTCTACTCAAACTTCTAGAAACTAGACCTATTGAGCTTAATTAATTGGACATTTATTTCAAACCCAATAATCTTTGGATCAAAACAAGTTTAATTATCCAACACCCCTTTAAACTTGATTTGTCATTCGAAGTAAGCTTCTCAACTTGATGAAGTTTTCATGCTTTAGTGACTAAGTGAAGATATCAACAACTTGATCTTGAGATTTTTCATACTTCAATTGCATATCCTTTCTTGTGATTCACTCTCTTATGTAGTGATAACGTGTATTAATGTGTTTACTTCAATTATGGACGACAAGATTCTTTGCTAAGGTCAACACTGATTTATTGTCAACCATTACTTTAGTTGGCCTCTTCTTGTGTCATTCCCAACTGCTTTAAGAGGCTTCTTAGCCAAACCACATGATACACACATAAGTAGATAGCGTGACTATCGGCTATTTTTTTGAAATCTAAGTGAATGTAGTGTCTCTTAAGAAGAACACAAATACAATGGTGCTTTTTTGATCATCCAAGTCTCCAGTCTAATCGCTATCACTATATCCAAAAAGCCTATAATCATTAGATTGACAGTAAATGTGACGCCCCTAAATCCGGGTTCTATAACCTCATGTTTAGTGCTCACAATCTAATATATAATAACAACAAAATACATAGTCTTCATTAAACTTAGTGGAATAATACATAAATGTTCCTTATAAAAAGAAAATATAATCCCAAGGTCTTGTAACCTTAACATAAACAATACATATCTTAAAGGTTCATAAAAGATTTACATCATTAAATTAAATATTAAACAATTAAACTATTTAGCAAATGCAAATTCTAAACTTTGTCGTTTCCCTTGCCCTTGTCTTTCTTGGAGTTCTCGGGCTTAGCTGAAAAATAGGTCATGATATAGCAAGGGTGAACAACTAGCTTACTCAGCAAGTTTAAGAACAATTAATACAAGATTGATATATCATGATTGATTGGGAAATAACTTCAGAGTTTTCAACAATATATAATAATTGTGAAAGAACAAAAGTCAATTTCAATTAAAAGAAATGATTGAGTCTTTAATGCTGAGTGGCCTTTAAGGG
Organism: Hedera helix; assembly: GCA_947179155.2. NCBI lineage: Eukaryota > Viridiplantae > Streptophyta > Magnoliopsida > Apiales > Araliaceae > Hedera > Hedera helix. Next base: position 4,247,646 of record OX359284.1, on the reverse strand, counting down.
TCATGAACTAATACTTAAGGTAAATCAGACATATATCTGGCCCTTTTATTATTTTGGTATTTAAGGGGATCAGCCTCTTGTACCCTATATGTATGCATAACATTCAAACATCTTGCGTAAATGTCGATTTCCCGAATATAATCCCCTATTTAGGGTTGTTCGTTCTCAGTCTTACTATAAGAATCCGCACCAACCAAGGGTTTGGATAAGCTTTTAAAAGTATTCAAGTTATTGAATTTATACATGTAGTGTCTAGCCAAAACAACTAGCTTAGACATTCTTAAACAGTTCTTGAATTAAAAGAACCATAAAGCTTCAAATGCATTAAGTGCGAATACATAAACAATATGGATGTGGATTAATTTTAAATAAATAAACCACTTAAAACTCTTGCAAAATAAATACAAGTTTAGATATAGGAAACTTGTCTCGATTGCTGATTATGGTTAACCAATGCAATTTAATATCCTTTGAAAAGACCTAACAATTAATCAAGTTGATCTTCCAATTAGTATCAAATCTAGATTCATATAATAACATTTGAATATCTTAATTTACTAACACTTAATCACATAAATAATTAAGGGTATATTAAACACTTAAAAATATTATCATCATTTGATAATATTTTAATCATATAAAACCTATATTAATCATTTAATATAGTTTAAATTTTTATCTAATATTATTAATCAAATAATAATATTTAAGTCTTTAATAACATTATGAATAATTAAATCATATTCCCTTTATAATATTATTAATCCTTTAATAATATTTTATTTATTTACTAATATTATTAATTATTTAATAATATTTTATTGAGTTTCTAATATTATTAATTATTTAATAATATTTTATTTATTTTCTAATATTATTATTCATTTAATAGTATTTTATTAAGTTTATAATATTATCAATCATTTAACACTATTTTATTCATTTTCTAATATTATTATTCATTTAATAATATTTTATTGAGTTTATAATATTATTAATAATTTAGAAAATATCTTAATTATTTAATTCTTGTCAAATATTGATATTATATGAAATTATATTTTATGACCCATTTTAATTTCATAGGATCTGACCCAACCCGTTTTTGTTGGTTTGCAAAAATATGGCATACATATAATCAAATTATATAAGCGCAACGGAAGCAATAAAAATCAGATTTTAAAATTTTTGTACAAACCAATAACCCGGATCTTTCTTATGCGACTATTATTAATTGAGGAAGGATAAAAGAATTTATACCTTTGTAGAACCAAGCTTCCACGGGTACAAGTTCATCTCCCTTTAATCCTTCATGTTCTTCTTCAAATTCACCGATTAGATTCCATGGATCAATGTTAGCTCCCCAAGTGTTGAGCCTCTAGAGGTGATCCACCAAGAAAACTATGAATTAAAGAAGTGGATCTTGGTTTCTCCAAATCATGGGTGGCTAGCCCTAATTCTCTCTCTCTCTAACTCTTAGATCTAGAGAATTATGGAGTACTCTCTCTAATCTAATGAAAGAGTGTGTAACCTTGATCTATGATAAAACTCCTCTTATTTATAGATCTAGTCAACCCTCCTAAACTATTTAGGATTAGGGTTTTAATTTAATTCCCAATTTAATTAGGAACTAAATTAATTAATTACAATTCCTAAACCATTTAGGAACTTAATTATTTAATAATGAGAGTACTTCTTATTAATTAATTACTAAACCATTTAGTAACTTAATTAATTATTATAATTATAATTCCTAAACTATTTAGGAACTTAATTATTTACTAATAATAATATTACTACTTATTAATTAATTACTAAACTATTTAGTAACTTAATTAATTATTATAATTATAATTCCTAAACTATTTAGGAACTTAATTATTTAATAATAATATTACTATTTATTAATTAATTACTAAACCATTTAGTAACTTAATTAATTATTATAATTATAATTCCTAAACTATTTAGGAACTTAATTATTTAATAATAATATTACTATTTATTAATTAATTCCTAAACCATTTAGGAACTAAATAATAATACTAGTAATAATAATAATAGTAATGATAATAATAAGACTCCTCTTATTAATTTATAATTAGTATTTCTAAAATACTAAATTATAAATATTAAGATATTTAATTTATTCTATCACCATAGTATAAATTAAATATACTTAATTTATTATTACAATTATGCCATCCACTTCTAAAATAAATATTACTCTTTTGCGGTGTGACCCTTTAGGTTCTCCATATTAAACCGGTTGTATAATAAATAAATTAGAACAATTCTAATTCATTTATTACGAATTAACTCTTTAATTCAGAATAAATAATTATTCCACAATAAGGGTAAGCCCCCTTAGCGATTAGTCGACTTTCCAGATAATATAGATTTCAACATTTAATCGTAAAAGAACCTTTCAGCAAATAGTTACCGTACAATTCAATCCTTCTACCATACAATGTCCCAATCAAATATAAGACACGGAATTTCTGTCAAGTCTTATTTATTTGATTATATGCATTTCAATTCACAAATACACAACTCTAGTTAATGTAAATTAGAAACTCCTTTCTAATTCCATTTAACCCTGGCCAGGGATTTCTGAGTTGTCACTTATTGAATCGCATAGGACATTCTCTCCCTTTATTGGAAGTGGTAGATCCTTTGTTGACCATTCATCTATCTCCATGTGTACCTTATTATACCCAAGCACATCATTTGATATACCAATAGGTCTTAAGGAATATGTCAAAGTATAACTTAGTACACACAAGATACTAAGATGATCTCAAGTCTAAGGATCACTTGTACGATTATCACATAAAGAACTCCTATTGACAGACGAGTAAAACTCCATTAGGTGTTCCTTGAGCGAGTCACGTTCAGTGAACTTATTCTCTAATAAGCACCTACATACTTGCTTTAGTGTCTCTACACAAATGATTATGAGATCAATCGTCCTCTTCATAAGAGCAAGCATAGTATGTACCAATCTATCCGGATCTACTAATCCCCTTTTTAGTAATCCAACGATTAGGAACAATTTTAGTTTTGAGCTATCTTGAATTTAGATCTCATTAGCATGATCCTCATCACGATTCTAAAAGCATTGCTCGAAAAACTATGGGTTTATCCATTTGATTAATTCAAGTAGTTAATCATGAATAAAGAAATGCCTTGATACTTTTATTAATAAATGAACAAGATTACAAAGTATATGCTTATCACATCAAATGTGATTGGCTTGAGGGCATATTACTTTCAGTTTTCTATGGCTCGACCCGACCCGGTTCATAAAGGGTAATTTTCAAACATTCTGGACAACCGCTGTGGCAGTGAGAACCACCGCTGCGGCGGTGACTCACATATTGTTTCATCGCTGCGGCGGTGAGACCTACCACTGCGGCGGTAGTTCTGTTTTGTCAAACCCTAATTTTTCACTTTTGATTTCTTTGGTTCAATCTTTTATAAAATGAAATATACACATCCAAAAGACACAAAATCAGTATTGTTATCTTCCTAACTTCTTTTTCTTTAATATTTCATGGATCGATCTCATTTTCAAAAATGTTTTTAATATAAAATGTAAGATCGATCAATCTAGGGTTTCAAAACGACATGTTTTACGATAAACTTCATAACTTCCTCATTTTTACATATTTTTGAGTGATTCAAGTTGTGTTATCTTTATAACTCATAAATCTATCATTCTAGCCATAAAAAATTAAATAACCAACTTGTACATTTCAATCTATCTTTATTTATAGCTCATAGCTAGTTAGGATTTTACCGATAAATCTTCATATGCACATATCTTCCACTTATTTACATACCAAACATATTAAAAGACATATCAAACATACTAAACCATGAATCTACATATATATCCAAGATCTAGCATTATAGAGTATCAAAATATATTTTAAACTGTTAAAAATATATTTTGACCATATACAATATGTAGACACCCAAATTTTGCACTTTTACACTAACCCTGACAGGAGGGCAAAATCGTCACTTGACCCGACATACGAAAAGGAAGGTGGACCCTAACACGAAGCCCCCAGAACGACTTATGGTCAAAGCTGCCACAACGAACAACGAGCATCAGGTTACTTGAGGCAAGGCAAACAGCTGATCCAGAAAAACCTGATTTGATCACCAAAGACGACGAATGGCCACTACGCTTGCGGTAGTCGGGGGTCTCGCTCCCCGGTGAGCGAGCGGCTGCCCAGGTCGCCGGTGAGCTAGTGGGGGTGTAAGGGGGCAGCGCCCCCTGGGAGCCAAGCACAAAGAATAATTTCTATATCAAGTCATAGCCTTCCGAGCAAGCCTCCCAAAAATATATAACACGTCTCCCAACGATTCTCGATTTGCAAAATACGAGCCTTCCAATGAGAAACGGACAACCAACATCAGTACACGAGAATTGAGGAAAGGAAGCCAGGCGGCCGAATATGTATCTGCGACTAACGACATTTGGGCGTTTTCGTGGCTCGAGAAAACACACGGCAGCCGAGGCGGCGGCTCAGACGGCGATAGTAGGCAGTCGTAGATGGATCTGCGGTCAACCGCAGAAACACCTGTGACTGCTCCCAGACATCTATACAGCTGCCATTTGTTCATCCGATGGCGGGATCAAGAGAAAAAAAGGAGAGAGAGAGAGAGAGAGCTACGAGTTTGAGAGAAAAGTGAGAGTTCTTCCGTCTTTTGTTCAATCTTTACACTATGTGTTATATCCTATGTGATCTTCAAGTGTTAAAGTATTTATTTCATCATTTGAAATGCGAAAATTCGAGTTCATAGCATTTGTGGTTTTAATCTAGTTAGATATAGTTCTTATTTCATTTTATTGTTTAAGTTGTTATAGATCTAATATTTGTGCATTTGTTGGGTGGATCTACTGTAGATCCGAAGTGTTTGGTGCATTGCGATTTAAATATTTTGATTTTGTGTATTTTGAAGTTAGATCCGATGTAGTCGATATATGTTTTAGATCTATGGATTAGGGACGGTTTTGGAGAATTTATTGCGGATGAAATCTCCTCCTAACCTCTCGATGATATCCTTTTAGTTATTTTATAACCTACTTTTGGATGTAACGATCGTGATGCACCTTTATTGTAAATATGTAAATTTTGGGCCTTAAAACGATATCGATACCGAAAATCGGGTTTAAGGCCCCGTAATAGTGAAATATGTGATTGTGGGTGTTTGAGGCTATTTAGACGGCTTACATGTTCATAAATAGCTCCAACGTCATTTCAATGCTTGGTTTTCACTTTCGACACGAGAAATAATTTTGGAATGAAAAGATAAAGCTTTTCATAAAATTAAGTAAACTAGGATATTATATCATCCGTACGCTAAAATTGTAATTCTCGGATAAACTCTATTCCTATTTGACAAATGGTTTGAAAAATATGTTTTACAAAATATCATCGGTTTTATTATCAAAACAAAAACAATAAAAATAAACTTTTCGATTAATTCAAATATTTCGTGCATAGGGTTAACGAGATTCTGAAGCACTTTCTAAATAAAGCACGCACTAAATTAATTGTCTTCGAAGATAAAATTGGAAGTATCAGATGAGCTCCATTCCTATTTGACGAAGGATTCGAAAACCTTATTTCACAAATGTCATCATTAAAGATTTTGTTATAAAAAAAAAAACGAAAGCTTAAAAATGAACTTTTCAAAACGAATCGAATCCTTCGTGCATAGGGTTAACGAGATTTCAGAAGTACTTTCAGAAATAAAGCATTCCAACGATTTTCATACGCACATACATCCACACACACACATTTTAGGATTTAAAGGAAAAGAAAACATTAGGATAGCGGTAACCGTGTTTCACAGAAGTCGGGGGGTGCCTAACACTTTTCCCTCGCTTAAGCAATCCCCGAACTCTATGAATCTCGGTTTGCGGACCAATTAATTAGGAGTCACATATGAGCCATTACGATCACGAAAACTAAAACTCGGATGAGTTGGTACATCCATTGCAAATATACCAACTGACGACTCTGGTCTATTGGCTCATCATAAAATCGATCTTTCAAATCCCGTCGACACTCAAGCCGACCTTTTCCTAAAATCACCCTTTTACGAAACGAGACGGAAAAAAGAAAGGGATTTCAAACTTGTAAAGAGGGACAAAAAACGCTATTTTTTTTCTAAAAGAAAAAACCTGGCGTCGACACAATATATATTGACCATGAAAAATGCATTTAGCATACATAGACACATTTTCACTATCAAAATCCATCCTTATATCTTTGAGCTCACCATAGCTCCATCAAACATAAATTTCTCCCACAACCAATCATGGAAACATTCATACAACAAATAGTAACCATAGAAATGAAAGGGTTAGAGTAAAAGAAACTTTTAAACCTCTTAAACTTGGATGCTCTTCTCCTTCTTCTTCCAAAGTACACCATAAAACTTGAATGCTCCACCTTAGCTACTAGATCACCCTCTAGACTTATAACTCTCAAGCTTTCAAGAGTATTCTCTAACTCTCCCTCTAAGATGTTTCTCTTTATTTTTTTCTCTAGGAAATCTAGCAAAATGAAACAAACTCTCACTCACTTACTAAAGGCTCTTATTTATAACCCAAGTTCATTATCTAAAATACATACGTATACTACATATATCTATACAATTTCACTAACTCATCTTATCTATAAGCTCACCAATGCTAGATTTTAGGAATTTTCTTACACAAAGGACTTGAGTTGGTAAGGGTTGGTAGATTTGTTCAACAACTCTTGTACCTTTAGAACTCAAAATCAAGCAACACAAAATTTGAAATCCACTCCCACGTAGGTCCCCAAGGTGGCCGGCCAAATGGCCTATTTTCTAGCCATTTTTGCTTTATTTTTATGTCCTATAATACTTATATATATACCAATATATATATATATATATATATATATATATATATATATATATATATATATATATATATATACATTCGACTTCACATTGGACTCTAAAATTAACTCTATTGGGCTCATTCATTTAATTTGTTTGGGCTCAAATAATTAATCCAATTGGGTTACCAATTAACATATATACAAGCTTACATTACATGAACCATCCATAAATTAAGTTCATAAACTACTAGGTTAATCCCATTGGATCTAGTTTAATAATTTATTTAGACTTAATATATAATCTAATTAGACTTGCCTTATTAATTCCTTTGGGCTACTAGGTTGGGGCTAGTTTATTTTAATCTTATCAATTGCTCTATTCTTTAATTAATTTATTAACTTACCTTGCTACACATTAATAAATGAACAAATATACAACTACATTAATATATTTATTCAATCTCATAAAAACAAAATTAATTAACACAAAAATTTAATTAATTGATAATTATCTAATAATTATAATTACAATGTACTTAAAATTCATGGTTATTACAGTAAATCATCACAAAGTCAATCTTACATTTGACGTTTTTAGATGAGTGGTTATTGGAGTCTGTAATATCCATAAAATTTATATTAATGGAAATAAGAAATTATTTGAAATTAATTGTGTGCCTATGTGTATTATGGAATTAATAATTCAAGTAAATTGAATTAATTATGTAGCAAGTAAGAAATGAATTGATGATTAATTGAAGCTTATGTATTAAGTCTTGTGTGGCATAATTGAGATGACGGGTTAATTAAATATTTAATCAATTCATGGAAGATGAAAATTGTAAATGTAATGTGATAAGGAAGTGAATTATAAATTAAGTTATAATAAAGATTTATAAAGTTTAGGCGTTATGAGAATAAGTTTAGTGAACAATTAATATTAATTAGCCCACTATATGTGTGAATAATGAGGGAAGTGATTGGCCCAATCTTGTATATATGTACAAGGCTAGTAGAAGTGATATTGTAGCCCAAGGTGAGTCCATAATTAAGTTGGTGTAGCCCAAAGGGAAGTCCAAAACATAGTCCAATTATATGATCCAAATGATCCATTTTCTAGAATGTTTTATAATATATTATATATAATCCATCATGAAGCTAGAATGCTAATTCTATTTTTTTAAAATGGAGCTACATAGGCCATCATGAAGGAGGAACATGATTTATGCCTTAAATTAAGGAATTGTACAATTTTTTTTCCAAGTTTTGTGAAACCCTTGTATAATAATTCTCTAGATGGTTAAAATCTAATGGATTAATACATGTATTCATACATGTATATGTATGAGAATTTCTCTATAAATAGTGCCATTCTATTTCATTTTCTAAGTTTGTTAAGATTGGAGAAATTGAGAGCATAGTGAGAAATTGAGAGCTTGAGAGAGATAATTATAAATTCAAATGAACCTCTTGTATTTGGTTGGCTCTAGCAAGGTCTAGCTAGGAAGGAAAAGGTGGAGGCTTACTACAAGTTCTTATCTAAGAGAAAAAGAGCATCAAGGAGGTATAATTCCTTAAACTTAATTTTATAAGTTAAGTTAGTACATATTAGTTCATGTTTGGGTGTGGAAAATCTTGTGTGTGAGAATCATGGTGGATTCTGAAGACATAAGGATGGTGTTATGAAGGAAGATATGTGATTTATATATGTTTATAAGTGTTTTATGTTCAAATGAACCAAAGAAAATACACATGAGTTTAAAACCCTAAATGTTATAGTGAAAACATATGATTTGGGAAAAAATAAAATAAAATGTGTAAATCATTTGCATGATCTAAAAATTGTATGTTGTAGCTCTATGAAATATGAAGACATTCAAAGTCGAATGAACAAAAAGGGAGCTAAAACGGATTTATGGTGAATTTTCTTGTAAAGGATGTCAAAATGGAACTCTAGCTTGAAAAACCAATAAATTTGGTTAAATAAATATTTTTTAAAATAATGTAAAAATTGGAATGTTGAAGAGTTATGAGTTTATGAAATAACAAAGCTGATTTGATCTCATTTGGATATAAAATGAGCAAGATATAAAGGATTGAATGAAAAATGGTAGAAAAATCAAAAATAAAAAATTTGGCCACCCCAAGTGTTAATTTGGGCGCTGCAGCGCCGGTCAAAAAGCCCAGTTGACAGAGCCGGTCAAACTGGTTAGGTTGACCAGTCCGACCCGGCCCGAAAAAAAAAGTTTTACTTTTAATAATAATAACAATTATAATAATAATAATAATAATAATAATAATAATAATAATAATAATAATAATAATAATAATAATAATAATAATAATAATAATAATAATAATAATAACCAAATAAAATAATTAAAAATTATTTTATTTTTTAGTTAATTAAATAATATTAAACAAGTAACATAATAATTTTAAAATTATTTTATTTGTGACTTAGTTAAATAATATTAAGCAAATAAAATAATAATTTAAAATTATTTTATTTGTGAGTTAATTAGATAATATTAAAAAAATAAAATAATAATTAAAATTATTTTATTTGTTAGTTAATTAAATAATATTAAACAAATAAAATAATATTTTAAAATTATTTTATTTGTGAGGTGATTAAATAATATTAAACAAAGAAAATAATACTTTAAAATTATTTTATTTATGAGTTAATTAAATTAACATTAAAAAAAATAAAATAATAACTAAAAATTATTTTATTTGTGAGTTAATAATAAAGATTATTTAATGTTAAATATTTTTTTATACAATTAAAATAATATTAAAGGACTATTTTAATTGTGGATTAATAATACATAAGCAATTAAAATAATATTGTAAGTTATTTTAATTGTGAATTAGTGAGAGTTAAACAATTCAAATAATATTAAGAATTATTTTAATTGTAAATCAATAAAGAATAAGTAATTAAATAATGTTAACAATTATTTTAATTGTGACTTATTAAAGGATGAACAATTAAAATAATATTAAAAGTTATTTTAATTGTGTACTAATGAAGCATAATTAAGTTAAAATAAGTGTAAAGATTACTCTAATTGAGAATTAAACAAATAAAATGATAACTTAATTTTTTTTTTGGATTAATAAAGGGTGATCAAAGAGTATAATAATAAGTCATAAACAAATAAAGTGAGATCATTTTGTTGTGAATCATTGAGAGATGATGAAGGTTAATGAAACAAATAGAATAACACTAAGTGTTATTTTATTCGTAATAATTACTGAATGAATTAAGCGTTAGATGAATATGTAGAACATAGGTTGTTCAAAGGATAATGAATTAATGTCAGATAGAGTCGACGATCTAGGCAAGTACTTTAACTTGTATTTTTATCAATTCGTACAAGTAGAATTAGTTGATGGATTTATTCCTGTTTATCTATATTGTGAAGATTAAATTATGTTTAAAACTTGACTTAATATCATGATTATATCTTTGGACGATTATTCGAACCCTAGTCGCAAACATTGAACGTATCAATTATTTCTAATGGTGTTGAGAAGTATGTTTATGCCATTTTTATCTGCTAGACCAGTGATAAGACTGATTGTTAATCAATCATAGTTCTTTGAAAAAACTGTCCAAAGAAATTGAATTGGTGCAGACTCTTATGCTGAGAAGAACAACTATTTTACGTCGGGAATCGACACGCACGCGACTAGCATGTCTGAGTGTTATGCATAACATATGATACTTTAGGTTGATCACCTATTGTATTTCGTTTATATTGTGGTTTGTCAATGAAATACTACTAATCCTCGCACGTGTTCATGGTCTATAGTGACCACTCAATTTGATTATTCATTATCTTGGAATCATTGAATCTTTGATTCTATTTTAAAATCCTTTGGTCTATAGTGACTTTTCAAATTTAAAAATTATCAGAGATGAAAACTTTTGACACTTACATTGTTCATAATTCAATTACTCAATTCTTGAGCTATAAATTATTGTTACATATCTTGATATATGAATCTCTACACATGAACGCTTACTTTTATTATTTTTATACTTGCTGAGCAAACTCGTTGCTCACTCTTGCTTCTCTTAAACATTACAGTTAAGTCTGAATAAGGCACCGACTCGGAAAAAGGTAAAGGCAAAGGCAAAGTTGCTAAGTAGCCTTATTGAGATGTAGTAGTTAATTTTATTTAGTGTTGTATTAAGACTTATGTAGTAGTTATTTTAAGTGATGTTATGTACTAGTAATGATTGTGAAACTTGGGATGCAAATATTTATGTTAACTCAATGTAAATATTTTTATTATTCCGCATTTAGTTATTATTAGTATGTTGTATGAGGTTGATCACGAAGCACCAGATTTGAGGCACATGTATCTGAATTTGGGGGAGTCACAAGTTGGTATCAGAGTCGTATGCTATAAACCTTAGGAAAAAGATCCTTAGGTTATAACTTTATAAAAGAGAGCTATAATAGAAGGAGAGTATACTGATCGCATCATAGAGTTGGAGCATAGGATCCAGGAGTTAAAGGCCGAGGTTCAGGGGCGCCAAGAGGTCGAGGCACAGATTGGGGCCACGATATAGTATTTGTGGGGCCGTAATAGGGAGCTGGTAGGGAAGTTAGAGTAGGCAGAGCACCAGATACAGAGTGAAAGGGTCGAGAAAGAGGCTCTACGAGTCCAACTAGAAACAGAAGTGGCTGATCAGATTCAGTAGGAGGAGATGTCAGAGGACATTAGAGAGAGAGTTGGTGACCTCAAGGATGTGGTGAGAGGCAAAAGAAGAAAGATGAACATGATAGGTTATGCTTTTAGCACAACATTTAGGAGATGGATGGACGATATTCGTCATTATTCAGCTGAGGTGGGACAGACTCACTATACTATTAGTAGAGATTTGGTGATTTATATGGCAGATTGAGTATGAGAGTGCTATGCACTGATGGATTAGTTAGTTGATGTATTTTGAATTCAATGTCCTTATGTATATATATTAGGATGGTCTCTACTTTTTTTATGATGTATTGTAAATCCCTAACTCTTATATGGGATAGTATGTGTAAACCCCAACTTTTGTATTTGATAGCGGGGTATTATGTTTGTAGATCCCCACCTTTTGTTATATTAGGGGATATATGTTGACGTTTATAACAATATGCTATAGGATATTCATGTTTGATGTGTTACTCATTGACATATGAATATAAACGTCTTTATTAAAATGTATTATTTATATTCTTGCATAAAAAGATGAATATTTAAAGAATATAATGAGATAATAATATTAAGTTTTTATTTAAATAGAAAATGCCGTCACAACGTAGACAACCAGTACAATCAACATAAGAAGAGTCCGTAAATAATGAAGGAGGTCAAAGAGACCTGGTGTAGAGATTTGTAGAATTATTAGAAAGTGCCTTTTAGGGGAGAAACCCAGAACCAATAAATCCCAACCCCCAAACAGTTCTTGTGGCAAATTTCAAGGATTTTAAGAATGTAAGACCCTCAAAATTCAAGGGGACAACTAATCCGATTGAGGCCCAGTTTTGGGTCAAAGAGATAGAGAAAGCGTTTAAAATCGTAAAGGTAAGAGATGATGAAAAGACAACATTTGCTACATATATGATGAAGGGGGAAGTAAATTTCTATTGGGAAGCGAATCAACAAAGGGCTGGAGAATGAGTTATACCGTGGGACCAATTTAAGGAATTATTTTTCGAGAATTACTTTTCCAAAAGCATGAAGAACATGATGGGGGTTAAGTTTTTGGAATTAAAGCAAGGAGAGATGTTAGTGGCATAGTATGCTGCCAAATTCAATGAACTCGTGCATTTTGCACCGCACCAGGTAGATACTGAGGACAGGAACGCCCGACGTTTCGAATAAGGGTTGAAACCTTGGCTATATAGTAAAGTATCTATTTTTCAAATTAACTCATTTAGAAATGTGATGGAGAAGGCTATTATAGCTAAAGGTGGGAATGTGGCCTTAAGTCAGTACACTAAGAAAAAGAAAAATAAAAAGAGTGGAGGAGATAATAGAGGAGGAAGTAATCTTAGAAAGAGAAAGTGAGACGATAACAACAATAACAATAACAATAATCAGTTTGGTAGTAAGCAAGAACATTATAAGAAAAGAATCGAGGTGTGTCCAAAATGTGAAAAGAGTCATCAAGGTGAATGTTGGAAGGGACGTAACGTTTGATACAATTGCAGTCAAGAGGGGCACATTTCACCAAATTGCGTAAACCTAAAAAAGATTCGAGGATGTTTTGCTTGTGGGGCAACTGACCACCAGATCAAAGACTGCCCCAAAAGGGGAAATAGTGGAGGAAGCGACAACAAAGGTGGAGGAAGTAAGCTAATAATTGAAGGATCTACTCAGCAGAACCGACCGTCTGCCAGAACTTTCAACATAACGATCCAGGATGCGGTAGCTTCAAAGGGCGTTGTGTCAGGTATTATTCCGATCAATAACATAAATGCCTATGTGTTATTTGATTCAGGTGCTCCTTATTCTTTTGTGTCTAATGAATTTACTCGACGTTTAAATTTAACCCAAGAGCGGTTGGAAAATTATTTAAATATAGAAGTCGTTAAAAAAGAAGTAATCCTAGTAGAATTTATACATAGAAATTGTTGGGCAGAAATTAGGGGACAAAAGCTATCGATAGATCTAATCCCCATAAGATTGGGAGAGTTTGATGTGATATTAGGGATGGACTGGTTATATAATCATAGGGCAGTAATTGACTGTCAGAAGAAAAGTGTGAACCTTCAAACCTCTAATCAGTCTACAGTAGTATTTTATGGTAGTACATTGCCTAGGCAATATTGTTGTCTGACGATAATGCAGCCCAAGAAATTACTGAGGAAGGGATGCATGGGGTATTCAGTCCATATTGTAGATACTCAGAAAGTGGGAGCAGAGATGAATAGTATATTGGTAGTAAAAGAATTTTTGAATGTATTTCCAGGCGATTTGTCTGGTCTACCTACAGACAGGAAAATCGAGTTCGTAATAGATTTAGTGCCAGGAACGGTACCGATTTCGAAGGCTTCATATCGAATGGCGCCAGTTGAGATGAAGGAATTGATGATATAACTTCAAGAGTTGCTAGATAAGGGATATATACAGCCGAGTGTATCTCCATGGCAAGCACCAGTTTTGTTTGTTAAAAATAAGGATGGATCATTACGACTTTGTAATGACTACCAAGATTTGAACAAAATGACGATCAAGAATAAATATCCATTGCCAAGAATCGACGATCTTTTTGATCAGTTAAATGGAGTGAGGTGTTTTTTTCAAAGATTGACTTGAGAACGGATTATCATCAGTTAAAAGTGCGAACATAAGATGTACCAAAGACGGGGTTTAGGACCCAATATGGACATTATGAATTTTTCGTAATGTCTTTCGAACTGATAAATGCGCCAGCAACATTTATGGACTTAATGAATCGAGTTTTTAAGCCATACTTGGATAAGTTTGTGGTAGTTTTTATTGACGATATTTTGATATATTCAAAGACAGAGGAGAAACACGCGAAATATTTGAGAGTAGTGTTTGAGACATTGAGGAGAGAGAAATTTTATGTAAAATTTTATAAGTGTGAGTTCTAGTTAGAGAGGGTACAATTTTGGGACTTGTGATTGATATGGATGGAGTATCGGTGGATTCTACAAAGGTGGAGGCAGGAATTAACTAGGAATAGGCGAAGATGCCGACGAAAGTACAGAGTTTTTTAGGATTAGCAAGGTACTACTGAAGATTCATTCAAAATTTCTAGAATATTACGATACCATTGACCAATCTAATGAGGAAGACAGTGAAGTTTGTTTGGACGGAGAAATGTGAAGAAAGTTTTAAGGAATTGAAGAAGAGGTTGAGTGAAGCACTTGTATTATCATTGTCGAATGGTACGGGAGATTTTGTGGTGTACAATGATGCGTCATACTAGGGTCTTGACTGTGTGTTAATGCAATATGGTAAGGCATTGCGTACGCGTCACGTCAGTTGAAGGATTACGAGAAGAGATACCCTACTCACAACCTGGAGTTAGCGGTGGTGCGTTAAAAATTTGGAGGCACTATCTTTAGGGAGAGAAATGTGAGATATATATAGACCACAAAAGTCTAAAGTATATCTTCACACAGAAAGAGTTGAACATGCACCAAAGGAGGTGGTTGAAGTTGATTAAGGATTACAATTACAAGATTCTTTATCATCTGAAAAAAGCGAATGTAGTGGCAGATGCATTAATTCGAAAAGGAAGGGAGAAATTGTTAATGTTGACAACTCAGGAGGAGCTTACAAGAGATATGGCAAAGTTGGAAATAGAGGTCAGAGATCCGAAAGAGTCGAAAGGGAAATTATTTGTAATGGAAGCTCGTCCAATATTGTTGGACAACATAAAGGAAGCTCAAAAGGGAAATGAGAAATGTAAACGAATAAAGAGAAGAATTGCGAAAAATGTGGAAGAAAAATTTCAATTGGATAGTGATAGGATTTTAAGGTTTGAAGGAAGAGTGTGGGTGCTAGCAGAGCCCGTAGTAAAAGAGGAGATTTTATAAGAGGCACACAATTTGTCGTACTCAATTCACTCAGGAAGTACAAAAATATACTTAGATCTTCGCCAACATTTTTGGTGGCCTAATATGAAGCGGAAAGTCGCAGAGTATGTCAGCAAATGTCTAACTTGTCAAAGAGTAAAGGCGAAACATCAAAGGCCGAGTGGTCTACTTCAACTGTTGGAGATGCCAGAATAAAAATGAGAGTACATTACGATGGACTTCACGGTGAGACTTCCAGTCACTCAGAAGGGTTATGATGCGATATGGGTCATCGTGGACAGATTGACAAAGTCAGCGCACTTTCTGCTAGTCAAGGTTCGATTTAATCTAAATCAGTTAACGAAATTGTATATAAAATAGATTGTTTCACGACATGGGATGCTAGTATCGATTGTTTCCGATAGAGATTCGCACTTCATGTCAAACTTTTAGAGAAGCTTACAAGGGCAAATGGGAACACAACTGAGATTGAGTACTGCATACCATCCGCAGACTGATAGGCAGAGCGAAAGGACAATTCAGACTTTGGAAGACATGCTTAGAGCTTGTGTAATGGATTTCAAAAGAAGCTGGGACAACCACCTACCTCTTGTCGAATGTGCTTATAATAATAGTTACCATGTGAGCATTGATATGCCACCATATAAAGCTCTCTATAGAAGAAAATGCAGAATGCCTTTATGTTGGAATGAGGTAGGAGAAAGTCGAATTTTGGGGCCAAAAATGGTTCAACAGACAGCTAAGATGGTGAAGACAATAAGAGCTCGACTGGTTGCAACTCAGGATCGACAGAAGAAATACGCATATCTACATCGTCAAAGTTAAAATTTTGAAGTTGGTATCTATGTGTGTTTGAAGGTATCTCACTGGAAAAGGAAAATAAGATTTGAAAAGAAAGGGAAGTTAAGCCCAAGGTTCATAGGACTGTTCGAAGTACTAAAACGAATAGGCGAAGTGGCGTACGAGGTGGCTTTACCTCATGAACTGTAGCATATTCACATGTGTTCCACATTTCAGTATTATGACCATACAAGCCTGATTATATGCACGTGATATCCTATGAACCCATTCAACTAGAGAAAGATCTGACGTACGAAGAAATCCCTGTACAAATAGTAGATAGAAAGGAACAAATATTAACGAATAAAGTTATACCTTCTGTAAATGTAATATGGCATAACCACAATGGCGTAATATTTTAATTGTGTACTAATGAATCGTAATTAAATTAAAATAAGAGTAAATATTACTCTAATTGGGAATTAAACAAATAAACTGATAACTTAAATCATTTTATTTGTGGATTAATAAAGGGTGATCAAAAAATATAATAATAAGTCATAAACAAATAAAGTGAGATCATTTTATTGTGAACAATTAAGAGATGATGAAGGTTAATGAAACAAATTGAATAATACTAAGTGTAATTTATTTGTAATAATTACTGAATGAATTAAAGAAGGAAAGTGAGAGACAATAATGTATAAATAAATAATTTTATTTAAAATTATATGTGTGATGATTTGAGAGTCCTATTTATATAGAACTTGTAAGTCAAATCTACTAGATTATTATGTGAAGGTTAATATAAATTAACCGTTAGATGAATATGTAGAACATAGGTTGTTCAAAGGATAATGAATTAATGTCAGATAGAGTCGACGATCTAGGCAAGTACCTTAACTTGTATTTTTATCAATTCGTACAAGTAGAATTAGTTGATGGATTTATTCCTGTTTATCTATATTATGAAGATTAAATTATTTTTAAAACTTGACTTAATATCATGATTATATCTTTGGACGATTATTCGAACCCTAGTCGCAAACATTGAACGTATCAATTATTTCTAATGGTGTTGAGAAGTATGTTTATGCCATTTTTATCGGCTAGACCAGTGATAAGACTGATTGTTAATCAATAATAGTTCTTTGAAAAAACT
Source organism: Hedera helix (assembly GCA_947179155.2). Taxonomy (NCBI): domain Eukaryota; kingdom Viridiplantae; phylum Streptophyta; class Magnoliopsida; order Apiales; family Araliaceae; genus Hedera; species Hedera helix. The sequence goes on along the minus strand of OX359284.1, from coordinate 4,230,226 downwards.
ATCCAAAGAAATTGACTTGGTGCAGACTTTTATGCTGAGAAGAACAATTATTTTACGTCGGGAACCGACACGCACGCGACTAGCATGTCTGAGTGTTATGCATAACATAGGGTACTTTAGGCTGATCACCTATTATACTTTGTTTATATTGTGGATTGTCAGTGAAATACTGCTAATCGTCGCATGTGTTCATGGTCTATAGTGACCACTCAGTTTGGTTATTCATTATCTTGGAATCATTGAATCTTTGATTCTAGTCTATAATGACTTTTCAAATTTAAAAATGATCAGATATGGAAACTTTTGACACTTACATTGTTCACAGTTCAATTATTCAATTCCTAAGATATTAATTATTGTTACATATCTTGATATATGAATCTCTACACATGAACGCTTACTTTTAATGTTTTTATACTTGTTGAGCAAACTCGTTGCTCACTCTTGTTTCCTTTAAACATTACATTTAAGTTTGAATAAGACACCGACTTGGGAAAAGATAAACACAAAGACAAGGTTTCCGAGTAGCCTTATTGAGATGCAGTAGTTAATTTTATTCAGTGTTGTATTAAGACTTATATAGTACTTGTTATTTTAAGTGATGTCATGTACTAGTAACGATTGTGAGACTTGGGACACAAATATTTATGTTAACTTAATGTAAATATTTCTATTATTCCGCATTTAGTTGTTATTAATATGTTGTTTGAGTTGAATTGTGAAGCATCAAATTCGAGAGGTATCTAAATTTGGGAGCATCACAGAGCCTCCATATAACAATTTACTAGTTCAATGACATAGAGAATATTAGGCATCATACAAGTCAAGTAGCGTAAACATCCAACCAAGCTCTTGATGTTTTTTTGGATCAATACATTATCCTTCATCATGCTTGGATTACTTAATTCAACTTTCTATTGGTGTGCTTACAAGCTTGCAATCATTCAACTTGAACTTTTTGGGCAACTCATTTGCATAGCATTCTTGGGAAATTAACATAGCATCTACCATTTGCTTTACTTCTATGCTAAGATAGTGTGCCAGTAGGCCAATATCTATCATCTCGAACTCTCTGGTCATTGATTTCTTGAACTCCTCGAATATGCTTGGATTATTCCCTATGAAGATCAAGTCGTTCACATATAAGAATGCGATCAAGACATCTCCATCTTTGATCTTGACATAAAGTGCATGCTTATGTGTGCATTTTGTGAAGTTGTTTTCTTGGAAGTATTTATCAATCTGGTTATTCCATGCCTTGGTGTTTGCTTTAATCCATAGACTTCGTCAACTTGAGAACTTTATCTTCTTGACCTTTCACAATGTAGACTTATTATTCAAGAACACCATTCAAGAAAGCAGACTTAACATCCATTTGATAGATTTTTCACTTGTTTTGAGAGGCTAGAAAATAATTAATCTTATAGTTTCCAATTGGGCAATAGGAGCAAATACCAAATCATAATCGATTTTAGTCCTTTAACTATAGCCTTTTGCCATGGGTCTTACTTTGTATTGTTCTATCTCTCTAGCATTTATTTTTTTGCCTTATATAACCATTTTACACCATTTTCATTGTGTCCTTTTGGAAGTAATGCAAGCTTTGATCTCCTCATCCAAACATCTCTCCACTTCTTATTTCGTACAGCTTCGTGAAAATTTATTGGTTCACAATCAACAAAAAAACAAAAGAGTGTGAGATTTTTTATCCTCTCGGTGCTCTCACAAATTTCTTGTAGGCTCCTTATGCGTGGCTCACCCCTTTCGTTCATAAATGATGGCGACGAATTTCTAATAATTATTATTGGTGAAGTAGATAGAGTGGTAAACTCTGGTTGATCTTCACTTGTTTACTCAAGACTTTGTTGCATGTCTTCTTCATTATAATGGATAAAGTGATAATTGGGAACTGTCGTTAACACTCCAAAATTAATCCTTACTTTCACTCTATCAACATAAAATTGGTATAATGGCAAGCAAGAGTCGAACCTACGAGAAGTGTATTATTTATGATTTATCTGATTGCTTCTAACAGTAAATAACAGATAATAATAAAAAGGGGAGTTTTGTAACTATGGTTCCACTAGAAACAAGAACTATTAATAAAATTATCTAATGATTTGCAAACTTCAGTTCTTTAGTTCAGTATCATCTTTTCATAACTATGATATAATTAAGTCAATCAATATCTTTCCTTCAATGAAATTAATAACCCTAGGTAACCACGGTCCGTGTTACTCGAAATTCTCCTTAAGTTTTAAATCTAATGTGACAATCGCCCCCACTAGACCCTAACTATCATACAACCTAGAACTATCAATCTAGATTTAATATAACAAAAGCGTTAAGATTTAGAGAATTAGATTATTCCAAGCATTAATCGTACGATCGCAGATTATTTAACCTGTCTTCTTGATATCATAGCAATATTCAAAAGCTTGACCACAATCAAATAAAACTATTTGCTACTTATGATCAGATATAACATCGTTTGCTTAATATTATACCTTAATCTAGCAGATGATAATAATCAAATCAATTCAATGGGCCCTTATCAAATTAATCAAACCAATTATTATTAAGCAATTCTAATAGACCATCAAGAATAAATTTCACATACGAAGGAAGAAATATTGATAACTCAATTAATTCATAAATAATAAATAAGATTCAACATCCCTTAGAACTGAATAAAAGTACTAAGCCTGACATGCCTTCAAGTTCGCTCCAAAATCAATAATCAAAGAGAGAGCGTTTTAAAACCTTACAAAAGAAGTATTTATACACTAACATAATCCTAACCAGCCTACATCAGTCCTAAACCTATTAGAAATCCTTTTGTTAACCAATTTCAGCAAAATAACACGTCTAGGAAACTGAGTTCCCGCAATGGCGCAGCCGCGCCACACTATAGCTTGCACCCCGGCGCGCCCCGTGCTGTCCTTACAAAGATTTCAAGCAGCCCTCTTTCTCACGGCGCGCCTCGCGCTGCCTTCCTTCACGAACCTGGTGCAACCGCACCAGGTCTTCAATTCTGATATTGATTGCTTTCCAGTTCTTGCCTACCTTTGACCCCTTTTTGAAACCAACTGCATTAACCATCAACAAAATGCACAACACATGAAAAGCAACTAAAATAATTGAGAAATACACAATAATGCAAGATCAGATACATCCAATACGTAAGTATAAAACCTACCCATCAAATACCCCCAAACTTGAACAATTGCTTGTCCCCAAGCAAACAAACACCAATAACAAGACAGTCAAACATAAAAACTACGTTAACACGTATTCAACTAAAGATGACAATCAAGCCATGTTCCAACATAATGATTCAAAATTACAGCCTCAGAGATTCATTAACAATAACTAAAACAAGATTTCAGAATCATTTATCATCCATATCTCAAATTATAATTAGCATCACAGAACTTTTGATCCCTCACGTGTGTGTGTGATTCCGCTGCATTAAATCAGTTCAAGGTTGGATATAAATCAAGAAATTCCATACCATTAAAGACTATTATAATCATCTATATAATTACTTTTATACATTCAAGATCCCATGTAGCTCATATTTTTTTTTGTTTTTGTTTTTTTTTTTATCTTGGTATATGCAAGGTTTATCTTTCTTAGGCTTTTCAAAGTTACCCATGTAGCGAACTGTCCACCAATGACTCCCAAGCCAGTTGGCTTTAGGGCATTAAGTGTAAAGACACTCCTAAGGCTTACTCGTTCAAGTAATAGAGGCCACAAAGACAAACTTAACCAAGACTGCTCATATCCATTGTACTCACACATTATTCTTCATTCAATTACTTCGCTTCATCTTCATATATTGTTCGTTTTTCATTTTTTTTCATCTTCAATTAGTTTTCCAATGGACATTGAAGCAGTAATGCATAATTTTTTTTCCATACATTGAATGTGTTTAAATAATCAATAGACTTTCCTTCATCATTGAATGACACTTTATTTACCAATCTATCCCAACTTAAACTAATTTAACACATTAATGTCGTGCGTAAAAAGTGTTCAGGATTTTTAAGTTCTGCAAAGACTAACTATGATCAAAAATTGGACTCAAAATCATCATTCATCTTACTAAAGCTATAAATAACTCCACAATTTATCATCATAGGCTATTTGGACCACTCAAATCGGAACAACAGCTTGACTGAGACAAAAATGCAATGCATGATTCCTAAAATTAAAATGCAATATTTTTGTTTTTTTTATATTTTTTTATATAAAACGATAAATTGTGGCAAAAAAAAAAGTCTTATTATGCAAACAAAATACGAATTACTTCTAATGAGATGCAAATAAACAAAATGACCTAACTACCCTCAAACTTATTTATAACATTGCCCTCAATTAGTAAAGATAAACAGAATTAAAACAGAGGACTCCCCTGATTATTATCGTTACTCTCCCAATCCGGAGAGTCGTGAGGGTAATCAGGAACAACAGGAGGTGGTGGAAAGGAAAAGCTAGAATTGGAACTAGCACCGGAGTACATGTGAGTCATCATCATCATCACAGCATCCATCCGGTCTGCCACCGCATCAATCTTCTGATTTTGTTTGTTAATTTGGCGGTGTTGGCGATCAACCTTGCGATGAAGTCCCCGTACAACATCTAGAATGGCATAAGACGTAGCGGGTGTGATAGGTTCATCCATTGGCTTAGGCTCAGGCTCAACACGGGGCGGATCAGGTTTAAGAATAAATCCTTCACCCCAAGGATGAGAAACACCACCGTCCCAGACTTTGTACTTGGAAATAGTGTTATGATCAATCACCGCCACAGGTTATTGGAGTATCTCATTGCCACCCCACTGAACGCCAGCCCGTCGACACAAACCCGTAATAAGCGAGCCATGAGGTAAACCGCCAGATGTCTTCCCTTCCAAAAACCTTAGAATATACTCTTGAATAATCTTCCCCTCGTTAATATCGTATGTGTCAACAATAGCATTTAACAAAACCGCCCGATCCTTGGTCATGTCGTTCTGATGCCTGGTTGGCATCAAATTAGCGTAGATAAAACTATACCAAGCCTTCCCATAGAGGCTAAGAGCAGTGTGGGGGAAACTCACTTCTTCGGAAGTTCCTTGCCGCATTGTCCACTCAGTGTCGGGTTTGCACAAACTGATAAGTACAGAGGTCAGATCGAACTCACACTCACTAAACTCATTTTCACCTTCGTGGTCAGGCAAGTTGTAGTAGGAGTTGATCGAGGAACTGCTAAAAGAGACCGATGTTCCGTGCACCTGAACCACATAGTTGATCCTATTCACCGCGTTAGCATATAATTCCTTCACGATTGAGACCGCAGCTGGCCCCGGTTGCTCAGTTAGATGCATCCAGTTTCGTTGTGCAATCATTAAGGCCATCTCATCATCAAGTTCCTCGTTGGGTCATAGTCCCCTCTCTAACACAAATGTCTTCCCAACCAGCACATTGTGATATTTATCCGAAGCGGCCTGGGTTACAAACCGTGTGAAGTCGAAGCTCGGCACAGAACCAGAACTAGAACCGCATTGATGTTTAGCAGACATGATAGTTGATTTCCCAAACCCAAACAAAGCAATACAGAAAACCAAACCCTCTTGGAAACACTTCGTCAAACAGTTGATGTGCAAAGTGTAGGAATCTTCAAATGACAGTAACACATAATTGCAGTGCAAACCAACCCTAATGCAAAACAAAGTAATACTGAAAACCAAACCCAACTAACTGTAGTACCAATTTCCCAGGATGCAACCCAATCGAGTGACCAAATTATAGTGTATGCAAGCCGAAAGTCTAGTCACGATGATTCTAGCCGCCAGCATGGTATGGAAGTGTTAGTCGGAGTCGAATTTAGAACCGGGTGTGAATACCCTAGCGTGGTGGAATGGAGTAGTCGGTTGCCGATGGGTAGTGAAGATTAGAGAGGTTGTGTTTGGTGTAGATGAGGAATAAGGGTTAGAGGTCATAAAAACAGAGAGCAGGGAGTTAAGTTTGAAAAGGAGAAGGAGTTATATGGACAAAACCCGATAAGCGCTTTAATTAAGTTTTAAAAATCTGGCATTGGCGCGGCCGCGCCATGACTTCTGCCCGTGGTGGCGCGCCCCGCCCTAGTTTTCCGGGGATGTGACCACTCGAGTCTGCTGAATGGCGCACCTCGCGCCGTGTGGTCCTCTTGAACTGGCGCGCCCCGCGCCATTTGTCCAGAAGTGGGGATGGCTGATTGAGCATACTGGTGCGCTTCGCGCCATGCCATACGTATTGGTGGCGCGCCCCGCGCCATCTGGACTTTGTGATATGATGCTATGTGCTGCAGCTTATATTTGGTATGGCAGAACCTGGAACAAAATGCAAATTATCAATGCTAGCATGAACGAAACCCTAAGCTACTAATTTAGAAGAGAAACGAAACTAAAATAGTTGAAAAATAAGAAGGAATATAAACGATGGGTTGCCTCCCAACAAGCGCATTTGTTTAATGACATTTGCTCGACAATGTTTCGGCTCAAGTGTGATAAACGGGGTCCATCAATTCCACAAGCTCGATGTCTGCCACTTGATATCCGCCATAGAACGGCTTAAGCCGATGGCCATTTACTTTAAATATTCTTCCATTGTGTGGGTCACTAATCTCTATTGCACCATGAGAAGAAATATGAACAATCACAAAGGGCCCTTCCCACCTAGAACGCAGCTTTCCTGGAAACAGTTTTAAGCGGGAATTGTACAAAAGAACTTTCTGACCAAGCACAAACATTTTTCTCAAAATCTGTTTGTCGTGAAATGCTTTTGTCTTTTCCTTGTACAATTTTGAGTTTTCATAAGCCTTATTGCGTAGTTCTTCTAACTCTTGTAATTGCAACTTTCTATGCTCGCCAGCTTCATTCATGCTCAAGTTGCATTGTTTAATGGCCTAGAAAGCCTTATGTTCTAGCTCGACGGGTAGATGACATGGCTTTCCGAAGACGATCCTATATGGTGATATGTCAATCGGGGTTTTATTTGCAATTCGATAAGCCCATAATGCATCTTCTAGTTTTAGACTCCAATCTTTTCTGTTAGGTTGAACGACTTTCTCCAAAACGGACTTGACCTCACAGTTTGAGACCTCTGCTTGGCCATTGCTTTGCGGATGGTAAGCAGTTGAAACTTTGTGTATGACATTGTATTTCTTGAACAGTGCTGCTAGTGTCCTATTGCAAAAGTGCGTTCCTTTATCGCTGATGATAACCCTTGGAGTTCCAAACCTGACATATATGTTAGACTTGACAAAATCTGCAACAACTTTAGAATCGTCAGTCTTGGTGGCTTTAGCCTCCGCCCATTTGGAAACATAATCAACAGCCAAAAGAATGTAAACATTACCATAAGAAACAGGAAATGGTCCCATAAAATCAATGCCCCAAACATCAAAAATTTCAACAACCAAAATAGGGGTTTGTGGCATTTGATTCCGACTTGATATGTTTCCGGTCTTTTGACAATTAGCACATGATTTATAAAATAGATAGGAGTATTTAAAAATATTAGGCCAAAAGAAACCACATTTTAAAATCTTACGAGCTGTTCATTTCGGTCCAAAATGACCTCCACAAGCGTAGGAATGACAGAAAGTTAAAATGGATGAAAACTCAGAGTTAGGGACACATCTTCTAACTACCTGGTCAGCACAAAATTTCCACAAGTATGGATCATCCCATACGTACTGTCTCACATCACTTTTTAGCTTCTCTTTTTGCATTTTGGAGAATTCACTAGGAATATAAGCGTTGACTAAATAATTAACAATATTTGCATACCAGGGTGCAGCCTTATCAATGGAGAATAAATGCTCATCTGGAAAGGAATCTTGTAATGGAAATGCTTTTTCATCTTTAAGCAACCTGCTTAAATGATCCGCCACTAAATTGTCTGCTCCTTTCTTGTGCTTTATTTGCAAGTCAAATTCTTGGAGCAGCAGGATCCATTTTATGATCCTTGGTTTGGAATCCTTCTTTGTAAGCAGATACCTGAGAGCATTATGGTTAGAATAAACAATGACTTTAGTACCGAGAAGATAAGATCTAAATTTATCTAAAGCAAAAGCAACAGATAATAATTCTTTTTTTGTTGTTGAATAGTTAATCTGAGCAACATTCAATGTCCGAGAAGCATAATAGATGGCATGCGCAGCTTTTTCAACTCGTTGGCCCAAAACAACCCCTACTGCATAGTTGCTGGCGTCACATATGAATTCGAAGGGTAAATTCCAATTTGGTGGCTGTATCACTGGTGTGGAGGTCAATAACGTCTTTAATTTATCAAATGTCTCCTTGCACTCATTGTCAAACTGGAATTTTACCTCTTTTTGCAGCAACTTACACAACGACATAGCTATTTTGGAGAAGTCCTTGATAAATCTTCGATAGAAACCTGCATGACCAAGAAAAGAACAAATCTCCCGCACACTTGCGGAGTAAGGTAAAGCAGCAACAATTTCTATCTTAGCTTTATCCACTTCAATTCCCTTAGCTGAAACTACATGACCTAGGATGATACCCTGTTCTACCATAAAATGACAATTTTCCCAATTAAGAACAAAATTAGTCTCTAAGCATCTATCCAACACACGAGTTAAATTATCTAAGCATGCATCCAACGAATCACCATGAATTGTGAAATCATCCATAAATACTTCAATGCAGTGTTCAAGAAGATCGTAAAATATACTTATCATGCATCTTTGAAACGTACTGGGTGCATTACAAAGTCCAAAGGACATCCTACGGTATGCAAATGTACTAAATGGGTATGTAAAGGTGGTCTTTTCTTGATCTTCAGGTGTAATCACAATTTGGTTATAACCCGGAAAACCATCTAGGAAGCAATAATAAGTGTGGCCTGCTAATCTTTCTAACATTTGGTCAATAAAAGGGAGAGGGAAATGATCTTTTCTAGTTACAACATTCAACTTCCTATAATCAATACACACTCTCCATCCTGTTTGCAGACGAGTCGACACTAACTCATTATTATCATTTTTAACGATAGTTATGCCAACTTTCTTAGGAACTACCTGAACTGGACTGACCCATTAACTATCTGAAATAGGGTAGATAATACCTGCATCGAGTAATTTCAGAACCTCTTTTTTCACAACCTTCATCATGGGTGGATTCAGTCTGCGTTGAGCATCCCGCTTTGGGGTGGCTCCCTCTTCCAAAAGAATGCGATGCATACACCCAGCTGGGCTTATACCTTTGATATCTGCAATTGTCCAACCAAAGACTTGTACGTGGTCTCTTAAGACTCTAAGAAACTTTTCTTCTTGGACTTTGGTTAGATTATTTGCAATTATCACTGGCAGTGTTTCCTTTTGCCCTAGATATGCATATTTCAAATGGATTGGTAGGGGCTTTAATTCCAACCTCGGAGCCTGCACAACAGAAGGTAACAACTTTTCATGAGTCACCGGTAGTTGAATGGATGAAACGACATACTTATCTAAAATTTTCGATAAATATTGTAATGCAGCTATAGTATCCTTTAAGTCCGCATTTTGTTCAATCTCGTCTTCCTCTTCCAAATCCAAACTATTTGTGATAGCATCTTCCAAGGTCTCCATGTGAATATGGTTGAAAGATTTCTGCACCAAGGAATCGAGGACATTAATAGAAATAACAGAATTAACATCAGTAGGGTACCTCATGGCCTCGTAAATGTTGAATTGAATCTTTTTGCCGTCAAACTCCATGGTCAAGGTCCCATTGTGCACATCAATCATCGTTCTTGCTGTTTTCAAGAATGGCCTCCCTAACAAGATATGAGCAGGATTTGGAGATGTATCGTCCTTCATGTCCACAATATAAAAATCTACGGGAATTATTAGTTCATTCACCTACACCAATACATCCTCAATTACCCCTTCAGGGTATGTGTTAGTACGATCAGCTAATTGGATAATGACACCAGTGTTTTTCAAGGGACCTACATGCAAAGAAGCATAAATAGATAGTGGCATAACATTAATTGATGCCACTAGATCTAGCATAGCTCTCTCAAACCTGGTATTACCTATCTTGCATGTAATGGTAAACATACCCGGATCTTTACATTTTGGGGGCATTTTTCTTTGCAGAACATCAGATACATTCTCTCCAATTGTTACCTTTTCATTGTCTTTTAATTTCCTTTTATTAGTTCATAATTCCTTCAAAAATTTTGCATACCTTAGAACTTGCTTAATTGCGTCTAATAAAGGAATATTCACATCTACCTTTCTAAAGGTCTCCAGAGTCTCCTTCTCTTGCTAGTCCTTCTTTGAAGTTCTAAGATTCCTAGGGGGGAAAAGTAAAGGGTTAGACTTAAGCTGAGTAGGAGATTTAGGGATTACCTTTGAAATTTCTGCCTCCTCCTTAGCCTTATCCTCATCAAATTCAACAGTTTTCTTTGGTGTATCCATTTGTTTTCCACTCCTTAACATAATAGCACTTGCGTTTTCCCTCGGATTTAAAACAGTTTGTGAAGGTAACTTTCCTAAACATTGAAAATCCAATCGGCTCACAGTTGTAGCCAACTGACTCATTTGATTATCTAGATTATGAATAGAAGTTTGGGTCTGGTTCATGAAAGCTTTGAGCGTATCTTCCAATGATGTCTCAGAAGCATAGGTGCTGCTTGTCTAGGTAGGTATTGCTGCTGAGTTTATTGAAAACCTTGTTGTTGATTTGGAAAAACATTCTGCATTGGTGGCCTGCTTCCTCCGTAACTCAAATTAGGATGATCCCTCCATCCTGGATTGTAGGTATTTGAGTAAGGATCATATCTTCTCTGAGGTTGTCTTTGAAAATTTCCCGCTGTATTGACTTGTTCAACGAAGTCCTCTTCTTGCAATGTTGGACACATATCTGTTGAATGATCCGACGACAAACAGATTCCATAAGTTCTTGTAACTTGCCTGTTCCCCACAGAAATTTGACGAACCATAGCACTTAATTCCGAGATCTATTATTCAATATTACTCGAGTCAATCTCATTCACTCTTTTCGGTGCATGGTCCATCTGAGTTCCTTATTGCTGTGAGTTAGCCGCCATGTTAGCAATTAAGTTCCGTGCGACGTCTGAAGTCTTATCAACCAATGCTCCTCCACTTGCAGCATCGATCATACTCCTATCCATTAGTAGCAATCCCTCGTAGAAGTACTGAATTTGGTGTTGATCGTCAATTTGATGTGGACAACACGAACACAGCTTCTTGAACCTTTCGCAATACTCGTGAAGAGTTTTGCCACTAAATTGTCTGATGGCGCATATCTCCTTCCTTATGTTGGCAACCCGTGAAGGAGAAAAATACTTCTCCACGAATAGCCTCTTCATATCAACCCATGATTGTATCGAACCGGAGGGAAGATGTGAAGACCCGAATCTTCGGGATTTCTTTAATAATATTAAATAAGAATTTAAATAACAAAATTATTAAGGTTATTTAAATCATTTATGATCGAAACCTGGCTTTAATACCAAAAATTATGTTTATGTATAATGAATTTTTTTATGAGTTTTATGGAAGATAATATTTCAAAAACATAAACATGTTGATGTAACATATTGTCCAAGTAACGAAGTGAACAAGTATGAAAAATAATTTTTATATGTTATATGTATTATTTTATTAATTTTGGAGGTATAAATTACCTTATATAATTACATGTATGTCATTATGCGTGTACAAAATTTATCAAGTAAGGTACCTGAAAGAGGTATAAATATTATTTATAAATCATGTTATGAATTTTGATGAATTAAAATACATATTTTATATACATTATATAAAATATTTATTACACAAAATAATTACGTAAGGTATTAAATTCTTAAATTTTACATGTTGGTCATCCGAAATGGTAAAGTCGGTTGGCATGGAAAGTCGGTGGAATTGTCTTGGTTCTTAAAATGGTTTAAGGCTTTAGTTATTAAAATATAAAAAAAAAAAGGAAAAGAAAAGCAAGAGAAAGGAAGAGAAACAAAACAAGCAAACCACAAAACTCCTTCTTCTTCACCACTATCACCACCACCCAACCCCCGTAAACATCAAGAGAGAAGAAAATTTTGGTGCTATCAAGAGGAATAACAAGCTTCATGGGAAATTTTCAAGTTTTGGAAGGTATAACAATATATTATTTAATTTATTTGTGTAATATTAGTGATAAAATAATTTTGTAAAAAATTAGAAAATAATTAGAATAATTTTTCTAAATAATTTTTGGACGTATATCTATGAATTTTATGATTTTTAGAGTAATTATGTTGTGGAAGTTTGGTGTAACAATGGAATTTTTATTGTTGGGTTGGCTTACTGTTTTCGGAAGAAGAAGAAAAAAAAAAATCAAGGTTGTCGCGCATTGCGCGGCAGCCATTTTTTTTCCGGACGCCGAGTAAAAACGGCGTCGTTTTGGGGGGGGGGGGGGCGGAAGGGAAGTCGCGCCATGCGCGATTGAGTGTTGGTAACGCCAGGCCAAATGACGTCGCTTGGCTGGCGTAGGGGGGAGGCCGCGCACAATGCGCGGCGGCCGATAATGTTAAAAATTATCAGCGTGCCCCTGGCCTTTTAAGTTAATGATCAGCGTGTCCTTTTGCGTCGAAAATTATGATTATGCCCCCTGCCTTTTCGGGAAATTCCAATTTTATCCCTGAATGTGCAAAAATTACGAAAATGCCCCAAGAACTTAATTTTAATTAAATAAATATTTTAAAAATTGCTTAAAATTTATTAAAAAAATACTAAAAATATAGAAATGATATTTGGGTATTAAATTTAATATTTTTGTAAAAATATTAAATATTGGAGATTAATATTTAAATAGTTTAAATATTAATCTATTCAGTTTAAAAGTTAGAAAATGATTAAATGAAAATTCGGACAACCAAATATGCAAAATTTTATTCGATAAGTCGGGTTGTCCGTATTAAAGGTGTTTGATATTAAGTTAAATTAATATATTGAAGGATAAAGTTAATATAATTAATCATATAAGTTAATAATTGGCACGGTATCCTAAAATAAACAATCGAGTAGGGTTAATTACATTATTGATAATATTAATTAATTAAATGAATATCATGAGGAGATAAATAATTATTAATTAATTATCTTATGATCATAGATTGATCGAGAAATGGGTTTTGAGCTACCAATTTAATAATTGGACGTCAAGGCAAGTTCTTCAGTACTTTGATGTTAATTGTTTATCTGTTAGAATATATTAATTCTTGTTCAAATGCAAATAAATTATGTGTTATGTGATCTGTGGATAATATGACAATGATATGTACTTTATGCAATAATGTGAATATATGTGAGATATATTGCTTGGGTAGAAGCACAACACGTGATGTCTGACACACACAGAGCATGTTTTGCTATGTGATACATGAAGTATGAAAGGTGTAAACTGTTGAACTTGTTGAGCTGTTGTGCTCATTACTTGCATAATATAAATTTTTGCATGTGAAAATGAGAATCCTAGAATATCAAGATATATGAAGGTTATGCTATGACACCAATTAAGGGTATAGTCTAATTATTCAATGTTTGGTAGAATGAACTATTGCGAGTGCAATTAGCAAAGTTTATAATAATATTGTGTATGTTATGGATATCATAAGTACCAATTGGGTGAATAGAATTCATTTATGAATTATTGATAGTCATGTATTTTGATTATTCCAGAATACTTTTTATGAAAGAAAAGATAAAAGTAAAGGTTACAATCCATGGACTAGGATCAAGATATTAAGTTTTTAAATGATCAAATATTTTGATACAATGATTGAGAAAAAAAATAATTTTATACCGAAAATTTGGTAATTGATGACTATAATGTCAATAAATGAATTAATTAAGGTGATTAAAGATTTACTAACGGACCAAAATTTGGACGTTAAGGAAATAATGAATAATAAATATGAAATTTAAGGTATTAAGGTTTGTCAAATTTTGGGGTCGTTACAGAAGATAGTACAACCAATCATTTGTCAAATCTACTAAGGAGAATGGAAAAGCCCTAAGCTTTATGTGTTCTTCCGTCACTCCATGTGGCTTCATTGTGGAACAAACCACGTGGAACTCCTTCAAATGCTTATATGGATCTTCACCTGTAAGACCACGAAAAGTAGGCAAAAGGTGAATTAAGCCAAATTTCAATTCAAAAACAACATCTAAAGCAAGATATTCTATGCACAATGGTTGTTGGTATAAATCAGGAGTAGCCAACTCCTTCATAATCCTATTATGAGGTGCAGCCATCTTTTCCTCTTCCGAATTGCTGGAGGAAGTCAGTAATGCAAGCGCTACGTATAAGCCTGGTGATGTAGTAAAAGCTTCTTCGAACTCTGAAGTTGTGTTTCGTGCTCGACGAGTCTCATTCCTTATTCTTTTTGCAATTTTCTCTATCTCTGGATCAAATTTTAAATCAGGAGAGTGAGAGGATCGAATCATAAACTGAAAGAAAACAAAGAAAATTTATAAAAACAATCACTTCCCCGACAACGACGCCAAAATTTGGGAACTGTCTTTAACACTCCAAAATTAATCCTTACTTTCACTCTATCAACATAAAATTGGTATAATGGCAAGCAAGGGTCGAACCCACGAGAAGTGTATTATTTATAATTTATCCGATTGCTTTTAACAGTACATAACAGATAATAATAAAAAGGGGAGTTTTGTAACTATGGTTCTACTAGAAAATAAGAACTATTAATAAAATTATCTAATGATTTGCAAACTTCAGTTCTTCAGTTCAGTATCATCTTTTCATAACTATGATATAATTAAGTCAATCAATATCTTTCCTTCAATGAAATTAATAACCCTAGGTAACCACGGTCCGTGTTACCCGAAATTCTCCTTAAGTTTTAAATCTAATGTGACAATTACCCCCACTAGACCCTAACTATCATACAACCTAGAACTATCAGTCTAGATTTAATATAACAGAAGAGTTAAGATTTAGAGAATTAGATTATTCCAAGCAACAATCGTACGATCGCAGATTATTTAACCTGTCTTCTTGATATCATAGCAATATTCAAAAGCTTGACTACAATCAAATATCACTATTTGCTACTTATGATCAGATATACCATCGTTTGCTCAATACTATACATTAATCTAGCCGATGATAATAATCAAATCAATTCAATGGGCCCTTATCAAATTAATCAAACCAATTATCATTAAGCAATTCTAATAGACCATCAAGAATAAATTTCACATACAAAGGAAGAAATATTGATAACTCAATTAATTCATAAATAATAAATAAGATTCATCATCCCTTAGAACTGAATAAAAGTACTTAGCCAGGCATAGCTTCAAGTTTGCTCCAAAATCAATAATCAGAGAGAGAGCATTTTAAACCCTTACAAAAGAAGTATTTATACACTAACATAATCCTAACCAGCCTACATCAGTCCTAAACCTATTAGAAATACTTTTGTCAGCCAATTTCAGCAAAATAACACGTCCAGGAAACTGAGTTTCCGTAGTGGCGCGCCCGCGCCACACTATAGCTTACACCCCAGCGCGCCCCGCGCTATCTTATAGAGATTTCAAGTAGCCCTTTTTCTCATGGCGCGCCTCGCGCTGCCTTTCTTCACGAACCTGGCGCGACCGTGCCAGGTCTTCAATTCTGATATTGATTTGATTTCTAGTTCTTGCCTACCTTTGTTTCCTTTTTGAAACCATCTGCATTAACCGTCAACAAAATGCACAACACAGGAAAAGTAACTAAAATACTTGAGAAATACACAATAATGCAAGATCAGATACATCCAATACGTAAGTATAAAACCTACCCATCAATAATCATCATGTTTTCCAAAATTCCAATTGCCTTTTTCATCAAATTGCACGTCTCGAGTTATCATAGTCTTCTTAGTATTTGGGTTGTATAACTTATAACCTTTAGAATTTATGTTATACCCAATGAAGATGAACTTTTCACTTTTGTCATCGAGCTTAGATCTTGTCTCATCAAGCACTTGAACATAGGTTATACTCCCAAATACTTTTAAATGAGAGATTCCAGGTTTTTTTCCACTCCATGTTTCTTCATATGTCTTACTCCACACACTTCTGGTTGGTGAACAATTGGACAAGTGAACTACATACGCCATAGCTTCTTCCTAAAACTCCTTTAGTATTTCTTTACTTTTGAGCATGCTACGTGTCATATAGATAATATTTTTATTTTTCTTTTCTGCCACATTTTTATTGAGGGGATCTTGGAGCTGTGAATGGTCAACGAATGCCATGGGTTTCACAAAATTCTTGGAATTGATGGGAAGTAAATTCACCTCCTCGATTGGATCTCATGGACTTGATATCGCGTCCCCTTTCTTTCTCCACAATAACTTTGAATTTCTTGAATGCTCCAAAGACTTCTGATTCTTGCTTCAAGAAATCTACCCAAGTTTTTCTTGAAAAGTCATTAATAAAAAGAATAAAATAATTACTTTTACCGAGGGAACTTGGCCTAATTGGTCCACAGACATCAATATGTATGAGCTCGAGTGGCTTTTAGGCTCTTGAGTTTGACTCTTTTGGAAAACTGCTTCGAAATTATTTTCCAAGTAAGCATCCTTCATAAAGTTGATCGGGGTGATTGATGAAAAGCAGTCCTCTTACCATCTCTGTCTTGGATAACAAGTCTAAGCAGTCAAAATTTAAGTGCCCAAACCAAAAATGTCATAGCCAAGATGTATCTTTGTAGCAAGCATTGAGACACATTGCTACATCATTTTGAATATTCAACGAGAACATTCTATTTATTGACATTGACACCTTGGAGATCAAATTACTTCTATCATCACTTACATAAAGACTATGAACTCTCATGTGAATATCATAGCCTTTTCTAAGAGTTGTCCTAAACTAAAGATATTATTTTTATGTTGGGCACGTAGTAAACAGTATAAATAAATTGATGTCTTCCATTCTTCAAGGGAATTAGAATTTTACCTTTGTCTTTCATCGGAATCTTGGACTTGTCACTAAAGAAAACATTATCGCTCACCGATTCATCGAGCTCTACGAACATGCTTCTTCTTCCACACATATGGTTGCTTGCTCCAATGTTAAGGTGCCAAGTGTTACCTTGTCTTCCATCATCTTCGTTTCATGCTAGTAATAGAGTACCCTCTTCTTGGCTCTTGTCTTCCATATAATTAACATTTTCTTTAACTTTAGGTCTAAGAGCTCCACATTCCGAAGCATAATGACCAAATTGTTGACAATTATAACATTTGATTCGTGATTTATCATACCTTGTCCTTGAGTTGCTCCTACCATGACCAATTATTGTGTAATTTCTTCTATCTTCATTATTGTTGATACCTCCTCGTCCACGTCCCCGACCCCTTCTGTAACGACCCTGAAATTCGACAAATCTTATTACCTTAAGTTTCATATTTATTATACATTATCTTCTTAACGTCCAAATTTCAGTTTGTTAATAAATCTTTAATCACATGGCTTAATCCGTTAACTAACTTTACATCATTAATTACCAAATTTTTCAGTATAATTTTTTTTTTATCTCTATCATCTATCTCAGAATCGCAACCTTTACTTTTTACTTTCACTGTCAATCCAATTTATTCTCTAGTTTGACTCATCACCCCAATTGTAAACGTACGATAGTTCAAAATTTATAATTTAATATCACTTCGAACTTCGGTTGTTATCTGGTTAGAATTTTTGGCATAATTCAATCGATACCATAATTATACACATGTACAATAAAAAAAAACTTAAGTAATCCTTTAACAGTCCGATCAGGACTCATAACACAGTTGACATATTAATAATTACCATAAGCCTTAATATCATTATATCAGAAATCTAAAATAATTATATTATAACCTTAATCAATGTCGTAACATAACTCTATTATATCCCAACACTCTATGATTCTCATTTTCACCTGCAAAATGTTAATATTGGGTAAGGATGAGCACAACGACTCAGCAAGTTTAACAGTTTACATATTTCATGCTTCATGTAACACATAACATAACATGCCCTGTATGTATCATACATCATGTATTGTGGTTTTACTAAAGAAATATACTTCACGTGTATCATATCTAACTCAGATTAACAATTACCTAAAGAAGGCATTGAACAACTTCACATATAGTCACATAATTGCACCGAATGCACATCGCGGTCATATCAACAATGGGTCATATAACACATAATTTTATACACATTTGAACAAAAGTTAATATATACTAACAGATAAACAATTAACATTAAATACTCAAGAACTTGCCTCGGTCCGTAGTACACCGATTAATATAACTCGACCAAAACCGTCATCGTACAACCTATATTTAGTATTTCAATTAAATATAGTCAGTTATAACCCCAACACGATGGTTTAATTTAATAGAATAACCGTATAAGTCACTTAACATTTCGAACATAACCTAGCATGTCCGTTCGCTCGCACTTACATTTTGGTAATTTATATCAATTCTTACCTTACAAAAAATTAAATATTAACCCAACATCACATTGGTCCCATCAACATCTTAAAGTCTCTAAAATATCATTTTAGACTTTTCGACCAATTTTCATAATATTTGGATTATCCGACAATTTTTTGTAATTATTTATATATATAAAAACAATTATTTAACAGCTTTTAAAATATAAATAATTACTCAACATACTTTTGTAACCCCTAAACACCATCAATATCTATCTTATAATATTATAAAATTTTCCACCAAGTTTCGTAATTTTTCAACATTCATAGAATTTTTCATGAATTTTCACTTATTTTTACATTAAGTTTAAATAGCCATAAAACACAATAAATACCCATGCTCTAGAATAATTCACCAAAATTTTTAGAAAAATCAAACATAATATTGCAATATTTTTGTCCAGAAATTATTTCACCACAAAATATTTTTAATAATTAGATTTAATTTTTAATGTGATGAAACTTCCGAAATTCACAGTAATTAACACGTTTATCCGAAAATTATGAATCTTAAGTCCATGCCACACAAAATTTAATTCTCTACAACTCTGTAGAAGGAAAAAGTTTTATATTCTGCACCAAAATGGACAGGATCTGGACAGATCCGATTTTACTGCGTTGAATCTTCTAAAATTCACAATAATTAGCACGTTTATCTAAAAAATTGCGAATATTAAGTCCATTCCACATGAAATTTAATTCTCTACAACTTTGTAGAAAAAATTGTTTTCAGATTTTGCACTGAAATGGATAGAATCGCCCATGTTCGGGATTGCTCATTATAAATTCCAAAATTTAATATTTTTGAACAAAATTTTTCACAATAATTACTCTAAACATCATATAATCCAAGTATATACCTCTAAGAATCATTACATTAATTATTCTAATTATTAATTAATTTTTTTATAAAATAATAAATTAATTTCATATTGCATAAAATGAACAATAAAAATGAATTTTATACCTTTATGTTACTTGGAAAAATCATTTTTTTGCACTTGATATCCTCCTTGGTGGAATAAAATGGAATATATGAAAATTTTCCCTTTCTCCTTCTTGGTAGCTTTCTGATGGTGAGGAAGAAGATGGAGTTGGAGAGAGAAATGTTTGTTGGTGTATGTTTTTTTTTATTATTCATTTATCTCCATTTGCTTTTAATGAGAGCAACTTGCTAAAATTGAAACAACATTTCAAGTCCACCGCCTCTACCAATCCGGATTAGCAACAAAATCAAGCATAAATAAATATTTTAATAAATTAGGTAGTTATTTTATGTAATAAATAATTTACGTAATGTACTTAAAATATTTATTTTAATTAACTAAAATACATAACATAATTTATAAACATTGTTTACACTTTTTAATGTACCATATTTGAATAATTTTGTACATGCATAATTATGTGTATGTAGTTACATGAAACATTTTATACTTTCAAAATTACTTAAATAACACATAAAATTTATAAAACTTTATTTTTTATACATTTTCACTTCGTTACATTGATATTTCATACACGTACCATGTAACCTATATATATAAACTATTATATATACATATTATGAATTAAAATTACTTAACCAACTCATTTAATTTTCTAAAATATTATTTCCCATAAAATTGAAAATAATTCCACTTTACGTAATTCACAACTTAATAATTTAAAATAATCATTTCTCTCATTCATTTTCTATTTTCTTCATTACTCATTACACTTTATGTAAACTATACAATAAAATATTGCACAATTTATATAATTACCCTTTCATCCTCAATTAATTTAATCCACTAATATAAATTATATAATTATTCTTATATAATTTATATAATTATTATTCTCTTAATACTTTACTTTAATTTCCTTATATAAATTATATAATTTACTATTATATAATTTATATAATTACTTTTTCTTCTTAACTAATTTTCAAACTTCCTCCATAATTATTGATTAATTCTATAATCAATAATTACAATTTTACAAACTCCCTCATTAGCTTTTAATTAAATTTTGGATTAATCTAATTGTTAATCCACCACATTTTTCATAATAACTCTTTACATAAAATTATGGATTAATTAAATATTAATCCACATAAATTTTCCATCACTTAAATTTCTCTGTAATTTCACTTCCTTAGTATGTATATAATTACATATATACACTTGATTTAAAAAAATTACGTAACTCAATTTATATATCACTTATTCACTTTCATAATATATTACTTATATCCGAATTTAACCTTCATCCCATATATATACTATTTTTTTTGCACACACACATATATATTTTAAATACATATGTGTAAACTTAAATAATAATACATGTAATAATCACGCACGCATAATTTTTTTTTTTTTACACTTACTCATACTCTAAAAATTTTATACCTCAATAATCCTTACATAAATGAATATACATGAGATTTTTTTTTCATTAAAATAATTTATTATTTCACCTTAAAAATAACATGTTGACCTAATTTAAAAGACCAACATAAATCGTACAATTTTTATTGTACAATTACATATCTTCCACCTAAATTGTTTCTGAATAATTTATTTAATTACAATTACAATTATTCATTCTAGTTAATCATTAACTCATCATAGATTTAATTTATCAATTAAATCTTATTGCATAACTTAATCTTATAATATTTTTCCTTCATAAATAATTCACATAATCTTGCTAATTTTAATGATTAAAATATAATTATAATATTCTCAAAAATTCGGGTCCTCACACCTTCCTTGGTCACGACCTCTTCCATGTTAACCTCAATCATTATCAAAGCTTTATTTCTTCTCATTAGAATGGACTTGCATCTTGAGGAGTTGTTCCACAATATCTAGTTTCTTCTTATGCTTTTCTTTATACGCTTATAATGTTGATAATTGGTCAATAGTAATCTCCTCCAAGTTTTTCGTTTCTTCAATCGTCATAATAATGTGCTCGAATTTAAGATCCAACGAGCATAGTATCTTCTCCATTATCTTCACAACTTCTAACTTTTCATCATATTTCTTCTCATTTGATTGGAAATGACTGAGACTCTTGAGAAATTATCAGAGATAAACTCAGACTCTGTCATATGTAATGCTTCAAATTCACCTCTTAATGTTTGGAGACGTACCTATTTTACTTGCTTTGCTCCTTTGCACGAGGTTTGAAGCTTTCCTCATGCTTCCTTAGCAGACATTGCACTTAAAATCTTCTTGAAACCGTCATCATCTAAAGCTTGATAGACGAGGAAGAGAGTTTTCTTGTCTCTCTTTCTTGAATCTCTTAAATTGTCTTTTTTAGCTTAGGAAAGAGTAGCCCCATCTTTTGGCTCATTGTAGCCTTTCTCTACAATTTCCCAAACATCATGTGCACCCAAGAGGGCATTCATTTTAATGCTCCAATTATCAAAGTTGCTCTTGTTGAGCATAGGAACTAGGAAGAAAGCCATATTGTTGTTAGATATTTCTTAGAAACTATAGTAAGGATCAACCTGGCTGTCATACCACTTTGTTGGAAGAGAATGAGTTTTGAAGACTTGGAAAATTTTAGGAGCAGGAGATGAAACAAGAAGAATTTTGGTGGAGTAGAACTTTTATTAGTGTTTCTCAATTTTTTCTTGATATAAAATGATGAACATTACCCCTTTTTATACTAATGACAACTCTTTAACTAGTGACAGGGATTGTGCCTCCACATATTTAATCTAATGGTTACAATTAAGTCTATAAAATTCTCTTCTAAAATATCTGACTCTAGAATTATCTTCTTACTCTAGAATACTCTTCCACTCTAGAATATTCCTATAACTATTTAGATTTTTTTTCCAAGTAGTAATCTACTACAAACTTCTAAAAACAAAACCTATTAGGCTTAATTAATTGGACATTTATTTTAAACCCAATAATTTGTGGATCAAAATAAGTTTAATTATTCAACATTAGATGTCATGGAGCGTGCACTTTATAGATACCTTAGTAAGGAGCTTGATTATTAACAATATCGAACCTTTGAGCCGGGATATAGGGCAATTATAACCTTAATCGTTAGGACTGTAGATTAAAACATTTTGAAATGAATTTGCTTTATTATTATTTGGTAAGTTTTGAACATATATTTACTATTGCTATCAAAACAAATAGTTATTTCAAAAAGTTGTTTTTCAAATTATACTTGATCCATGTAAATAATAAATATTGCTACTTACTGAGTTTTATTTCTCATTTCTTATAATAAATTTTATAGGTTACATCATTGATAATTGAGCACTTGTTTGATACATTTTGGATACCTAGAATTTAGTTTAAGATGTTTACTTTTATTTGTTATTGAATCTTATTAAGACTATTTAGTTTAAGAAAGATGTATTCCCATTTTATGTTTTTGGTATTTAGTTATTATTGGTTTAAATTTGATTTGATAGATATTATAATTTGTTTTTAATTTAGTATCATTGTTGAGTTTGTTTTAGTTGTTTAGACAACGCTATTGATATTGTTGCCTTCCAGGAGCTTTTGGTGTATAACACTTTGGGCCTGTATCAGGTTCAGGGTGTTACAAAGATGGTATAAGAGTAGTGACCCCTCGCAATGTGTTGGGTTAGGAAGCTCACTGTGAGGACCCGAATTTTCGGGATTACTCTAATAATATTAAATAAGAATTTAATTAACAAAAATTATCAAGGTTGTTTAAATTATTTATGATGGATATATTTTATGTGATTTAAAGTGTGTGATGAGATTTAATTGGTGAATTTAATCTATACAGAGATAATGATAATTGGTGTTAAGTAAATATAATTGGAAAGTAAATAAGTTGTTTAAGAATAATTTATGAGGAATGAGAGAATTATATGTAATGGTACAATAAAATTGTATAATTAAATTGTTGATATTTAAAATAGTTGTGGACGTGCATAAATTGTTATTTAAATGGTGTTACGCGGTAATGTGAGGTATATGGAGTATATATATATATATATATATATATATATATATATATATATATATATATATATATTTGTGTCTGTGTGTCTGTGTGTGTGTGTGTGTGCATGTTCAATTGTTATATTGATAAATTTTTATTGATTATGGAGATAAAGTGATTAATAATTAAATTAATCCAAATTTTAATAAAAAGCTAAAGAGGGAAGTAGTAAAATTGAAATTATTGATTTTATAATTAATCAATAATTATGATGAAAGTTTAGAAATTTTTAAGAGGAGAAAGTAATTATATAAATTATATAATAATAAATTATGTAATTTATATAAAGAAATTTAAGTAAAATATTAATAAAATAATAATTATATAAATTATATAAGAATAATTATATAATTTATATAAGAGGATTTAATAAATTGAGGATGGAAGAAAAATTATATAAATTGTACAATATGTTATTGTATAGTTTACATAAAGTGTACTGAGTAATGAAGAAAATAGAAAATAATGAGAGAGTTAATAAATGTATAATTATTGATTATATAATTAATAATTATGGAGAAATTTTGGATATTATTTAAAAAGGAGAATGTAATTATATAGATTATATAATAATAAATTATATAATTTATATAAGAAAATTAAAGTAAATAGTAAGGAAATTAAAATTATATAAATTATATAAAAATGATTATATAATTTATATAAGAAGAGTACATTAATTAACAAAGAATATATAATTGTATAAATGGTGCAATATTTTATTATATGGTTTATATATAAAGTGTGTCAAATAGTAAAGAAATGGAAAATAAATGAGGAGAATGAATGTTTTAATCTATTAAATTATGTTTATTGTATGATGGAATTATTATAATTTTTATGGGAAATAATATTTGAGAAACGTAAACATGTTAATTAAACATGTTGTCCATGTAACGAAGTGAAAAAGTATGAAAATCAATTTTTAAAAGTTGTATGCATTATTCTATAAATTTTAGAAGTATAAAATACCTCATATAATTACATTCATGTCATTATGCGTGTACAAAAATTGTCAAGTAAAATACTTGAAAAATGTATAAATATTATTATAAATAATTTTATAAATTTTGGTAAATTAAAATAAATATTTTACATACATTAGGTAAAATATTTATTACACGAAATAACTACGCAATGTATTAAAATATTTATTTATGCTTGATTTTATGCTAATCCGGATTGAGAGAGAGGCGGTGGACTTGGAGTAAGAATTAGAAATAATTCATACACTCGAGGCTTAGATAAAGATTGAGGCAAAGAAAAGAAAACAAAAACAAAAGCAAAAACAACACACCAACACAAATCATCTCATTTCCTTAGCTTTCTTTCTTCTTCCACCACCACCACGCCACCCGAGCACCACCACTACTGAAAGGAGAAAAATATTGGTGCCATCAAGGTTTATAACAAGCTTCAAAGGAAGAAATTAAAGCTTTTATAAGGTTGTACGAGAAGAATTATAAATTGGTTAATTACTAATTCCGATACCAAGGCAAGTTCTTCAGTACTTGATATTAATTGTTATATGATATTATATGCTTACTTTGTTCAAATGCATATAGAAATTATGTGTTATGTGATCCGTGGATAATATGACCACGACGTGTACTTAGTACAATGATGTGACCATATATGAATTTGATTAATGTTTGCTTTACGTAATTGCTAATCTAAAATAGATAGAATGCACATGAGATATATTGCTGAGTAGAAGCACAACACATAATGTATGATACACACGGAGCATGTTATGTTATGTGCTATGTGCATACTATTGAACTTGCTGAGCCCTAGTGCTCATTCTTGCATAATATAAATTTTGCAGGTAAAAATGCTTCAGGAGTATTAAATCATGACTAGAGACTGTGCGACACCATTGAAAGTTGTAAATGTAATTATTGTATATTTTATATACAGAAATTGGATATGGTTAAATTAGTAAAATGAGTGTTTATAATTCACGAGTTATATAGATGTCGGATTCTGATCGGATAAATAAGGTTTAGTTATGTATTTTTGACTATTCAAGAATAATTATCATGAAAGGAAAGAAAAAGTAAAGGTTGCGATCCAGGGACTAAGATCGAGATATAAAGATTTTAAATGCCAAAATATTTTGATATAATGATTGAAAAAAAAAAATATTTATACCGAAAAATTTGGTAATTGATGATGCAAAGTCAATTAATATATTAAATACGGTGATTAAAGGTTTATTAACGAACCGAAATTTGGACGTTAGGAAGATAATGTATAATAAATATGAAATTTAAGGTAATAAGGTTTGTCAAATTTTGGGGTTGTTACACTCACACATTCTTTAAAGAGTGACTTTAGGACTAACTGTGGGTTATGATTACAAAATTTGACTAAGAAATATCATATTGTTGATAAAGGACATTTGAGGAACAATCACGCTTGTAACTATTTGGGAATCGAGACGTTGTATGTGTGTCTTGTTGGAACCCTTATGTGATTCAAATTTCAAGGACGAAATTCCTTTAAGAGGGAAAGAATGTAATATCCTAGATTCTTAACATTGTAATTTTAGGTTTCTAAAAGAAAATAGGAAATTGATGATTAATAAAAATAGTTAATTAATGAAATAATGAAGATTGAGTAATTAATTGTGGATAGATAATAACTAATTAGAGTGATATGTATCTTTTTGAATTTTAAAAAGACTCTTATTTTAACTACTAATTATCCTACAAAAATAAAAGAGCTATTATTTTAAGAAACATAACAACATAATTAAAGTGTAGAAAATGAAAAATACTTCAGACTAACCATGTTGAGAGAAAAAAGAAGAAAGAATAGAGAAAGATGGGCAGAAAATGAATTAAAGGAGAAAAAGACTTGATATTTAAGAAAATCAATGGAATTTATGAAAAGGAAGAGAACTCCCTTAAAGAAGAGTGTTACAAGGTGAAATGGTAATTGATTTTCTAGTTGTGACAATATTCTGTATCATGAGATTGATCCTTTGAACACTTGTATTGTAAGTGGTTTGTTGGTCGAAATTGGAACTCTTTATTTATATCTTATTTATTTGTTAGATTCCGATCTCGAATTCGTTTGAATGAATAACGAGCAAGCATACATGGTCAACAAGTAATAAAGTGAAAGTAAAAGTCGATCCCACGAGGAATTAGTTCTAACAGTTTCCCAAATATCGAATCCATCGAGCCAATCTTAGTTCAAACAGTTGATTTAATGGAAGAAGGGAAATGTAAATGAACATAACACAAATTAATCAATTAAACTAGAAAGCAATTAAGATAGGTGAGTCTAAGTCTGCGTTTTCCCCCAACACGTCATTTTCATCTCCTAACTCTCTCTCTCAATTATACGGTCACGACGAATTGTCAACCGAGAATACGATAGTACTTATGGGCATCTTTCGATAGCCAAATAAGCATATCTCATCCAAACCTATCTCATTCGACGAAATTCAGACAAGAACAATCCAAGCAAGGTAATTCACTATATTTCTATAAGAACTAACACAAGCAAGGTTTTTTTAAGCCCAGATTCTCACATTGACTACATGCAGCATGTAGGTATATGTCTATCTTACACGCAAATATGAGTTTAATCCTAAGATCAAATAACATACACATGTTAACATATTCAGGTCAAAACTTATAATCCATCTTACGATTTCATACAAGTTACCAAAGTGATTACAAAGCTAAACAATGAATAATCAGCATAAAACATGATAAGCCACTCATATGGTCTTAACCAATGAATGGTCAACTAAGAACACTACAATACTTATACGCCTCTGTCGATAACAATACAAGCATACCCAAGTCTAAATAATCCACTATGTTTCTATGAGAATTACAATAAACAAAGGTTAGAAGCTCAGGTTCTTAACTGGTTACACATGGCATACAGGTATATTTCTATCCTATATGCAAATTATGCACTCCCACCATGTAGAATAACACAATCACATGTTATCACATTTGGGTCAACACACTACAATCCATTTGCCAATATCATATAGGCGACCAAACTAATTACAAAGCCAAGCAATCAATACATGAGAAACTAAACATGTTAATCCAATCCATGGTGCCAATTAAAAGAGAGAAATTCAATTCATACAACTATTTAGGTTCCAAAACAATACTTAGATTCCAATGTAAGAAGCATAACCAATATTCATTACATAATGCACAATAAATTCAATACAAAGATAACTAAGAGTTAAGAAGATACAACGTGTTGTCATCCAAGCATTAACCTCCTAGACCCAAGCATCCATGGCTTCCATCAATGGTTCAAGCTTGCTCTTCATCTTCTTCATTGTTTTAATTCCAAAAATTAGGGATTTAGGGTCAAGAATCAAGGGTATGTAGGTATCCAATGAAGGAAAACCCACTCCCTCATCTTCTTTCTCCCCAAATCGCATCTTTCTCTCTCTTTCTCCAAAATGAAAAGGAATTGAAAGATATTTGATTTAGGGCTGCAAAAATGACTTAAAAGCTAAAATCCACGACCAGGAACAGTGCACCACCGTGGCGATCAAACATTCTGCTCAATTCTGGCTTTGTACCACCACTGCGGCGCTCATATAAACTGCCCAGATCTGCTCCCTTTTTGTACTGCTGTAGCCTCCTTCAGTGTTTTGGGCATATCTTCTTCATACAAACTCCGATTGAAGTGATTCAAGATGTCCTGGAAGTCTCATAGACCTAAAACTTTCGTGTTTCACAAAATTGAAGATTCAGAAAGGATTAAGGCCAAAATTGGGCGTGAATTGGCTGATGCGTAAACAGAGCGCAAAAAATATGAATCGAGCAATTCCAAGCCTTGTTCTACCAAGCCCTTATTATAATTCCTACAAAATGTAATAGAAACACATAAAAACAATACAAAACCACATCCTATACAATGTGGTACAAAAACATATACAACTAAATCAACACTTAACATATAAATTACGAATAAACTACACAAAAATGACATAGAATACATAAAATACTTAAAAATAATCTAATACACCATATTATACAATAACATAAAAACACATATAAAATCACATAAAACACTTAAAGATTCACAAATTATCAAGCTTAAATGTATTCAATTCGTAGGTATAAAACTCACTCATCAAATACTCCCTAACCTAAACATTTGCTTGTCCTCAAGCAAAATAAAGACCCACTAAATAAAGCAAAATAACTAAATAAATAGATCAAAATAATAACAAAATAAATTCTACTAGTTAAAAATCACAGGAAATTACTTGAAGAATAACAAATTATCAAGGTCAGGAGTACTCTAAGCATACATATGACATTAAATAACCAACCCCCAAACTTAAATCTCTGCTTGCCCTCAAGCAAAACAATACCAACTATATAAACAAAAATAATAAACTTGAGTAGAGAATTAATAAGACAACCAAATTTGGCCTCATGGATTATTTCAAGTTATAATTACAAGAAAATTTCAAAACATTGCAAAGTCTAGAATTTTAACTCACATATTAGTCATACTATACTAATTGTTAGTTCGCAGAAGCACACAAGTGATCTAGAAGGGGGGCTTGAATAGATCTCTTAGAAACTTTTTCCTTTAAGAGTTCATTACCAAATAATTCATTTACTCGAGATTTGTTTGCACAGTGAAATATTAGTTTGAAAACACCCCTTAAAGATTTGTAAAACTTGTCCGTTGAGTTAAGACTATATTGGAGAAAGCCACTTGTTAAGTAAACCAATTAACAGTCATATATATATATATATATATATATAAGACAAAATGTAAATGACTGAAAGTAAATGACACCAGAGAGTTTTAAGTGGTTCGGAGACTGAATAACTCCTACTCCACTCTTCTACAACAACGGGTAGGAAATCCACTAAGGATGGTTCATACATAGCCCTTCCATCTCATTAGCCTAGAAACTCCGATTCACTAAGAACCCTTCAAACCCAGCAGGTTTGGCTAATTTAGTCACTAAGACAAGGACATTACTTCCCTCTTCAAGTCCAGCAAACTTGACTCCTTTAGTCACTAAGACAAGGACAGTACTGCCCTCTTCAAGTCCAACAGACTTGGCCCCCTGCTTGTTGATAGATGTTGGAGTTGCTACTGAGTTTGTACTTTAAGTCTCATTGTCTTTAAACACTCAGTAGCAGGGTGTGATCATTCCTGGAATAATATTGAGTTCGTCAATGATGCTTGACTTCTTTATATGATCAATATCTTCTTGTGATCATCCATTGTGCTGCTAGGCTTTTACACTTCAGCTCCTTTTGTACTTGATAACTTTTCGAGACGAACTCCTGAGATGACTGTGAAGCTCCTTCCTTTTGGTACTCAGTTGTTCCTTCTTATCATAGACAGTTTAAAACTTCTCGAGATGGGCTTCTGAGATGACTGTGATGGTCCTTCCATTTGGTACTCAGTTGCTACCATGTATGTATCAAGTTGGCGTTTAAGCTTTTCTCTACCATGTGCCTAGCAGCTCTGAACACTTCTCTTGTAATAGAGTCATTTATCTCTATATCTCTCTCAATTCAGTGTTAGTGTTCTGATGGATCGTAGAGTCCTTCAGCATATTCATTTTCTGTTTCACTTTACGATCGGTTGTTGTACACCATCATCTCTCTTGTATTCTCAAAAACAACATCTTTTATGTGAGTTATTTTAGCCTTTATATCTGTGTGCATATTTTACCGTTGAAAGAAATCCCGTTGGTTTCATTTGGCTTTGTGCAGATCTTTAATATCTTCGATGTTGACTTTCTTGTTGCTTATGTCAGTGCCTTTCCCTTTTCTAACATGTTCTGATATATTAACATGTAGCTCAGCTTTCTCTGAATTTATAGCCGTTGCACTCCCAGAGTTGTTCAACAAGGATTATTATATCCTTTGCTAATTAATCTTCTGATTCATCAAAAAATACCTTCCTTGACCTTTAGAACCAAATGTTCTGATGCATTCAGAGATGTCCCCTTAGTCTGACTTTATTCACCATTTTCCTGAGCAGTGGGTCCTGACTTATAGTTGTTTAGGCACAAAGTCTTATGTGACTCTAGCATGCATCTGTATCTTAAAAGCACTTAATCTCATTTGAATCTGGAAGAGAAATGCATTCTCTCCTGTCACACCATATTGCAGTTATGATTCTTTGCTGCTTATTGAATTCGTAGAGTGATTGTCTGCTCATTTGGACTCTACGAATTCTGCTCCACTCGTTATTTGAAGTATGTCGGGTAACATGGTTGAGTTGGAGCAATCTTCTCTTTTACTCTGCGATCTTGCTGTCGTGTTCAGATCGTAGAGTTTGCCTGCAATGCTTTGCATTATTATTCCGTTCTATTTAGCTTGTCCTTCTGCATTAGTCGTGAAGTTGATGACTGCAGTGCTTTAGTGGAATCGTTGAGTTGTTGTCTTAGTTGGCACATTCTTTATTTCTACTCAACGATTGTTCTATGTGTAGAACAGTCTTCTGTATTGATTTTGATATCCAGTTTCACTCTATGATTTCTTCTAACTACGCAAATCGTATAGTTCCCGTATGTGCTTGTGCTTCAAATTTACTCTATGATCTTGCAAGATTGATTGTATCGTAGAGTACATTTATTCTCTGATACTCGTTAACTGCTGGCTAGTTTTGCTGACTGTTCAACGATCGTAGAGTTCAGCTCTATGATTTGTACATGATCAGTTCTTCAATTTAGCTTGTATATTCAGTAGACCTCCTGCACATCTGACTCTCTTTGAAGATTGTAGAGTTATCCTGATAAGGAGTCATATAGTTCACTCTACGCTTTATACTGAATCGTTAAGTCTTTATTGCTTGGAATCGTAGAGTCCGTTTTACGATCATATAGACTAATCAGATCTAACATAAGATCAACCTAACAGATTTGATCTTTTCTAACCAAGTCCTTTCTTACATTATTACATCATTATATATCGAAAGGACTTTACAGACTCTGTCATACATAAATATGGCAATGATACATTCTTATGCTACTCTGCTTATATCATACATCTTTTATGCAGAGTGACTCCTACTGAAAGATCAACCTAACATTTCTGATCTTTAAAATCTAAGTCCTTTGTACACAAATATCTTTTAAAAGGACTTTACAACATTTGAATCGGATAACTTTCATTTTCTTTTATAAGACAAGATAGTTTTCAGCAAGATCATATTTGTGTTAAACAAGTGTCTGGATTTACATTAATTAGACATAGGTAAAATATCATACACACATGATCATGTAGACATAAATTTGATTAACATATAATCACTTTGTCATTTAAGCACATAAGCACTTTCAGAGTATCTACGCACATAATCACTTAAGCACATAAGCACATTAACACATAAGCACTTTGTCAGATACACATTGACAATCAACCATGTAAACACATTTACCACAATCATTTTTGCACAACAATTATCATCATCAAATCAAAACAACCTTCAACACTAATGACCCCCGTGTGTGTGTGAACCATTTACAACAAACTAATCATCACCCATAAGGGTTTTTGTAGAAAAATTACCTTAACAAAGAAATCTAAAACTTAAAACAACACGCATAATACATCACTTTATACTAGTCCCAACAGATAAGTCAAAAAAAAAACTAATCTTGACATGTGCAATGTCTCATTCCATTAGGCTCTACAGAGTTACCCATTTAACGAGCGTTTGACCAATGACTCCCAAACCAGTTGGCTTTAGGGCACTAGGTGCAAAGGCACCCCTAAGGGCCTATTAACTCAAGTAACATAGGCCACAAAATCGAGTAGTCAAGTAATTTATTATATTTATTAACACCTTTTTATTTTTTATTTTTTTTATTTTTTAATTTTTATAATCATGTGAGTGCGTTTTACGCTCCATCTCACGCTATAGACAAATCAAACATGAGAAATCGTTTCGAGTGATGCATATACGAGTTTTCCAGTTGCTGCTTTTCGAGTTTTCTCAGTAGTTTTACTTTCTTCAGCTTCTTTTCAACTTTCATCCTTATTTGTCTCTCCTTATGACTTGTTTTTGAACTCCTGCCTATTTTCTTCATAAAACCACTTAATCCTTTTCTTCTACTTGACCTTCTTGTCGTCTTTTGATTCTTCCAAATCATAAGTGTTGGTCTCTTCTTGAAGGTGTTTATCTTCTTTCATCACAGTTTCTTGACAGTTTCCTTTCTCATCTGATATAGCTTTTCCATAATCAGAATTTTCCGAGAATTGTTCCCCTGGTTCAGCAACATCATCATCTTCGTTGAACTCGAGTGCTGAATCTTTTTCAACTAGTTCAGCTTCCTGATCAGAACCCAATAAGACTTCTTTTTCAGACAGGCTATTTTTATGACATTCCGATCTTTCCTCTGAAGAGCCTATAGATGTTTCTTCTTTTGAACTATAAGATGTTCTTTCTTCAGAATCCGAATTTGCTTCATCATCATCAATTTCTATAACCTGAGGTGGCCCTGTAATGATTGAACTTCTCCACTGTTCTCTAATTCTCCAACTTCTCCTTAGAGCAGTGTGAGTAACTTTATTTTCTGACTTCTTCTTCTTCTTCTTCTTCTTCTTCTTCTCAATTTCAGATCCCTTGGGATTTATCCTTTCCTTCTTAGCTTTCCCTGTACAGACAACTTTTTCTTCTGCAGCCTTTTCTGCTTCAAAGACTTTCCTTTTCTTCTTTGATTCCTGACTTTCATAGATCACAAGAGTTTTATTTCTTGACTGCTCATTTGCCTCCTGTGATTTCTCTTCAGATATTTCTTCCATTCCCCTTTTCCCTTTTCCTTTAGATTTCTCCTCTATCTTTCTGCTGATGCTTATCGATCCTCGTGTCTTCTTACCCTTATTGGCATGAAGGTTCTTTTTCCAATCTTCAAACAACCTTGGAGTAATTCTTTTGTTGCAGTTTAGAACTTCTCCTTCATTTTCCCCAATTGCATTTGCCAGCAATTTCTTTAAAATGATGCTTATGAATCTTCCATAGGGCATCTTGGGAGTGGGCTTTCCTGCTTCAGCTCTTGTCTTTGCATCATCTAACCATCTTTTTATCCATCCTAAGAGAACTGCTCCAAAGTTGATTTTCTTTCTTTGAGCAATAGCAGTCATAAGCCTCAATTGATTTTCATTGATAGTATCATATGCAGTGTCTTTGCACAGGATGCTCTTCCCAACAATGTCAGCCAGAAACTCGTACTGCTGAGGGAAATCTTTCTTCTTGATTCCTTTTAGAGGAGACTTCTTCTAATAGCCCATCAACTCCAGTCCAAGCTCGATATTAATCTTGTCAAGAGAAGTAATTCCTCCGCTTGGAATACCTAGGCTGAGATTGATTTCAGAAACTCCTATTTGCACTGAGATTTCCTTAACCTTTGAGATGAGGGTGTTTGCTCGATAATCAGCGTTTGAATAGAATTCTTTCACAAGTGCAGAGAAAATCCTGGTGCTAGTTTCCAAACACATGGTGAATTCAGCATTCTTGACCAGATGAAGAATATCTTTGAATTTCTGCTCTGCATCTCCAAATTTTTCATAACATACAAGATGATTTCCAGGAATAACTTAAAGGGATGCCATGAGATTAAACTGATTTGGGAATAGCACAGGGAGAGATACCGATATCAGTTTTAGAAGGATTTTCGATTTCTAGGGTTTTGATGAGTTTTGGGAGAATGGGTATTGACAACTGATGGGAAATGACCATTGTCAGTTTAAAAACAAGACTTATGCTAGTTCCCTCTTATTTTTGTAGAGTACACGTGTCAGATACTCATTTGTAGAACGTGGGTTTAACTTTTGCATTTTCCATAATTGAAGCACATCAAGTATTCTAACCCACTTGAGTTTGGAGGGCGTGTGGTTCACTTTCCCTGTTTAGAGTAAGATTGAAAAGTTCGTAGACTTGGCTGCTAGACACTCAACCATCATCCTTTCAAAAGATGGCCTTGATAACTGATATGCTGGTAAAAGGCTATGAGGGGTTTATGGAAAAGATATTTGTAAGAAGTGCAAACGTAGACTCGATATGCTCTACGATCAGGAAAATGATCATAGTGACTCTACGATTTGGGATGATAAGGCTTGCTTGGCTATTAGTCATAGAATTTAGAAATTATGACCGGAGAGATAAGTGCATTTGGTTCATCAATCACATTGTTTTGGGACTTTGTGACTGGAATGAGAAAGGTAGCCCAATGAAGAATACAATTTACCTTTAGCTTGCCTTCCAAAGAAACAGAGTTGATCGTAGTGATCCTTCAACAATAATTTTCCCAAATTTTGTCTTCTGATGAGTTTTGTACTTTTGAGCTTGCTTTCTTACTCTACGACTTAGCTTTGCTACTTTACGATCTTGCCTGAAAGTGCAAACGTAGAGTTATGATTTAAACTGCTCTACGATCTCTGTTAAGACTGGAGGCTTTAGATGAACTCAGAGATCTTTGTTTAGTCTGTTTGTCAGCTCAAGGACAGCCTTTTGAATGGACTTTGTAAGAATCGTTGTCATGACTTTGACTACTCAAGTAGAGGTTGCTCTTTGATTCTTAGACTGGGTTTAGAGAGTCGTAGAGTGACTGACTGTGTTCACTCTACGATCTCGAAAGTTAGCTCTATGATGCGGAGACAACTCTACGATCTTTCGAGAGGACTCTTCAATTTGCCAAGTCTTATCCTGCGATCGCCTGACAGACTCTACGATCCTTCTTTGCAAGATGAACTTTCTTCTGATTTGAAAGATCTTTTACCTTACCATGATATTAGTGACAACAGATTCGACAAGTTTCACTAAATCAATAGGCGAGTTTCAAAGATTAATAGATGCCTCCCTTTATGACCAGCTTCTTTCTCTTCTAGAGAATCCCAAGATTCAAGTCTTCTTCATGCATTAGTATTCAGACTTCATTCAATCTTTCATAGATTGACTTCCTTGAGATATCCTGCAAATTCGTTGAGTAGGGTATTCTACGAAATTCATCGTTGAGTCTCAGAACAATTTTCTCCACCTTCTTTATATCGTAGGGCTTTTCTCTTGAGGCTATAACATTGATTCATTCATGTTGTTCTGCTTGGATTATCTCCATCCAGAATGATTTGTGAGGATGTATGTTATTAAATGACTTCCGGTTTAGCATTTTATAGACCTAACTTTTTCATAGAATATCAAGCAGATAAATCTTCAACCATTTCAAGCTTAGAGCTTCTTCTGATGCATTGAAGTTGGAGAGCCTACTGCCAATGGTTATGAGTGTGAACTTTTCTTGAGATGAACTTTTCCTCTTCTCACAGAATGAAGGGTGATTTCTGAATCTTAGAGTAAGTCATCCGTGATTACTCCTTTTTGCCTTGATCTTTTCACCCTTCTCATTCATAGTTGAATTTGAAGAAATTTGACGTTAAGAGCATTTGTTTTTTTAAAACTGAGCATGTACATAGGGTGTGCATTGTGTGAACTTCTTCATTGAATGAGCTGCTTTGAACATGAATGAGTTTCTTTAACTCTTCTTGAACTTTAATGATCTGCAGCATGAATCTTAGATCCGGTGATCATAGATATATATATGTCCATTCATCTGTGCTGAGTTAATTTTCAGGTCTCGGGCCTGGTATTTGTGATTTAGGAAATTGACTTTGATATTCATCACCAAGGACATTGCAGTGAGGTATACACCTCTAATTTGATCTACCTCCTAATTTCAAAGAAGTAGTCCCAGAAGACCATTGAAGAATCTTGAATTAGATTTCTCAAAAACCAGTCAAGTAAGAGATCATCCACTAGAAGAAATGAGAAATGCTGCTTGTTGATTTCATCTTTGATTACCATATAATGTAGCTTGACAGAACTCTTGATGCTGTTCTTAGATAAATGACGCACTTCCTTTAACACTCATCTTCAGATAAGATCCTTAGAATATAAGTCCTTAAGCTTATCGAAAAGCTTAATGCTGAGCCCATCGAGTGAATAATTAGATTCTAGACTGATTTCAGTTGCTGACATTTGGTATACAGAAAATCATTTAACACTTTAAGCATAGATTTCTGTTGGGCTTGCTTTTGCTATCAACTTTAGAAACGGTGAGAAGTAGATTTGTTAGTGCTCGGCTCAGTGATGCTTCCTTTGAGAAGAATAGGAACCGGTGTCCTTTGGCATCAAGATTTGAACTTCCTAGTTTGTTTTAGAGCAGAAACATAAGTTATCGTATTCTTCAAGTGAGTCGATTAATAATTCTTATCAACAAAGCATCCTTTTGATTTCTTCATCTTGCAGCATCAGTTTAATTTTTAAAGATTACTCGATAGCTTCTTAGCTAAGATCATCTGAAATAGTCTTAGAAAGGATTAATGGCAATGAGTTATACAGCATTTGAAAGAGTATCAACAATCAACATTCAATAGTACCTGAAAAAAAAACATTAATTTGTAAGCTTGTTCATAAGGAATGGTTTACTTTAATTCTTAAACTCAAAAACGGAAATTTGCTAGTGCCATATGATCTACTCAAAGCGTGAGATTTATATGTTAATGAGAACCTGCTCTGATACCAAATTGTTAGTTCCCAGAGGCACACAAGTGATCTAGACGGGGGGGGGGGGGGGGTTGAATAGATCCCTTAGAAACTTTTTCCTTTAAGAGTTTATTACCAAATAATTCATTTACTCGAGATTTATTTGCACAGCGAAATATTAGTTTGAAAACACCCCTTAAAGATTTGTAAAACTTCTCCGTTGAGTTAAGACTATATTGGAGAAAGCCACTTGTTAAGTAAACCAATTAACAGTCATATATATATATATATATATATATATATATATATATATATATATATATATATATATATATAAGACAAAATGTAAATGACTGAAAGTAAATGACACCAGAGAGTTTTAAGTGGTTCGGAGACTGAATAACTCCTACTCCACTCTTCTACAACAACGGGTAGGAAATCCACTAAGGATGGTTCATACAGAGCCCTTCCATCTCATTAGCCTAGAAATTCCGATTCACTAAGAACCCTTCAAACCCAGCAGGTTTGGCTAATTTAGTCACTAAGACAAGGACATTACTTCCCTCTTCAAGTCCAGCAAACTTGACTCCTTTAGTCACTAAGACAAGGACAGTACTGCCCTCTTCAAGTCCAACAGACTTGGCCCCCTGCTTGTTGATAGATGTTGGAGTTGCCACTGAGTTTGTACTTTAAGTCTCATTGTCTTTAAACACTCAGTAGCAGGGTGTGATCATTCCTGGAATAATATTGAGTTCGTCAATTATGCTTGACTTCTTTATATGATCAATATCTTCTTGTGATCACCCATTGTGCTGCTAGGCTTTTACACTTCAGCTCCTTTTGTACTTGATAACTTTTCGAGACGAACTCCTGAGATGACTGTGAAGCTCCTTCCTTTTGGTACTCAGTTGTTCCTTCTTATCATAGACAGTTTAAAACTTCTCGAGATGGGCTTTCTGAGATGACTGTGATGGTCCTTCCATTTGGTACTCAGTTGCTACCATGTATGTATCAAGTTGGCGTTTAAGCTTTTCTCTACCATGTGCCTAGCAGCTCTGAACACTTCTCTTGTAATAGAGTCATTTATCTCTATATCTCTCTCAATTCAGTGTTAGTATTCTGATGGATCGTAGAGTCCTTCAGCATATTCATTTTCTGTTTCACTTTACGATCGGTTGTTGTACACCATCATCTCTCTTGTATTCTCAACAACAACATCTTTTATGTGAGTTATTTTAGCCTTTATATCTGTGTGCATATTTTACCGTTGAAAGAAATCCCGTTGGTTTCATTTGGCGTTGTGCAAATCTTTAATATCTTCGATGTTGACTTTCTTGCTGCTTGTGTCAGTGCCTTTCCCTTTTCTAACATGTTCTGATATATTAACATGTAGCTCAGCTTTCTCTGAATTTATAGCTGTTGCACTCCCAGAGTTGTTCAACAAGGATTATTATATCCTTTGCTAATTAATCTTCTGATTCATCAAAAAATACCTTCCTTGACCTTTAGAACCAAATGTTCTGATGCATTCAGAGATGTCCCCTTAGTCTGACTTTATTCACCATTTTCCTGAGCAGTGGGTCCTGACTTATAGTTGTTTAGACATAAAGTCTTCTGTGACTCTAGCATGCATCTGTATCTTAAAAGCACTTAATCTCATTCGAATCTGGAAGAGAAATGCATTCTCTCCTCTCGAACCATATTGCAGTTATGATTCTTTGCTGCTTATTGAATTCGTAGAGTGATTGTCTGCTCATTTGGACTCTACGAATTCAGCTCGACTCGTTATTTGAAGTATGTCGGGTAACATGGTTGAGTTGGAGCGATCTTCTCTTTTACTCTGCGATCTTGATGTTGTGTTCAAATCGTAGAGTTTGCCTGCAATGCTTTGCATTATGATTCCGTTCTATTTAGCTTCTCCTTCTGCATTAGTCGTGAAGTTGATGACTGCAGTGTTTTAGTGGAATCGTTGAGTTGTTGTCTCAGTTGGCACATTCTTTATTTCTACTCAATGATTGTTCTATGTGTAGAACAGTCTTCTGTATTGATTTTGACATCCAGTTTCACTCTATGATTTCTTCTAACTGCGCAAATCGTATAGTTCTCGTATGTGCTTGTTCTTCAAATTTACTCTACGATCTTGCAAGATTGTTTATATCGTAGAGTACATTTATTCTCTGATACTCGTTAACTGCTGGCTAGTTTTGCTTATTGTTCAACGATCGTAGAGTTCAGCTCTACGATTTGTACTTGATCAGTTCTTCAATTTAGCTTGTATATTCAGTAGACCTCCTGCACATCTGACTCTCTTTGGAGATCGTAGAGTTATCCTGGTAAGGAGTCGTATAGTTCATTCTACGATTTATACTGAATTGTTGAGTCTTCATTGCTTGGAATCGTAGAGTCCGTTCTACGATCATATAGACTGATCAGATCTAACATAAGATCAACCTAACAGATTTGATCTTTTCTAACCAAGTCATTTCTTACATTATTACATCATTATATATCGAAAGGACTTTACAGACTCTGTCATACATAAATACAGCAATGATACATTCTTATGCTACTCTGCTTATATCATACATCTTTTATGCAGAGTGACTCCTACTGAAAGATCAACCTAACATTTCTGATCTTTAAAATCTAAGTCCTTTGTACACAAATATCTTTTAAAAGGACTTTACAACATTTGAACCGGATAACTTTCATTTTCTTTTATAAGACAAGATAGTTTTCAGCAAGATCATATTTGTGTTAAACAAGTGTCTGGATTTACATTATTTAGACATAGATAAAATATCATACACATATGATCATGTAGACATAAATTTGATTAACATATAATCACTTTGTCATTTAAGCACATAAGCACTTTCAGAGTATCTACGCACATAATCACTTAAGCACATAAGCACATTAACACATAAGCACTTTATCAGATACACATTGACAATCAACCATGTAAGCACATTTACCACAATCATTTTTACACAATAATTATCATCATCAAATCAAAACAACCTTCAACACTAATGACCCCCGTGTGTGTGTGAACCATTTACAACAAACTAATCATCACCCATAAGGGTTTTTGTAGATAAATTACCTTAACAAAGAAATCTAAAACGTAAAACAACACGCATAATACATCACTTTATACTAGTCCCATTAGATAAGTCAAAAAAAAAATACAATAATCTTGACATGTGCAATGTCTCATTCCATTAGGCTCTACAAAGTTACCCATTTAACGAGCGTTTGACCAATGACTCCCAAACCAGTTGGCTTGAGGGCACTAGGTGCAAAGGCACCCCTAAGGGCCTATTAACTCAAGTAACATAGGCCACAAAATCGAGTAGTCAAGTAATTTATTATATTTATTAACATCTTTTTATTTTTTATTTTTTTTAATTTTTAATTTTTATAATCATGTGAGTGCGTTTTACGCTCCATCTCACGCTATAGACAAATCAAACGTAAGAAATCGTTTTGAGTGATGCATATACGAGTTTTAACGTAAAAGATTATCTCAATAAGCATGCAGTCAAATACACCACCTCTAAGCAAATAATCAATTCATTGGAAATGGATATGTGCTCAAAGAAAAAGGGATCACAAGTAATGTAAAAACCAACAATAAGTCAAGCACACAGATGAAGCGACACTAATCTATTTTCTATGAGTTATAACTCAAATAATCATTTGTCTGATCCTTGATTATGGTTAAATTCAAATTAACTCAATACTCAAGAGACTCAACCCAATACTACAACGACTTAAACAAAACACACGAAAGAAAAATAAAAACAAAACCATTTTCGTAGGTAATACGATTGCACTTAGCACGTGCAATAAGCTGTTAAACCCCAAGGTTGCCCAAGATGACGAGTTGTGTCTTGTGAGGGTTTACAGAGAATATACCCACAAAATTCAAAACATAAAATAAAACTAAAAGAAAAAAAACAATAAAACTAAATACAACACCTTAAAACAAAATAACAAAATTTAAAACAACACCAATCATATCAAAATAAAACGCAAAAGACCGCCAAACTTGAAATTGACAAAGTCCTCTCTATATGTAATGAAAGAATTAAACGCAAGGTACTTCCCTGAAAAATTTGGCCAATTTGTCAACTATCGCCTTCCATAACCGGCTTTTGAGATTTGCTAAGATATGACCTAAACATAAAAAATAAAACTAAACAAAACATTAGAGAAACCTAGGTTGCCTCCCAGTTAGCGCTTGTTTTATATTCAACAGCCCGACTTCTTATTTCTTATTCTGAAACTTGAAAATGCCGTGAACAAAATCAAAAGTCCAAACAAAAAGTAAAACAGAAATAAAAAGTTAAACAAAGACTAACTTGATTGAAATCAATATTAGAAAACAATTAGAAACTAATTCCCCGGCAACGGCGCCAAAAACTTGTTGGTCGAAATCGGAACTCTTTATTTATATCTTATTTATTTGTTAGATTCTGGTCTCGAATTCGTTTGAATGAATAACGTGCAAACATACACAGACAACAAGTAATAAAGTAAAAGTAAAAGTCGATCCCACGAGTAATTAGTTCTAACAGTTTCCCAAATATCGAATCCATCGAGCCAATCTTAGTTCAAACAGTTGATTTAATGGAAGAAGGGAAATGTAAATGAACATAACACAAATTAATCAATTAAACTAGAAAGCAATTAAGATAGGTGAGTCTAAGTCTGCATTTTCCCCCAACACGTCATTTTCATCTCCTAACTCTCTCTCAATTATACGGTCACGACGAATTGTCAACCGAGAATACGATAGTACTTATGGGCATCTTTCGATAGCCAAATAAGCATATCTCATCCAAACCTATCTCATTCGACGAAATTCAGACAAGAACAATCCAAGCAAGGTAATTCACTATATTTCTATAAGAACTAACACAAGCAAGGTTTTTTTAAGCACAGATTCTCACATTGGCTACATGTGGCATGTAGGTATATGTCTATCTTACACGCAAATATGAGTTTAATCCTAAGATCAAATAACATACACATGTAAACATACTCAGGTCAAAACTTATAATCCATCTTCCGATTTCATACAAGTTACCAAAGTGATTACAAAGCTAAACAATAAACAATCAACACAAAACATGATAACCTACTCATATGGTCTTAACCAACGAATGGTCAACTAAGAACACTACAGTACTTATACGTCTCTGTCAATAACAATACAAGCATACCCAAGTCTAAACAATCAACTATTTTTATATGAGAATTACAATAAATAAGAGTTAAGAAGCTCAGGTTCTTAACTGGTTACACATGGCATACAGGTATATTTCTATCCTATATGCAAATTATGCACTCCCACCATGTAGAATAGCACAATCACATGTTATCACATTTGGGTCAACACACTACAATCCATTTGCCAATATCATATAGGCGACCAAACTAATTACAAAGCCAAGCAATCAATACATGAGAAACTAAACATGTTAATCCAATCCATGTTGCCAATTAAGAGAGAGAAATTCAATTCATACAACTATTTAGGTTCCAAAACAATACTTAGATTCCAATGTAAGAAGCATAGCCAATATTCATTACATAATGCACAATAAATTCAATACAAAGATAACTAAGAGTTAAGAAGATACAACTTGTTGTCATCCAAGCATTAACCTCCTAGACTCAATGGTTCAATCAATGGTTCAAGCTTGCTCTTCATCTTATTCATTGTTTTAATTCCAAAAATTAAGGATTTAGGATTATGAATCAAGGGTATGTAGGTATCCAATGAAGGAAAACCTACTCCCCTCATCTTCTTTCTCCCCAAATCGCCTCTCTCTCTCTCTCTCTCTTTCTCCAAAATGAAAAGGAATTGAAAGATATTTGATTTAGGGCTGCAAAAATGACTTAAAAGTTAAAATCCGCGACCAGGAACAGTGCACCGCCGCGGCGATCAAAGGTAGAGCCGCGGCGGTCAAACATTCTGCTCAATTCTGGCTTCGTACCACCGCTGCAGCGGTGGAAACCACCGCTACGACGCTCATACAAACTGCCCAGATCTGCTCCCTTTTTGGACTGCTGCAACTTCCTTCAGTGTTTTGGGCATATCTTCTTTATACGAACTCCGATTAAGGTGATTCAAGATGTTCTGGAAGTCTCGTAGACCTATAACTTTCATGTTTTACAAAATTGAAGATTCAAAAAGGATCAAGGCCAAAATTGGGCATGAATTGGCTGCTGCATAAATAGAGTGCAAAAAATGCGAACCAAGCAATTCCAAGCTTTGTTCCACCAAGCCCTTATTATAATTCCCACAAAATGTAATAGAAACACATAAAAACAATACAAAACCACATCCTATACAATGTGGTACAAAAACACATACAGCTAAATCAACACTTAACATATAAATTACGAATAAACTACACAAAAATGACATAGAATACTTAAAAATAATATAATACACCATGTTATACAATAACATAAAAACACATATAAAATCACATAAAACACTTAAAGATTCACAAATTATCAAGCTTAAATGTATTTAATTCGTAGGTATAAAACTCACTCATCATGGTTCTCTGAACTATTTAGTATTTTTGAATTGTCTATTATAAGTAATTTTTCAAGCTATTTAACATTTTAAATTATCGCTTACTTTTATATATGTCTTAGTAATTACTTGGATGCCTAAATGTACTATTTCAAAATTGGTTACATTTTATTCAAGGCTTCCATTTAATGAATATGTTACTATTTTATTTTAAATTTTGGACCAAGTACTGAAATAGAATTTTGATTTAGAAAATAAAATTATATGATTTAAACTATGAAACAAATATAGTTTAGAACATCGATAATTTGAGAAACCTTTTTGAAATCGTTAGTTCGACTGTATAAAACCCTTTAATGTTTACGCTTAGTTCTGAAACTAATATAGTTTCCTTACTAAGGTGCACACCTTTTATAAGTCCTTCGGTGTGCATGCACTTCATAGATATATTAGTCGAGAGTATGATCATTGACATTATCGAACTTTTAGGTCGCGTTATAGGGCGATTATAACCTTAGTTGATGGGACTGTGGATTAATATATATATATATATATATATATGCGTGTG
This sequence comes from Hedera helix, assembly GCA_947179155.2. Taxonomy (NCBI): domain Eukaryota; kingdom Viridiplantae; phylum Streptophyta; class Magnoliopsida; order Apiales; family Araliaceae; genus Hedera; species Hedera helix. Next base: position 4,186,030 of record OX359284.1, on the reverse strand, counting down.
TGTGTGTGTGTGTGTGCACATGTGTGCGCGCGTGTGGGTGTGCGCTCGCGCACGCGTGTGTGTATTGAAATTATTTTTGAAATGAATTTATGTTATTATTTTTTTGGTTAGTTTTGAAGATATATTTACTATTATTATCGAAACAAAAAGTTACTCCCTCCGTCCCAAGATAAAAGTCCAACATTTACTTTTATGGTCAAATTGACCATTTTTAAAATTAACAATTAACACATATATTTAAATTTTCAAAAAAAAAAACATTGAGATTAATACTAAATTATATGTAGTTTATAATGTTTATAAGCTTTTTACATGTATATAAAAGAATAATAAGATATATTGATTTGAAAAATGGTCAATTTAACTATCAAAGTCAATGGAGAACTTTTATCCTAGGACGTAAAGAGTATTTCAAAAAACTATTTTGCTAATTATACTTGATCCAAGTAAATAGTAAATTAAGATTTCTACTTGCTGAGTTTTATCGCTCACTCCTTATAATAAATTTTACATGTTACATTATTGATAATTGAGTACTTGTTTAATATGCTTTGAATACTTGAAATTTAGTTTAAGATGTTTACTTTTATTTGTTATTGTATCTTGTTAAGACTATTTAGTTTTGGAGTGCTACGTCTCCATTTAATATTTTCGGTATTTAGTTATTATTGGTTTGAATTTAATTTGACATATGCTATAATTTTGGTTTAATTTAGTATCATTGCTGAGTTTGTTTTATTTATTTGGATTGTGCTATTGATATTGTTACCTTGCAAGCTTTTAAATTTGCAGCGTGTAACACTTTGGCCCCGTATCGAGTTAGGGTGTTACATGTGTATGAGATTTCAAAATTATGGTGAACTAAGTTAGCATTAATTTCTTTTTTCAAAATTATGGTAGCAAAGTTATGTATATTTTATATTTTTTTTAGCTAAGTTTGCATTTATATTATTGCTTTAATTTTTTATTAATAAAACAATTCTTTTAATACCATATGGCTATATTTATTTATAAAAAATATACTTAAAATTTGATTATTTGTATTAATTTAAAATTACTTCGGACTATTTTATTCCATAATGAATGGTTAATATTTCTTTAAATAGTCCTATAGACTTTTTTTTTTAATCATTTCTAAGGCTATTTATGTGGGATTATATAATTCCATGAAAAATTTGGGATTAATATTCCCCCTCATTTTAAGCTATTAAATGACTTTATGGGACTAATAATCCAACATCAAGGAATTAATAATCTATCATCAAAGAATTAAATATTGCAAAGTCGTAGTATTAAATTAAGATAACTAGTTCAATTCCAAGCATATTCTTTGCAAACAAACATAGCCTATGTTCTTAAACTTGCATTTTGACATGTGCAAAGTACAAAAAGTTACTCTCACGTTTTAAAATATAAGATATAATTTGACTTTTAAACTTAATAAGAGATATTTTAAAATTCAAAATTAATATAATTTATTTTATTTTTTAAACTATAAATATTGTATTTAGTATTATTTTGTTTACATAATTTACAAATTTCAAAATTGTATAATCAAAATTTAAAAATTATCTCAAATTAACTTCAACTTTATTTTATATTTTGGAGTAGAGAGAATCTTATATAGTAGTATTTTTAATAATTTTCTATAATATTTTAGTACATAAGAGTGAATGAGTGATTGATTTTTATTTAAAACTTAATAATTAAATCATGTGGTTGACAAAATTATATATATATATATATATATATATATATTAGTTAAGCTGACTTGGATAAGAAGATTGGTTCGTTCCAATGTTTTGAAATTTAGACTTGATATCGAACCAAAAAAATTATGGGATAGACAGATCAATGATTCAACCAGTGATCGAATCGTTATTGAATTGGTGATGTCATAAATATAAAAAAATATTATTAATAATTAATAAAATCTTAAAATTTCTCATTTCTTATAAACTAAAATATAGTGAAATTGTGTTACAATATTACTAAAAATATTTTAATTTAAAAATATTTAATTTTAAAAATAAAAATATTTTTGTTACAAAAAAATATTAAAAAAATATTAAAAAAACCAAGTACCATCAAATTCATAATTCAGCCCCAAAAATATTTGGGCTTACAATTTACAATATAAAGTACCTAATTTCATACAAGGTTGCCCCAAAATTTAGATTTCAGCAAATATTGGCCGGGATACCTAAATTGTTGGCCAACAGTGCAAGGTATTAAGCCTTTTATCCATAAAGGAATGGATCTGAAAATTGTTTCAAGTGTTGTAGACTCACTTAGAACTAAGGGGACAACCAGTGATCAACCTATACAATTCTTAGCTGGCCGAAAATTTAGGTATTCTGGGTAATTTTGGTCGGAATATGAATTTGGAGGTTATATTATATGAAATTATGTAATTTATGTAGTAAATTATAAGTCCAAATATTTTGGTGGTCGAATTATGAATTTAATGGTACTTGGAGTAACAAAAGTGTAATTAGCCAATTTTATAATATATTATCAAGAGGTTTTACAATACAATCTGCTCCCATCTTGTTCATGAATTATGTTGGAGAAAATCTAAAACAACTTGTTCATCTTTTAGTAGAATCACTCTTAGCAATATTCATCTTAATTATTACGGATTTCATAATTATCTTAAAATTAGGGTAATAATATATGCACACTCTAAATTATTAGTTGCATACCTAAACATAACTAATTAGGGTAATGATATATATACAGCTTAAATTATTAGTTGCACACCTAAACATAAGTAATAATGGATTTATTTACCCTTAATAAATTAATGAGATCTCAATTCACTTCTTTGACATCTTTCACTTTTGCCCTTTATCTTATTAAACATAATAACTATAAAACAAAATACAACTTAAACAAATACAATAATTATGTAAGATGGAATCAAACACTACATAAGGTTTATCAAAATAAAAAGACAAATAAAATTGCACAAATACTTCCCTAAAAATATAAAATGTTCATGTACAGAAGAAAAATAGACAAAATAAATAAATTAATAAATCATCCTATATTTTTTAATAATAAGATTAAGAATCTCATTAGTTAATACTAAATAACTGAACAGATGAATAAGTGTAAGATGAACAATAGTGTTTTTTTTTTTTTATTATCAAAAAATAATATGATTTTTTAGAGGGTTATTTTTTTTCTAAGACATGAACATTATATATTTCTCAAGCAGACAATTATGAGGCTAGAATTTTCTTTATTATTTTTTTTTATAAATATTATGTATTTGTTTAAGTTAATTTTTTTTATAGTTATTATGTATAATAAGATAAATGTCAAAATTTGAAGATAAGTGAGTTGGGTCTTATTTATTAAAGACAAACTAGTCGGTTACTTATATTTAAGTGTGCAACTAGTAATATAGGATGTACATATGCCACTATCCTAAAATTAAACGTCTAATAACCATAAATTTATGTGAAATTTTAACCAACATATTTCTGTCAGATCCATTTATACATGATATAAGAGAGGAATAGAATGATATATAGGTAAAGAGGGAGAGGAAGAGGGAGGAGAGCTCAGGAGAGGAGAGGGGAGCGGGGAACAAATATTTTAGAAACTTTCTTAAAATTGCTTGAATCATATAATATTGTAGTTATTGTAGTGTTAAGAGAGTGATGGCGATTATAAAAGTAAAGAAGCATGAAGCTGTCTGAGAGATCATGCAAAGTGTGGTAGAAAAAGAGCACAAAGAAGAATTATTGTGTAGAAGATGATTTTTTTTAAAGATTTTTTTTTATCAAAATTATGTAATTTTATTAAATAGGTATAGAGAAGATTATTTAGTGGTAGTACTAGAATGGATTTTCCCATATTTATATATTTAGTTGATATCCATAAACATCAAGGTAATTGAAAGTTTGAAACAAATCCTTTGAAGTACTTTCGGACAAATATATAGGAAAAGAGAAACAATTCTTTTGTTCATGAAAGAGGGATTAAGTGGAACAAAATTGACTGGGCGGTCAGTGACAAAGCCACATTTTTTATTCAGTGGGGGTCAAAATACGTTATGAATAAATTTGCGGGGATTTGAGGGCAATACCCTTGAGCCAATTTTTTTGGAATAATTTTACACTTTCTAGTTGCATATATAAAACATGTATTTGGTTACAATAATAATAATAATACAATAATTAGTAACAGTATACATAAACACCTTATTGACCATTAATAGACGGTTACAATATCAATGCATTAAATAGTAACATTATTTATAAACACCTTATTGACCATTAATATGTTTTTCTAATAACAAATTTGTTTAATAATACTTAATTTCTTAATTATTTTAAAAATATTTGGGTCATTTGGACATCCTCATATATTCCAAGAGTGGTGAGGATCATGAACAACACATGAGATTGATACTCCAAAAGCTACGTGATAATAAGTTATATGCCAAGTTGAAGAAGTGTGAGTTTTGGTTTAAAGAAGTCACGTTCGTAGGGCATGTGATTTCTAGTCCAGGAATATCAGTTGACCCTGCGAAGATTAAAGTAATATTAATTTGGGAGCAACTTAAATCAGTAACTGAAGTACGAAACTTTCTAGGCCTAACTGGTTATTATCGTAGATTCGTAGAAAGATTTTTTCGAATCGTCACTCCATTAACTCAACTAACTTGGAAAAACATAAAATTCGTGTGGAGCGAGGAATGCGAGAAGCGCTTTTAAGAACTCAAGAGGAGACTTGTTTCAGCTCTTGTTCTAACCATACCATCAGGATCGGGAGAATTTATCATTTATAGCGATGCCTCAAGTAGAGGTCTAGACTGCGTTCTTATGCAACACGGAAATGTTATAGCTTATATCTCTCGACAACTCAAAGATTATGAGAAAAATTACCCTACTCATGATCTAGAGTTAGCAGTAGTCGTTTTCGCATTAAAGATCTGGAGACACTACTTGTACGGAGAGAAAGTGGATATCTATACGGATCATAAAAGCCTCAAGTATTTCTTCACTCAGAAGGAACTCAATATGCGACTACGACGTTGTCTTGAGCAGTTAAAGGATTACGACCACACCATCCAATATCACATGGGGAAGGCAAACGTTATAGTTGATGCATTGAGTAAAAAATCATATACGAGTATGAATGCAATATGGACAACACAAAGGCGCATTTTGTATGATTTACAAAAGATGGAGATAGAGCTAAAGACACCAGGGACCCACATAAGAATGGTACATGTACGAGTAGAACCGGCTTTAATCGATAAAATTAAAGCTACTCAAGCTACTGATCCAGAACTGATGAATATGATAAAGAAAGTACAGGAAGGTGCTACTCCGGAGGCAAGAATTGACTAGGAAGGGATACTTCGAGTCAACTCTAGACTCTGTGTTTTAAACGACCTTAAATTGAAGTATAAAATCATGATGGAGGCACACAACACACTGTTTGCAATCCACCCAGGAAATACCAAAATGTATCGTGACCTTCGACATATATTTTGGTGGAATAATATGAAGAGGGAGATTACAGAGTTTATCTCAAGGTGCCTTACTTGTTAACATGTCAAGACAAAGTATCAAATGCCTAAGGGTCCATTGCAACCACTTGAGGTTCCCAAATGGAAGTAGGAACACATCAATATGGATTTCGTGATGGGTCTTCCCAAAATTTCTCAAGGCTTGGATGCAATTTGGGTCATTATAGATAGATTGACCAAATCCGCTCATTTTTTGCCTATACGAGAAAATTATTTACTTGAGCATTTTATTGGTATGTATATAAGTGAAATTGTGAGATTGTATAGCATGCTAATATTCATAGTTTCTGATCAAGACTTTAGATTCACTTCACTATTTTGGATCAGCTTACAAAATGCTATGGGCACCGATCTACGATTCAGTTCTGCATACTATCCTCAAACAGACGAACAATCGAAAAAGACGATCCAGACTCTCGAAGACCTTTTGAGACTTTTCTAAATACTCTATTAAATACCAAGTTCCAGGAAATCAACTTTTTATAAACTTTCAATTTCAGTTGTAAAGATTACTATTTTAACTTTAAAAAAAAACTTATAATTATTATCAGATTAAAAGAAAATAAGATCACAACTTTCCTAATATCTCACATGAATTAATTTACTCTGCCTCCAATTACTTTATTTAATTGGATTATTAACTGAGAGTTCACTATCACTTTTTATTAAATATTTTTCAATTATTTAAGAAACATATCTATCTCACTCATCATGTTATATTCCTATGCATAACTAATGAAGTAAATTCATTAGGATCTAACTCCCCTCACAGCCACATGCAATGTATAGATATATTCATATTCTATACACCAATCTAGTTAATCATTTATATGCAGAAAAACCATAATACATGCTATCATATTTAGACCTAACCATAGACTTCATTTTCCAAACTCATCTAAGGTGTCAAACTAATTGTTGGCTAAACAATCAATCAATTATAATAAAATATGTTAAATAACCCATAGAAGATGAATAACTAAAAGCATTCAAATAACTTAATTCATGCTAGTAATAGAGTTGTTACAATCCTGAATAACAAATTAGTTCATGCTAGAAATTAAAATAAAAGACATCAAATTGAATATCATCATAAGGTTTACAAACAAGAATAAAAGAAAAGGGAAAAGGAAAAACTATTTTGTAGCTCATCTATCTCTTTCTTTCTTTAGCCTTTGATCTCCTATTAGAAACCTTCAATTTGATCTCCTAAAATTCTTCTCTTACGTAGTCAGAATCATCCTAGTTAGGGTATGTCTTATGTATTTATAGTTAGCATAATACCCTAATTAATTACATCATAAAAGTCTTTAACCCAAGTCCACTTCTAATAAAAAAAGGTCAAAGTCAACAAACTGCAGTCGTGACCGGGGCGCTCAGCGTTGTGTATAACCTTCAACTGGTGAGGCCCGCGCTACCCTGGTAGTGTCCATAGCTTCGTCTGGCGCGCCCCGCTCCAGTGTACCAAAATGCCAAACTTGCTTTGCTTAGTTCTCATTCTGCTTGATTATCTCCCTCTAAGCACATCCTACAAAATGAAGAAGAAAACACAAAGAGTAACACACAACTAAATAGAATTAAGCCATAAGTTCAAGTAAAAGACACATGATTCGTAGGTATTAATCCCACTAATCAAATACCCTCAAACTTGAGTCGTTGTTTGTCCTAAAGCAAACAAGGACAAAAATAAACACAATTAACTATTCTAAACTACTATGATTATAAATGCATGATTACTAACACTCGAGCAATAAATCAATATAATCTATAAAATTCGGCCTCAAAGATCCTAAAATAATAACTATACAAAACTTCAAATTCAAACATAGTCAAAAACCATACACATTACCAATTTCATCTCGCTTTCAATCCGTTCGGGTGTATGTGAATGTAGTATATTAAATCAACCCAAATTTTAAATTAATTCATGCATCATCATGCTTAAAACAAGATATTAAGACACATTTTGCTTCTAATTTCTCTTCTAAACACTTGTTTTCAATTTTTCCGCTTTAGTTAACGAGTGCGTCTTACGCTCTATCTCGTATAATATTAACTAAGTGTGTACAATGTCCAATTTTCTTAGGCTTTTCAAAATTACCCATGTAGCGAACTTTCCACCAGTGACCCCCAAACCAATTGGCTTTAGGGTACTAAGTGTAGAGACAATCTTAAGGACATACTTGTTCGAGCAATAGGGGTCAGAAAAATAGACTAGCTAAGTTCTGCTCATATCTATCTAATTTTCTTCCTTAGTTTTTCTTTCATTTTATTTAAGACAGACATCGAAGCAGTAATTCTTCTTTTTAAGTTTTACGATCCAACAAGTGATAAAGGTTATCTGCATCCTTAACAAGCATTAAATTCACGAAATTGGATCAAAATTCGACCAACTTAATATACTAATCATGTGCATTTAAAATCAACATGTCTTAATCTTGACAAAACTAGCGACAGTAAAGCTTTTAACTAGTAATCCTTATTCATCTCTTGAGTTTAACAATTAATTTATCAAGTTTTTATCCTTGACCTGCATTGAATTTCCCATATCTACTTTCTGCTCAAGTGTTCCAATATGCAACGATGACCTAACATGTTTCCTAATATGCATGCCACATACTATGAGAACGAAATGCAAATTTAATTATTATTTTTTTTGGAACAAACATGCAAACTATTATATGAAATAAAATGTGCTGATAATCAACCCCCTCCCCCCCCCCCCCCCCCCCCTAACTTAATCAAGACAATGTCCTCATTGTGAAAAATAAAGAATTAAAGAACGAGGACTTCCCTGATAAGTTAAGTGTCGCTAACAATTTCGTCATCGACTTCGGACGGAGGGTATGCAAGTAAGGTAGACATGTCTGGTAACTAGACTGAATTGTTAGTGGTCAGAGCCGAAAAAGGACCAACAATTTAGGTGTGCAATGTGTCTTGGCGTTGATCAAGTCGCATGTTTTTCCTATCCATCCGGCTTTGTAGCCTACGTAGAATTTTACCGAACTGACGGACAGAGGCAGAAGAAGCTTCGGCATTAGGTGGTTCCTCTTTCGCTTGTTGGGGTGGTTGCATCAGGATATACCCCTCTCCATGAGGGTGTGAAAAAGCTCCTTTCCATTCTTTGTACTTATCAATGGTGAAGTAATCAATGACAACCATGAGTTGCTGAACTAACTCTGAAGAACTCCACTGCACCCCTACACGTCGACATAACTCAGTAATTGTTGAACCATGAGGTAGGCCACCGATTGTACTCCCTCGTAGAAACTTCTCGATCGACTGTCGAATGATCCTTCCAATATTCACTCCATAAATATTGTACAACCCAATGGATTGTCGCACAATTCCATGCAAAAGGAATGCACACTCCTTGGTAACGTCGTTTTGATGCCAAGTTGGCATCAAGTTGGTACATATAAATGCTTACCATGCCTTGCCATAACGGCCTAGCGCTACATATGGGAAACTTACTTTTTCATCGGAATTTTCCTTTAACGTCCAAGTGGTTCCTAGTTTGCATAAACACTGAATGATAACATCCAAACTACAATTGTAGTCTTCATACTGGTAGACGTGACCATCGGCATATGTATTGTAATATTCGTTTATGGCAACACTATCAAACCGTACAAGCTTGTCCCTTACTTGCACCACATAATCAACCCTGTCAATGGCGTTGGCATAGAACTCCTTCACAATAGGAATTACGGCAGGCCCGAGTTACTCGACCAACTTTCCCCAATTCCGTTATGTGATCATGGTAGCCATTGTGCCATCCAACTGAGGATCGGGATGAAGACCTCGTTCCAACACAAATGTCTTTCTTTCCAATATCTTATAGTACCGATGCTCTACCTCGATGCTAACAAATCGTGTTTGGTCAAAAGTTGGCCTGAAGCGTGAGCTTTCACCCCGTTGTCTCTTAGGAGTCATATTGGACCCTTAGATTAGGTATGGCACGACACACTAGCAATAAAGCTCCCAATGCAAATTGGTATACACAATGCAAATCCCAAACCACAATTGAGCCGACACAAACTCAATTGAGTACTTCAAATATGATAAACCCAAACTCCTTAACAAGGTTTAACTATAATGACCAAGCAAAATGCACCTTAATGTCAAAATTTTATTGAAACTGAAACCCACACCACAACGAAACGACGCATGTGAACGAAACATACTGCCACAATTGATACCCACAAGTTTTGAGTCGGAGTGATTGACCCGTGAATGAAGGAGAGATTAACCAAACTCGATGACGGTAGCATGCTCAGTGAGATTCTGGGAGAGATGGGCACTGAAACTCAGAGAGCTGGTGGTAGTGGAGGCTATGTTTTATTTTAGAATGGAATTATTGGAAAGACCACCGATCAGTCCTTTTATTTTTTCTGATTTGGTTGTCTGGCGTGCTCCGCGCCAACTTTGCTTAGCATATGGCGTGCCCCATGCCACCCATGCAGTGTAACCCTTGAAGCCTTGGCGCGTCCCACGCCACCCATGCAGTGTGTTAGTTGATGCCTTGGCGCGCCCCGCTCCAACTTTACTTAGAAAATAGCATGCCCCATGCCACTTAAGCAGTGTGCTTGGACATCAAAATTTTCTTCCGTTCCTTGTGCATGCTAACTGTGCTTGATTGAATAGCTTTATCCCTGTAATGAAAAATGAACAAAGACTAATAAACTAATGTAGATTATGAATAAATAAAAACTACATTATCCTATGAATTGAATCAACACGAACGAAAAATGACTGAAAGATTGGGTTGCCTCCCAAAAAGCGCTTGATTTATAGTCGTCAGCCCGACTACTCCTTGATTTTATGGTTGGCAAGGTCAATTGAGGTATATTGACGAGTGATATCTCCACCCCAATAGTGCTTCAATCGTTAACCATTAACTTTGAAAGTATGCTTGGAGTTGGGTTCTTCCACCTCAATCGCCGTATGTAGGAATACTGTGGTTACAACAAAAGGCCCCGACAATCTAAATTTGAGTTTTCCGGGAAAAAGTTTCAATCTTGCTTGACCCGGCTAAAAAATTCTCTCAAGTATCCGCTTGTCGTTCCATTTCTTTACCTTTTTCTTTGTCGAGTTTAGAACTCTCATAGGTCTGCAGACGTAATTCATCCAACTTGTTTAACTGTAATAATCGCCTCTCGCCCGCTATTGTGGCATCGAAGTTAACTTTCCGTATTGCCCAAAACGTACTGTGTTCGAGTTCAACCGGAGTATGACATGTCTTGCCATAAACTAATTGATATGGGATCATCTCAATTGGTGTTTTGTATGACGTTCTATAAGCCCATAATGCATCGTTTAACTTCTTCGACAAATCTTTTCTATTCAGGTTGACCACATTTTCCAAGATCCGTTTAATTTCTCTATTCGATACCTCAGCTTGGACACTAGTTTGAGGGTGATAGGCAGTGGCAATCATACGGGTAACCCCATATTTAGTAAGAAGAGCCTTGAATTGTCTATTACAAAAATGTTTGCCCCCATCACTAATGATTGCTCTAGGCAAACCAAATCGAGTAAATATATTCCTTTGTAGAAATCGTAGCACCATATTTACATCGTTAGTGGGTAAGGCTACTGCATCAACCCATTTGGATACGTAATAAACCACCACTAAGATGTATTGATTATTAAAGGACAAAGGAAATGGCCCCATGAAGTATATGCCCCACACATCGAAGATTTCCACGACAAAGATATTGTTGAGGGGCATCTCATTACGTCTAGAAATATTACTAACCCGTTGACATATATCACACAGTAGAACGAATGAATGGGCATCTTTGAACAGAGAAGGCCAATGAAATCCCGATTAGAGAACTTTGAATGCTGTCCTTTCTCCCCCATAGTGCCCTCCAAACTCTGAAGCATGGTAATGATGAAGTACACTCTGAATTTCTTCTTTTGGGATGCACCGTCTCAATAACTGATCTACTCCTTGCTTAAATAGGAACGGTTCATCCCAAATGTATCTCTTAACATCATGTAAAAATTTCTTTTTCTGTTGGCTTGACAAGTTTGGAGGGAGCACACCATTTACTAGGTAATTGACAACATCTGCATACCACGGTGCTTCTTTTGTAACCGCAAACAGTTGTTCAGCTGGGAAAGTTTTGTTTATCAGTAACCTCTCCTCCTTATTCTGCTTTATATTTTCCAATCTCGATAGGTGATCCGCCACTTGATTTTTAGTTTCTTTTCTATCGCGGATTTCCAAGTCAAACTCTTATAATAAGAGGATCCATTTGATTAACCGTGGGTTAGCATCCTTCTTTGAAATCAAATATCTTATCGCCGAGTGATCCGTGAAAACTATAACCATTGTCCCGATAAGATACGCACGAAACTTATCAAATGCAAACACCACTTCTAATTACTCATTTTTTGTTGTAATGTTATTAAGTTGTGCATCTGAAAGAGTTTTACTGGTGTAGTAAATGGCATAGAATACGTTATCCTTACGTTAGCCTATAACGGAGCCAACTGCATAATCACTCGCATCACACATTAGCTTAAATAGCTTGGCCCAATCTGGAGTAATAATCACCGGAGCGGATACCAACTTCGTCTTAAGCACCTCAAAGGCATTGAAACACGCCTGATCAAATTTTAACAGGACATCCTTCTCAAGGAGATTGCATAGAGGTTTTGAAATTTTAGAGAAATCCTAAATGAAGCGCCGATAAAACCCCGCATGGCCAAGAAAACTCCTAATTCCTTTCACAGATGTGGGCGAAGGTAACTTCTCAATTGTTGTAATTTTGTCTTTGTCCACTTCTATTCCTGTTTTAGAAACCTTGTGACCCAAAATAATTCCTTCACGCACCATGAAGTGGCATTTTCCCCAGTTTAGCACTAAGTTGGTCTCAACACATCTTTTCAATACTAGTATCAAATTCTTGAGGCAATGATCAAAGCTATCACCAAACACGAAGAAGTCATCCATGAACACTTCCAGATTATGCTCAACTATGTCTGAGAAAATTGCCATCATACACCTCTGAAATGTGGCTGGAGCGTTACATAGACCAATAGACATTCTTGGAATGTGAAGGTTCCGTAGGGGCATGTAAACGTAGTCTTCTCCTGATCTTTCGGTGATATGTCAATTTGGTTGTATCTAGAATACCCGTCAAGAAGGCAATAAAATTGATGACCTGCCAACCTATCCAACATCTGGTCAATGAATGGAAATGAAAAGTGGTTCTTGTCAGTCACTTTATTCAACTTCTCGTAGTCCATACATACTCGCCACCTGGTTACCGTCCTTGTTGGAATGAGCTCATTATTTTCATTTGCCACGACAGTCATTCCTTATTTTTTTTGGCACACACTGCATTGGACTTACTTATGAACTGTCTGATATAGGATATATTATGCCAGCGTCTAACCATTTGATGATCTTTTTCTTTACAACCCCCTTCATAATCGGATTCAATCTTCTTTGTTGTTCAATGATTGGCCTAACCTCATCCTCTAGCAATATTTTATGCATGCAAAAAGACGGGCTTATCCCCTTGATATTTGCAATAGCCCACCCGATTGCCAATTTGTACTCCCTCAGCACTCTCAACAGTTTATCCTCTTGCACACCATCAAGTGAAGCTGAGATGATGATAGGTAATGTGTTTAAATCACCTAAGTAGGCATACCACAAATGGCTAGGAAGAGGTTTAAGTTCTAAAACCAGTGGTTCCTTCAAAGATGTCTTTGTGCGCTTCTTAGTAGTTTCTGCTTAATCCAACGACTAATATTGGTTTTTTTACTTTTTGGAATAAAGGTGACACATTTAACAGTTGCACAAATTTCATAGTACAAGGCACATCCATAGTCTCAGAACTAACTAAAGTTGCTTCAAGTGGGTTTGTCAAGCAATTTTCTATGAATACTTCCTCTATTGCTTCCACAATGAGATCCACCCGAAAATAATCATCTGCTTCCTTAGGAAATTTCATGGCTTTGAACACACTAAAAGTGACCTCCTGATCTTGAACTCTCATCGTCAGTTCACATTTCTGCACATCAATTAATGTTGTCCTCTTGGCGAAGAATGGCCTTCTAAGTATAATCGGGATCTTCTTATCTTCTTCGAAATCCAACACTACAAAATTAGCCGAAAAATTTAATTTGACGACCTTCACTAAGATGTCTTCCACTATGCCTTTTGGATATGTCAAAGACCTGTCTGCCAGTTGCAAGGTCACATTTGTTGGCTTAGCCTCTTTCAATCCCAAATGATTGTATATTGAAAGTGGCATCAAGTTGATGTTCGCCCCCAGATCACAAAGGGCTCTCCTATAAAACTGACTGCCGATTGTGCATGGTATTGTAAAGCTACCTGGGTCTTTCAGATTTGAAGGTAAGTTTTTTCTGCAAAATGGCATTGTACTCTTCTGTCAATGCAACTGTTTCAAAAACTCCCAATTTTCTCTTTTTAGAAAGAATCTCCTTCATAAACTTAACAAAACTTGGCATCTGCTCCAATGCTTCAGCAAACGGGATATTGATATGAAGTCTCTTGAACACTTCTAAAAATTTTACAAACTGCTTGTTTAATCTTATTTTCTGAAATTTTTATGAAAATGGGACTAGAGGCATTTTAGGTCTTTGGATGCCCCCTTCATTCTACATAGCTGATTTCTTCCTTTCTTCTATCTTTTCACTTTTATCAATCTTACTGTCTGCTTTATCACATTGGTTCTCTTCCTCCACTGATTGCTTAGGGCTTTCATCCACGACTACATGAAGTAATTCCTTTCCATTTCGTAGTGTAATCGTTTTTCAATGCTCTTTTCCTTCCCGCTTAGGATTGACCTCTGTGTCGCTTGGCAATGCTCCATGATGAAGGTTGTTCAAGGCATTTGCAATCTGACCCATTTTATTATCTAGATTATGAATAGCAACTGATTGGCTTTTTATATTCATATCCATTTCTTTCATTCTTGAATCAGTACCTACCATGAATTTACCTAAGAGATCCTCTAAATAAGAATTCTTTTTCGACTGCTGTGTTTGCAGTTGTTGAAATCCTGGTGGATACATCTGCCTTGGAGCTTGTTGTTATGCTTGATTTTCCCTCCAAGGGAAATTAGGATGATTCATCCACCCAGGATTGTAATTATTTGAATTGTTGCCCTGCTGTTGCGTGTTATCGCTTCCAACAAACTATACTGACTCTGCATTGATACCACACTCATCAATCGCATGATCTCCTGCACACAACTCACATACCATAGATACATTCTGAACTGGCTTCACTGCCATTATGTCCATTTTCTTTGACAAAGAAGCCACTTGTGCAGCCAGGGTTGTGATAGCATCTACTTCATGAATTCCTGCTCCTCTAAGTTGGGTAGCTCTTACTGATGGCCATTGATAGTTGTTGACGGCCATAGTTTCCAGTATCTTGTACGTTTCATCATAATTTTTCCCATTAATGCACCCCTGCTGCTGCATCTATACTCGTCCTGATAGTACTGGCTAACTCGTTGAAAAAGTTTGCACTAATAACCATTGTAGGATTCCGTGGTGCGGGCACTTCCATAATAAATCCTTGAACTGTTCCAGGCTTCATATAGGTTTTTTGAATCAAATTGAGAGAATGAGGTAATGTCATTCCCCATTTTCGATGTTTTGGCTAGCGGGAAGAATTTAGCTAGAAACTTTTGAGCAAGATCCCCCCATATAGTAATTGACCCATGCGGTAGAGAATGAAGCCACCTTTTTGCTTTATCACAAAGTGTGAAAGGGAAAAGTCAAAGTCTGATTGCGCCCTCGGAAACTCCATGATATTTGAATGTGTCGCAGATTTCCATAAAGATGGCAAGGTGCTCGCTTGGATCATCATTCGGTAGACCCCAAAATTGAATTGAGTTATGTATCATTTGTAATGTCCCAGGCTTGATCTCAAATGTTGTTGCTTGTATGGTCGGCCTCCGAATACTCGACTAAATTTCATTCATTAGAGGCATGGCGTAATCCCTTAACGCCTTTTGTTCATTGTCTACCATCTTCTCCTAAGCCTTTATTTCTCTACAATATTGTCTCAAGTTATGGAACCTCCTTTCGATATCGTCCTCGTATGGAAACAGTTCTTGAACCTTTAACCTCGTGTGCATACACAAATTAAAAGTACCTAACTTTAATTCCGAGAAAACGCAATTTTATTCACGTTAGCGGAATTTGCAATTTCAAAAACTACTAAATTTGTGCTAACCAAGATAGGCTATTGCCAACACTTGGTTCACACCCGAGATAGGGGTCGTTGCTTTGCTGTGAAAGGTTCGAATGAGAAGAAACCTGCAGAAGCTAAAGAAAACAGAAAATTAAAAACCGTTCATAACAAAATTGAATTGAAACAACTAATATTAAAATAGATTTTAACAAGTTCTCCGGCGACGGCGCCAAAAACTTGTTGGTCGTTTTATATAACGATAATAACATGTAAGCGCACACGGTCAACAAGTAATATACTAGTAAGTAGAGTGTCGAACCCCTAGGGAACTTTGCTAAATACTCTATTAAATACCAATTTCCAGCGAATCAACTTTTTATAAACTTTCAATTTTAGTTGAAAAGATTACTAATTTAACTTTAAAAAAATAAATAAATAAAATTATATATTTTTGTGCTTGAGTCATGAAAGCTTTAAACATATCTTCTAAAGATATGTCAGAACTAGACGATTGGTCATGTCGTTGTTGGGGATATGGTTGCATGTACTGTGGATTATTTGAAAAGTTTTGATTTTCATGCCAATTCACTGGTGAATTCTCATAAGCTAAAATGCCCAAGGAAACCACCAGCTGCATTGACTTGTTCATAGGACTCCTCTCGAAGCATTGGGCACATATCAGTTGAGTGTCCTATTGTCGCACAAATCCTACAAGTACCTACATCCATTTGATAAACAAAAGAAGTTAGACTATCAGTTTGTTGCTCATGAGAAGAAATATTTACCTCATTAACACAATCACGCATGTCTTCCATCCTTAACCTGCAAAACTCAATTAAACTATGAAAAAACTATAAAAATAAAATCTAAGAAAAATTACTAAATTAAAAGAAAATTTACAAAAACACAAAAATAAATTAAAATCATTCCCCGGCAACGGCGCCAAAATTTGGTAGCTGTCGTTAACACTCCAAAATTAATCCTTACTTTCAATCACAAACTCAGTATAATAGCAAGCAAGGGTCGAACCCACAGAGAATGATTAATTTATTTTTATGCAATGTAAACTAGATTTGGGGGTTTTGAACTAACTATAATTAATTAACTAAATAAAAGTAAATTAATAAATTAAAAACTTCAGTTCTTCGGTTCAATCTCACCCTTACAATTAATAGATCAATCAATCCAAATATATTTTTATCCTTCCATGAAACTAATAACCCTAGATAACAACAAGCTCTACTATCCGAAATTTCCCATAATTTAATCTAACAAAACAAGCTCTTCATTATATTCTAACCATTATACAACCTAGAACAAGCTCTCTAAATTTAATATAATGTAAGCATTAATCACAAGAAAATTAGATTATTCTAAGCAACAATCTCATAAGCTCGGATTGTTTAACTTACATCATGATAACCATAGTAATAAATGAAAGCTTGACCACAATCATCTATCACTATTCACTACCAACGACTAGGAACAATATCAATTACACGTAATATAATTCCTAAATCTAGCAATTGATAATAATTTGATCAACTCAACAGGCCAAAATTAAATCAATCAAACCCAATATCAAATAAACAATTAAAACATATTATCATAAATAATTTCATATGAGGAAGAATAAATAATATTACTGAATTAATTAAATCATTAATTATAATTGGGTTTGAAATTCCTTAGAACTGAATAATAAAATTAGTCAAACATAATAAAAATAATGGATAAGAAAAACCTGAAAGAGAGAGCTCCTAATTGTATATATTAATCTGATAATCTCCTTTACTCTAATCTAATCTAATGTATTTATAGAAGTACAATAATAATCCTAAGCTAATGTGGAAAAGAAATCCAATTTGGAATCAAATTAATGCTCAAAATCCGAAATAATCCAATCTGCTGCAATTTCCGTCCAGCCAAACGCGGCATAACACGCTTTTTGACCCAGTCAACCCCGCGTCCGCGTATGCTGATGTCACTAGCTCGGCTGCGCATTGCGCAGAGTTTTCTGCTGCGCACCAAACGACGTCGTCCAAGCCCGCCCGCGTTCTCAGTTTCTTCACTCCGCGCATTGTGCGGCGTCCTTTCTTCAGCCCAGACAGAAACGACGTCGTCTCAGCTTCTCTTTCTGACTTACTTGCGCGTGGCCCAGATTTTCGTTTAATTACGAAAATGCCACCGGTCGCCACTTTTTGATTTAATTACGATTTTGCCATCCACGTTGGTTATTTACGATCTTTCCACTCAAACTCTTGCAGAATTTACAGATTTGCCCCCAAGCTTATTTTTCCTACAAAATAAAATATAAAAATAATATAAAAATATTAAAAATCCTAAAAACACATAATAATAAATAAAACACCTAAAATAAATAAAAACATATAAATAAAAAGAAATATAAAAATATTCTAAAGTTACCTAAATTAACATAAATCCTATAAAACCTATTAAAACCAAAATAAGCTAAATAATTAAACATTTAAGCACACAATAAATATAAAAACTAAGTATTAGGGAATAAAAATATCGTATAATTTAGCCCTATCAGTCAAACTAACTGTTGGCCAAACAATCAATCAATTATAATAAAATACGATAAACAACCCACAGAAGATGAATAATTGAAAGCATTTAAATAACTTAATTCATGCTAGTAATAGAGTTGTTGCAATCCTGAATAACAAATTAGTTCATGCTAGAAATTAAAATAAAAGACATCAAATTGAATATCATTGTAAGGTTTACAAAGAAGAATAAAAGAAAAGGGAAAAGGAGAAAATATTTTGTAGCTCATCTATCTCTCTTTTTTTCCAGCCTTTGATCTCCTGTTAGAAACCTCCAATTTGATCTCCCAAAATTCTTCTCTCACGTAGTCAGAATCATCCTAATTAGGGTACATCTTATGTATTTATAGTTAGCATAATACCCTAATTAATTACATCATAAAAGTCCTTAACCCATGTCCACTTCTAATAAAATAAAATAAAAAGGTCAAAGTCAGCAGACTGCAGTCACAATCGGCACACCCCGCGCCGTATATAACCTTCAACTGGCGCGGCCGGCGCTACCTTGGCAATGTTCGTAGCTTCGTCTGGCATGCCCCACGTTAATCCCTTCGTTATTCTGGCGCGCCCCACACCAGTTTACCAGAATGCCAAACTTGTTCTGCTTTGTTCTCATTCTGCTTGATTATCTCCCTCTAAGCACATCCTACAAAATGAAGAAGAAAACATAAAGAGTAACACACAACTAAATAGAATTAAGATATAATTTCAAGTAAAAGACACATGATTCGTAGGTATTAATCCCACTTATCACTGGAATAAGATAGGAGAAACAAAATTATTGGGACCCGAATTGGTGCGCATGACAATGGGAAAAATCTAAATGATCCGACACCGAATACAGACTGTACAAGAATGACAAAATAGTTATGTTGATCTTCATCAAATGGAAGAGAGTTTCAATGTCGAAAACCATGTATTTTTACGTGTTTCCCTATGGAAAGGTGTTGCAAGATTCGGAAAGAGAAGAAAGTCCAACCATCGATTTATTGGCCCATTTAAAATCCTCAATCGAGTAAGAACTGTGGCTTATAGACTAGCTTTACCGCCAAACATGTCTTGCATTCATAATGTTTTTCACATATCTATGTTACGTAAATATGTGAAAGATCCAAACCACATTATTGAGTTAGAACCAGACATTATAGCAGATGATTTAACGTATGAGGAGGTAGTTATCAAGATTTTAGATAAGAATGAGCAGATCTTACGCACAAAGTTTATATCTCAAGTCAATGTTTTATGGAGGAGCCAAGATACTGAGGAAATGACCTGGGAGTTCGAATCTGAGATGAAAACCAAGTATCCTTACCGCTTCGAGATGTAGGTACGTCAAATTTCGAGGAAAAAAAATTCATAAGGAGGGGAGGTTGTAAGACCCCGACTTTTATTGAATAAAATTTATTTTTCTACATATATTATTTTCAAACAGTAAAGTGTTATATTAATAAAAATTAAAAGTTAAGGATGTTATGTGTAAATTATAAAATAAAAGAAAATATTCGTTCTGTCGGGGAATATTCGATTTGTTGGGAAATATTTGATCCGTACAACGGCACAAAAATAACCAATTATTGGTGGACCCCCATATCGAAATATTGTCGGATATAGAAAATGACAACATTAACTTTTTAAATAAAAATAGTCAACGGTATTATCACTTTTAACCGTTAAAATACCTAGTGATAAAAGAATGACAACATAAGGTATTTTATAGTAGCACACGGTATTTTACAGTAGCACACGGTATTGCATAATATTTTATATTATTGAATTGATAAAGTGACCGTTGCACAGTATTTTATTAATAATTGTCATTGCATAATATTCTACATTATTGAGTCAATAATCGTCACAATGCACAACATCTTGTATCGTTGGATTAATAATTATCACAATAATAGTCACGGGTATTAAATAATTAGATAGACTCATTATTTGAATAACACTAAATATTTAAATAATTATAATATTAGGCCAATAATATATATAATAATATAAAAGATGAATAATATAATCTTTAAATGTGTAGTGTAAAGCTTAAAAAGTGAAACGTGTGATGGATGATGTAGATTAAGTTAGTAAATGTGTGAATCATGTGATTTGCTAATGGATGGTGTAGATTAAGTTAGATTAAAGTGTGAATCATGTGATTAGTTAATGGATGATGTAGATTAAAGTGTGAAAAATAACGAATGGTGTAGATTAAAAAATGTGAAATATATTTTTGAAATAGTTGGTTAAGTTTTGACAATAAATAAGGGGTTTAGCATAAAGAATTTTCACATCCTTCTTACTTATCATTTCTTCCATTTCTAATTATTCTTAGTGTAAGATTTTTCTGAGTGAGTTAATGTATCTTAAGTGTTGGTGAATATCGGTAAAACTCGGGTATTATCCAAGTAAGTTTTATTTTTTTATAAAGTTATATAAGCACTGACACACGTTACATGTTGTTTACCACTCTTCCTTTAGAAGACTCTTCTTTTAGCATATTTATTTTTAAAAGCTTCATTTGGAAGATTTTATTTTGAAATATTGTTTTCTTTCATAAACTATATTAAAGTTATTCTACTTTATTATATGAAATCACTTTTGATAATTTTATACGAATTGATATACACCATGAAATTTATATGTGGTAGTTACTAATTAAATTATAAATATATAGGTTAATCAACTTCATTTAAATCAACATCCAGTCACGTGTTAAGGTAAGTGATATCATTTTCTTTCATATTCTTAAACTTACTACGATAAGGGATATCATTTTATTTCATCCTCTTAAACTTACTACGGTAAGTATTGTTCGGTAAAATTCTTAAAATGATTAATAGTTTGCGCTTCAGATAATATCTTTTGACATGAACATTTTTATTAAATCTCCATCGTTATATTTGAACAGCGAACTATTAGACCTTGAATTTTTGACCTATGAACATTTACTTGAACTATAAACATTGTGGACTATTAAATATTCCTTGTACTATAAACCTTACCATTGAACTTCCTCCTTGTGAATCTTGGACATTATTCTTAGACTTGAATACCTTTTTCTCTACATCATGTTGACAATTTGGATATTATTTGACTCTGGACAAAGTAAAATTATAAACTTTTGATATCTATTGTTTATCCTGTTATTCTCTTTATTTTGTTCATAATTTATATCACTGTTATTTGTATTAATCATCAAGAATCAAGTTGTTATGAATATCTGTGGCCTGGTGCACAGATGATAGGTTAAAGGCGATATAATGGTGATTTGTCTTTTGGGGCACGTGATGATTGTTCTCTTTGGCCAAAGAAAAAAAATAACTATTGTTTGACATGATCATGACCAGTGGTGTTTCAAATGATAAAGGTTGATGATGATTTTTCTGTAAAAGAGAAGTTAGTAGATATCATTATCCATATAATTTTTTTAATGGTTGTTATTCTGCTGCAGTTGATGATCTAAACTTTGTTCAAGAACTTAACTGTAGTTATTGATTTAAAGCTTGTTGTTTATATTATTCTATCAAGAACTCAACTGTTGAAGGCTAATGATAATTTATTCATCATTATTTTAGTCATGATATTCTTTACTGGACTATTTGAGTTCACTCTTTTCTTTTTGTTTCATTGTTTAGGAAATGACAATGTAGACGGGACTAGCAGAGAAAAGAGGGGAATGGATTGATGGTCCGAGATAGATACTATATCAGTCTTTACCATATTGTAAAATAGTGTGAAAATAATAGCAAAGACATAGTTATATATTATTAGGCATTGTATTGTTGTACTTTGTTGTCATTTTGTTATAGTCTTTTGACGACTCAAATTGCATGGTGTGAGCCCGATTTGAGGGCGTCACACACATATAAAGGGACCATAAAACGTTAACTTTTCAACAAATTAAGCTTTATTTTTTCAAATTTATTAGAAAAATTAGCTAAGAATATAATAGTACTATCATTATAATATTTAATTAACTAAAAATAAATTAAAATGGTGAAATAATAGATAATTCATGCAACTCTATAGTAGTACTTTAAAATAAAAATATGTTTTTAATTATAAAATGGACAAAAAAATGAATATCTGAATGGAGAGAATAGATACCATGTTTTCACACTCCCATATATAGATGTTTTCTACATGCCCATTATTCATTTATTTGTCAGTGTATATAGCAGTACTCATTTTTTCACTCTATGTTACATGCATGCATGTTTAATTCAACATGTATCATCAAAGTCTCAAACCCAACTAGCTACCTCTATATAAATACACTAATATTACTGATGAACTCATTAAAACCCCATTCCCATACTCTCTCACCTTATTATTTAATATAATTGTGCTAAATTTTTTGCAGTCACTCACTCATCTCTAATCCATATATATATATATATATATATATATATATACGGGAATCGGAGCTACGAACTTCGGCGAAGCCGACGCCTCGCGAATTCATGCTACTCTCTGACATAGATGACCAAGAAGGTCTCCGATTCCAAATCCCATTCATCCAATTCTATAGCAACGATCACTCCATGATGAGAGAGAATATGGACCTGGTGAAAATCATTAGGGAAACACTTGCGCAGACTCTTGTATTTTACTACCCGTTCGCCGCCGGCTCCGAGAAATGGCCAGCCAAAAATTGGTGGTGGAGTGCACAGGAGAGGGGTGATGTTCATTGAGGCTGATGCGGATGTTAGGCTTCAGGATTTTGGTGATGAGCTTCACCCTCCGTTTCCATGCTTTGAGGAGCTCCTTTTTGTTGTACCTGGCTCCAGTGGAATCCTTAATTGCCCCTTTCTCCTTGTTCAGGTACTATTTGTACTTTTATTTTATTTCTCTATTTTTTGTGGGCTATAATATAATGAGGTCGACCATAGTTTATTCACTTAATATTTTTTAGATTTTATTAATTAAAAAAAACCCTTGGTTGCGTTGAGTTTTATTCTTAAACTTGTCCAAATTTTCTTCAAGTTAAAGAATATCTGTTTGAGTCAATATATGGACTTGTGGTTCTAACTTAGTAACCCTATATATGTACAAACAAATAGAGGTTTGGTTGTACAGTGTGGAAATTTGAAGGTGGGATGATGATAAATGTTAGGATATCACAAGTGAGTTGATTGCATATCAGATAAATAATAAAAAAGTGAAGAGTTAATATATATGAATGAGCCCCAGACTTAATATCTTAAACTTCAGGCTCAAATTGAGTTTCAAATGTGTGTTAGTGCCTTGCGTATGTGTAACACCCCCTTCCCGACTAGTGGAAAGAGAGGCTATGTACAAAAGAACTCTAAGCAAAATGTCAAAACAAAAAGGAACTCTCTTCACACTTGCCCTTGAATCCCTTTACAAACCCTGCCGGAAGAAAAACACAGCATGAGCCAAATCCCCAGTATGAATAAAGAGTGCAGAATTGAATAACAAAATCAACTGAATTGAATAACATAATCTTACTAAACTGAACTGAATAACATAATCTTACTGAACTAAACTGAATAACATAATCTACTAAACTGAACTGATCTACTGAACTAAAACTGATCCACTGAACTGAACTGATTTACTGAACAACATAAAAAGCTGAATTAAATGATTGTGTTTATTTCATACCGAGCCCAGAACAAAACAGAAAAATATCTTGTCACAAAGACAAGTCAAAATACTTCCACACATGCAGGCACACATTTGACTGCGATCCAAATGTATGAAAAATCGAAAAGGTGTGTTCGGCACTATAAACAACACCAGATCACAAAACAAAATAGAATGCTAAGGCCGACCCATACGCCTCCCACAACAAAACACCAAATGAGCACCAAAACACAAAATGGAGATGTCATGGACTGATCACACCGCCACGAAAGGTGTCATGCCTCAGTGTCCAAAGACATGCCTGTGGTACCCCCACAGGTGATTATAGCTCGGTCTACCCTACCATATAATCTAACAAAGATATCTTGTCACAACGAATGCAACACAATACCACAAAAGGGATTCTAATACAAACATGCTAAACCGAAACAAATCGACACAAAGTCTCCCAAATATACTAGCATGTATGTTTCTACAGAATCAAAATAAATACAAGACATGCTTAATAAGTCTAAAGAGTACAAGATAAGTTACGAATATCTAAAATCAAACAAAACTATCATATGCATTTGACTATGAACAATATATATCGAGATAATATCCAAATTCTAATGAAGAACAAAACAAATAAATTAAAATCAAATGAGTATCGCTGAAGGAGTACAGAATCCGTACCTGAAATAAGCAACGTAATACCCGAAATTATATTAAAAAACTGATTTATTAAATTCCCTCCATTAGAACTAATGAAACAAAATAAAGGAATTGGTAAATAAATAGTTAATAAATTGATTAAGTTTTACACATTTTTTTTTCTCTTAAGCGAATCTGAAATCCTTCCATTCTAAACAAAATTCTACCTAAAGTTATATATATATAAATATTCTAATCATGGTAACGTATATATTAATAAATAATAGTATTCTTGTTCCTTCCAAAATACGTATAAGTATATTCACAAAAATATTATTTTCATTTTTAATTCTATTACAAACAAATATTTTATTATTATTATTATTATTATTATTATTATTATTATTATTATTATTATTATTATTATTATTATTATTATTATTATTATTATTATTATTATTATTATTATTAATTTTATTTATTTATTTATTTATTTTTGTCAAAACTTTAAAGTTACAAAAATACTAATTTCATATTCCAAAATGCTAATTACTAACAAAGATATATCAAAATATATCAACTAACAAACTAAATGGCATACAAAAATAAAAGTTACCAAATTAAACGTAATACAAAAATTAAATAATTACACAAAGAAATAAAAAGAGACATACCCGAAATAATGAGGTTCGTAGTCCGCCCACGTCTTCGACACCAAAAAATTTAACTAGGGAGGTCATTACTAAAAAGGTAATCACACAAAAAGTTTCTCACACAAATGGGAGATACTTAATGTTTAGTGAAATAAAATCAAAGGGGGTAAAACCATATATATAGGTGAAGGAAGGGAACTAAGTTGCAAGGCTTGGCGATGTGGGACTAGAAGAAAAGAAAAAAAAATTGGGTAATACATTATCTCCCCCTTGAAAAGGATTCCATCCACAGAATCAAAGAATTGAATTAACCTAATTATCAAAAGAGGCAAATACTTCACTTGAATAAAATTTTCACAAAACAAACGAAATGATTTTCTTCTAGAATCTTATTAAAATGGATAGTGCACCACGTGCAACAAATGATAATGATAACTCTTCAACACTAAGACACGAAATATGTTATACACATAAGCTAACTGTGGAGGCAAAGCTAACCGAAATGCGACTTCGGCAACCCTTTCTAAAATTTCAAATGGACAATAAAATGCGGACTGAGTTTACCCATTAACCCAAATCGTTGAATACTGATTGAGCAGACCTAAATTTCTACTTAGTCACAGCTACAATCTCAGTAGTGATTTGAACGAACTCAGACCCTTCTATGGCCTTCTCACTAACCTAAATCCATTAAATTGGTGCCCACACTTCCTACCATGCAGCACCTTAAACGAAGTCATCACAACGTTTGTATGTCAGTTGTTGTTATAAACAAATTTAACAAGGCTCAAATAATCATCCCAATTAGACGACCACTCTAATGCATAAGACCTTAACATATTCTCCGAAGTTTGGAAAATCCACTCTAATGCACGTCGATGTTGTTCTATTATGTTGATCTGTCTACTCTGTGAATCTTCAACCTAGTCTATTACATTTTTCTATCTAAATTTTAGATCAACCTAACAAATTTGATCCCTAAGTCATTTTATAATGATTACAATATTTTCAATCATAAGGACTGTACAAAATAAAATTACTTGTTATACATTAAAATCTTTTACATAACATTTGTCAATAATAATTGAACGTTGACGTGCACCTAACATGGCCCAGGGCTTAGCACTGCCTATTGTTCAACGCCACACAACATTCCTATAGGCTTCGCACCCGAAACAAGCTCGATGGTAAACTTAACTTCCTGTTGCAATGACAATCCTTATAATTCTTAAATAGATACATCAAAAAACTCACGAACGACTAGAACATTTCCAATACAACTTTCTCAAAGAGGTATCCTTTACAAATGCCAAATACTTCTCACAACCCTTAGCCACCAACTTTCCAGTTTTCAAAACAAAAATCGATTTCACTATATTATCCGGTCGTGAACCTTGAAACACAAAATCTACTGACTTAAATCTCCAAAGATAACCTTCTTCGCTTGGCAATCAATAGTGACCTCGTACTTATCTAACCAGTTCATCCCAAGAATCACATCAAAATTGTATATACGCATTGACAGAAGATTAGCCCCATAAATCTTATTTTCAAAACTAAAAGAAACAACATCGGTACAAATCAGAGAACAAAAATAATTTCCATCAGAGTAACAATAGACATAGCAGAATCTAAGGACTTAGATGACACACCAAGATGCCGAACAAAAGAATACGAAATAATCGAATGAGTAGAGTTAAAATCAATAAAAGTCTCGCGACTGCCAACTAAAAGAGTGTCAAAACAGAATATTGCGCATCTGTCACATAATTATATGACAAGGCGAACACACGTCCTCCGTTTGCCACCATTATCACTGCCTCCACCACCTCTAATGGTTTTACGAGCCTTCGACAAAACAAAATGGACGAAAGCGAAATTGATTCAAGATAAATTCGAATAAAAACTCATATGATAGCTGAAAAAAAATTCAACATAACAAAAACCTATCCCAAATGTCTACCCATAACTCACAGGTCAAACCTAAATAGGTTTCTACAAGAAAGAACCCTAGTTCTGATGCCAACTCTATAACACCCCCTTCCCGACTAATGGAAAGGGACGCACAAAAGAACTCTAAGTAAAATGTCAAAAAAAAAAGGAGCTCTCTTCACACTTGCCCTTAAATCCCCTTACAAACCCTGTCGGAAGAAAAACACAGTATAAGCCAAATGCCCAGTACAAATAAAGAATGCAGAAATAAGAACTGCAATTGAATAACAAAATCAACTGAACTAAACTGAGATTAACAAAATCAACTGAACTGAATAACATAATCTTACTGAACTGAACTGAACTAAATAATATAATCTACTAAATTGAACTAATCTACTGAACTGAACTGATCTACTGAACTGAAACTGATCCACTGAACTGAACTGATTTACTGAACAACATAAAAGACTGAATTGAATGGTTGTGTTTATTTCATATCGAGCTCAGAACATAACAGAAATATACATTGTCACAAAGGCAAGTCAAAATACTGCCACACAGGCAAGCACGCATTTGACTGCAGATCCAAATGTATGAAAAATCGAAAAGGTGTGTTCGGCACTACAAACAACACTAGGTCGCAAAATATAATAGAATGCTAGGGCCGACCCATATGCCTCTCACAACAAAATACCAAATGCCCACCAAAACACAAAATGGAGATGTCGTGGACTGATCACATCACCACGAAAGGTGTCATGCCTCAGTGTTTAAAGACATGCCTGTGGTACCCCCACAGGTGATTATAGCTCGGTCTACCCTACCATATAATCTAACAAATATATCTTGTCACAACGAATGCAACTCAATACCACAAAAGGGGTTCTAATACGCACATGCTAAACCAAAACAAATCGACACAAAGTCTCTCAAATATACTAGCATGTACATTTCTACATAATTAAAATAAATACTAGACATGTTTAATAAGTCTAAAGAGTACAAGATAAGTTACGAATATCTAAAATCAAACAAAACTTTTATATGCATTTGACTATGAACAATATATCGAGATAATATCCAAATTCTAATGAAGAACAAAACAAACAAATTAAAATCAAATGAGTATTGTTGAAGGAGTACAGAATCCATACTTGAAATAAGCAATGTAATACCCGAAATTATATTACAAAACTGATTCGTTAAATTCCCTTTGTCGGAACTAATTAAACAAAATAAATGAATTGATAAATAAATAGTTAATCAATTGATTAAGTTTTACATCTTTTTTTTCTCTTAGGCGAATCTGAAATCCTTCTGTTCTAAACAAAATTCTACCTAAAGTTATATATACATAAATATTCTAATCATGGTAACGTATATATTAATAAATAATAGTATTTTTGTTCCTTTCGAAATACATGTAAGTATATTCACAAAAATATTATTTTCATTTTTAATTCTATTACAAACAAATATTATTATTATTATTATTATTATTATTATTATTATTATTATTATTATTATTATTATTATTTGTCAAAACTTTGAAGTTACAAAAATACTAATTTCATATTCTAAAATGCTAATTACTAACAAAGATATACCAAAATATATCAACTAACAAACTAAATAGCAAACAAAAATAAAAGCTACAGAATTAAACGTAATGTAGAAAAATAAATAATTACACAAAGAAATAAAAATAGACATACCCGAAATTATGAGGTTCGTAGTCTGCCCATATTCTCGACACCAAAATTTTTAACTAAGGAGGTCCTTACTAAAAATGTCATCACACAAAAAGTTTCTCACACAAATAAGAGATACTTCTTGTTTAGTGAAATAAAACCAAAGGGGGTAAAGCCATATATATAGGTGAAGGAAGGGAACTAAGTTGCAAGGCTTGGCGATGTGGGACAAGAAGAAAAGAAAAAAAATGGGTATTACAGTATGCGCACACGATACGCGGCTCCTGTTCTACCCTAATAACTAGCATCAGAGGTACAGAAGATTAATCTCAGACTAATGAATCTCTTCAAAAGAATACACAGTTGTTCGGAATTTAATTTCAAAAAGTTTCTAATTTTTATACTCTTTCCTCTCCTTTAGTTTTCTTAATTTGTGTGAAACTTATACTTTAACCTTTCATTTAAGGTCGGAGGAAGTATATATATATATATATATATATATATATACACACACACACACACACACACACAATAGAACTTTGTAAATTTAATAAACACGACTCTTTTTGCTAAGTAAGTATTCATTCTGTTTCCAAACTGGAGTATCATTTGTCTGACTTTATTTTTCAAACTTATTATAAACATACTTTAATTTGCACATAATTTCTTACTCAGCTCTCTCTACTTTGAATACAGGTCACTCAACTTTCATGTGGTGGTTTTGTATTTGCTTTGCGACCTAATCATACTATAAGCGATGCGATAGGACTTGTGCTATTTATGAGCGCATTAGGTGAAATAGTACGAGGTGCACATATTCCATCTGTTCCTCCTGCGTGGCAAAGATAATTACTCAATGCAAGAGGCTCACAACACCTTACATGCATCCATCATGAATACGATGAAGTGATTTGTTGGGTTATGGACCCAAATCGGAGCGCCCATGGAGCGGATGACCCGATGGGTATAACCCACATTGTTCATTGTCTAGATACAATGAACATGTGATCATAACCTCTCCATTGAAGCTATTGGGGGTTTCATGAGTTACATGGATGAGAGTTATATTGCTCTTAAACCTATTTGGGAGTTACATAGGTTACATTGCTCTTAATTCCTTTGGGAGTTACACGAGCTACTAATGTTGCTACTTTGGTTTCATTTCCTAAAATCTGGACTATGAGACTATATGGGGTGATTCTGGGAAAGCAGTTGATTCATATTTGAGTAACATTAGGGCAAAGGGAAGATAACTTAATTTCACCATGCTCTGCACTTATTGTCGACAACTATAACGTTTTTGAAAGCGATATAGTAATAAGTGAGATGCAAAACATAAAAGGCCTAAAGGGGTTAAGTACGGTTCTCTGAGGGATCAGAGATACTTAACAAGGTGAAAATTAAAGTTAATCTGGGGTACTCTGAGTTTGAGAGGTTGTAGCCTTAATGCAAACCTTAACCAGTTTAGCATGACGGCTCCCACATTGCATATTTTGTTAAAAGGGTTGATGTCTCTATTTTGGCCCTAACAGGTTTGATTTAGAGCTCCCGCATTGCAGGTAAACTCAACGGTCGCACGATTCGGTGGCTAAACAAATTTTCAACTTACACGTTTGGACTTTATTGGCTTATATGATAACAACGTCGTCCTCGCCATGGGCGAGTGGGAGATGTTGGGTTATGGACCCAAATTGGAGCGCCCATAGAGCGGATGACCCGATGGGTATAACCCACATTGTTCATTGTCTAGATACAATGAACATGTGATCATAACCTCTCCATTGAAGCTATTGGGGGTTTCATGAGTTACATGGATGAGAGTTATATTGCTCTTAAACCTATTTGGGAGTTACATAGGTTACATTGCTCTTAATTCCTTCGGGAGTTACATGAGCTACTCTTCTTAGAGTAGTATAAAAGGAGAGCAATGCTGATCATTGTAGAAACCAAGAAACCAAGCAACAAAAGCTATTTTGAGAGCAATATAGAGAGCTTCATATAAGCCATTAGAATAGTCATTCTAAAACTTAAAAGTTTGTAGCTTCTAGAATTGTGGGAAATAATTTTGCACTCGTTAGTAGTCTAAATTATCGCTGAGAATTATTGTTCGTTGTACACGAGATTCTAGCCGTTCGTTGTTGTGGGCATACGCTTCAAAGGTAATCGAAAATATGTAATTATTTTTCGATTCATTTCCGCTGCATGTATGCTCTATATTATTACATGATTGATAGTAAAGGGACCATAATCCCCCATAATGATATGGTCCAACGTTCATTCTTTTTTGGCCCCACCGAAATTCGTGTCCTTCGACCATTCGTTCCTCCTCACCTTTACAAATGTTCTACAATCGAAGTTCTCACAGCTTGTCTATGGAGATGTCGCACTCGTGTCTTATATCCAGATCCTACAGAGTAGGTACGTTTGCTTTGCCATGTTAGAGCACACACAAAATGCGCTTGCTTTGCCTGTTTAGTGCACACACAAAATTTAATCCTCCTCTACCTATGAAATACTATGGGAACACATTTGCATTCCCACCAGCCATGACAACAGTAGGAAAGCTTTTTCATAATTCAATGGGATACGCGTTGGAACTTGTTAAAAAAATTAAGGGGACTGTTATTAAAAAATATATGAGATTGGTTGCAGAGCTAATGGTTATGAAAGGACGACCTCTTTTCAAGAGCGTTGGAACCTTTATAGTGTCAGATGTGACAAGGGCCGGATTTGAGGATGTAAATTTTGGGTGGGGGAAAGCAGTTTATGCCGGCCTGGCTAAAGGTGGAGTAGGTGACGTTCCCCCGAATGATTAGCCTTTAATATAATGAGGTAGACCATAGTTTATTCACTTAATATTTTTTAGATTTTATTATTTAAAAAAAAAACACTTTTGGATGCGTTAAGTTTTGTTCTTAAACTTGTCCAAACTTTCTTCTTAGTTAAAGAATATCTGTTTGAGTCAATATATAGACTTGTGGTTCTAACTTAGTAACCCTATATCTGAACAAACAAATAGAGGTTCGGTTGTATAGTGTGAACATTTGAAGGTGGGATGATGATAAATGTTAGGATATCACAAGTGGGTTGAGTGTACATCAGAGAAATAATAAAAATAAATAAAGAATTAATATATATGAATAGGCCCCAAACTTAATATCTTAAACTTTTGGGACAAGTTGAATTTTAAATATGTGCATTAGTGCCTTGCGTCGCACACGATACGCGGCTCCCGTTCTACCCCAATAACTAGCATCAGAGCTACAAAAGAATAATATCAAACTAATGAATCTCTTCAAAAGAATACACAGTTGTTCGGAATTTAATTTCGAAAAGTCTCTTATTTTTATACTCTTTCTCTTTTTTAGTTTTCCTAATTTGTGTGAAACTTATATTTTAACCTTTCTTTTAAGGTTGGAGGAAGTATATATATACTATAACTTTGTAAATTTAATAAACAGACTCTTTTTGCTAAGTGAGTATTCATTCTATTTCCAAATTGGAGTATCATTTGTCTGACTTTATTTTTCAAACTTATCATAATCATACTTTAATTTTCACTTAATTTCTTACTCAGTTCTCTCTTCTTTGATTACATGTCACTCGACTTTCATTTCGTGGTTTTGTATTTGTTTTGCGACTTAATCATACTATGAACGATGCGACAGGACTTGTGCAATTTATGAGCGCATTAGGCAAAATAGTACGAGGTGCACATGTTCCATCTGTTCCTCCTGTGTAGCAAAGAGAATTACTCAATGCAAGAGGCTCACAACACCTTACATGCATCCATCATGAATACGATGAAGTGATTGATAGTAAAGGGACCATAATCCCCCATGATGATATGGTCCAATGTTCATTCTTTTTTGGCCCCACCGAAATTCGTGCCCTTTGACGATTTGTTCCTCCTCACCTTCGCGAGTGTTCTACAATCGAAGTTCTCACAACTTGTCTATGGAGATGTCGCACTCGCGCCTTATATCCAGATCCTACGGAGGAGGTGCGCTTGCTTTGCCTTGTTAATGCACACAAAATTTAATCCTCCTCTGCCTGTGGGATACTATGGGAACGCATTTGCGTTCCCACCAGCCATAACAATAGCAGGAAAGCTTTGTCAGAATCCAATGGGATACGTGCAGAGCTAATGGTTATGAAAGGTCGACCTCCTTTCAAGAGCGTTGGAACCTTTATAGTGTCTGATGTGACTCGTGCCAGATTTGAGAATGTGGATTTTGGGTTGGGGAAAGCAGTTTATGTCGGCCCAGCTAAGGGTGGAGTAAGTGACTTTCCCCAAATGATTAGCCTTTATATACGTTCGAAGAACAAAAATGTTGAGAATGGGATTGTGGTGCGTATTTGTTTGTCGGCTCTTGTCATGGGAAGATTTGTGATGGAGCTTGATTGCATGTTGAAGGAGAATCAATTGGTCACCAGTAATGGTCCCAGTTATATGTTGTCACCCTTATAAATAATGGTCACCCCATTTGACATTGAGTAGGCGAAACAAGAGACATTTTTGGAAAGAGTTACACTTTCTCCTCGATGTGTAACTTATAATATAAAGGATTTTTTTATTTTTCTTTTGTTTGAACAGTAAAAATATTCTACTATCATTAAACGATCTTAAGACACTGATTTGAACTATTAGGGTATCTGATTCACATTAAACGGTCACTAGACGATCTTAATTAAGGGCATACCTCCCATAGCTTCAAGAGAAAAGAGAGCAAACTCTCTTATCCACCAGACTAGCCTGTTGGAGTGTGTGAACTATTTATGTTTTTTTATTTAATATATAAGTAATGGTTTCAAAAAAAATGTTGACTTCAATAAAATATAATTTGAATTTATATTCACATTTTAGAGAGTGTATGCAGGCACCATATATAACATTTAGGCTCGTGTATTAAAGGTCCAAACGACGTACGATTTTGTGAATTTTTTGTGGTTGCCCATCATGCAATGTTTGAAAGCGGAACACATAAATGAGCCTAATTCCCCCTTATAAGTTATATGTTGTCATCCCTTTATATAATGAATATTGCTATGATGAGAATTTTTTTTTATAAAAATTAATTTATAAAATGATCTGATAAAATAGTAGATTTTCTGATCATAACTAATCACAATCAGTCACATCATTTTGTATTTATCATTTATAAATATTCTTTTGCACCAAAATATTATCCCCAGTTGATAGCGAATTGACAAAACAAATGTTGGATACTTAGTTCCACCTCCTTTTTGTTAATTCTGTTATAAAAACTGATATTCAGGAAAGGGTCATTACCCCTAGGTGTGTAACCCATAACATAAATATTGTGTGAACTGTTTAAGTTTTCTTAGTTATTTTGAAAAGGGTACCCTAGATTAGGCATGCACAACAGGTCCGGCCTGGGCCTGTCATGCCTTTGTCATTGACCAAGTCAGGTTGAGTCTTTGACTTTTGGCCTACAGGCCAGGTCAGGCTTAGCACTCAAAAAGGGGGACCTGTTGAGGCCTGCAGGTCAGGCCAGACCTGTCCGATTTGATCCATTCAAATAATTTTTTTAATAATTTTAAATATTATTAAAATACCAATTAAAATTTTAAACTTAATTGATGTATTAATTAAAAGTAATGTATTACAAGTTATAGTTTTCAAATTACAATAATAAAAAATATATTTTTTATTATTATTATTATTTTATAAATGATTTTCTAGTTGTTACGCTAAGTATTTATTAAAATAAAGATGCAATGAAAGATCTGTAAGAAGTGTAGATTGCTAGCTAGGTAAGAAAAATATTTATATATTACACTAGTCAATGTGTTTTCATGGATTTCTTTATTCGTATATAAACAAATATGCATGAATGAACGTATTAAAAGACGTCAATTTTATTTTGTTTATTGAATGAGTTGTCACAAAGATGAAGTTTTCATCTGCAGTGGAAGAATTAAACTAGCGAATAAAGAAAATTGGCAGGCCAAACCGAATTTTGGGTGAACCATGCCAGGCCCCAGGCCGGGCCAGGACTCAAGTCAGGCCGGGCTTATTTGCAGGCTAGGTCAGACCGGATTTAAGCCAAAAAAATATGACATGTTCATGGTCTTCAAGTCAGGCTGAGCCAGACCAGACCTTAACCAGGCTGAACTTTGATCAGACCGAACTAAGACCGAGCTGCTGGTCACATACTATTTGTGCACCACTACTCTAGATGTGTAACCTATACTATATATAAGAAAAATTCTAGACTAAATGTTATGCGAATTGTTTATGTTTTGGTAGTTATCTTGGGAATGGTTATCCCTAAATGTGTAATTCTATGTTGTGCGAACTGTTTAAGTCTTCTTGATTAATATATAATTAGTTATGGCTTCAAAAAAAAAAGTGTCGGATTCTTCAATAAAATATAAATTGAATCTATATTAACATTTTAAATAGTGTATGCAGGCACCGTATATTACCTAACAAATTGTCAGTTCATTGTTAAAGGTCCACACATGACCAAATTGTTAGGTTCATGTATTAAAGATATTCCTTCAAAGTAATAAGGGAGTAAAATAACCCTCCATGGAAGTAAAATTGGATATTCAAACATTCTATAATATTCCGAATTTTAATTATTCTTGTCCGCAAAAGATTTGTATACATGGTCCATACCAGAAATCTATGGAGAAGGGAATAGTGCCATTAAATTCTTAATTATAAAATTAGAGAGTTTTACGATTTTCAATAACAACATCACGAAAAAAAAATTAAAAATTATTTTATTAATCATATTAAATTTTTAATTTTTAATTTTCTCCTAAATTTTTACGTGACATATTGTTAATAGATGGTGTAAAACTCTAATTTTACATATCATCTGTATATAATTTATTATCTTGTTAAAATTATTGTACATAAGAGAACCCAGGGTAAGTGGAATCCTACTCAATATACTCTTAATCCACGGCTCCGTGTGTATTTAATCTAAACCAAGAGAATATTATTTATTCCTAAAACATCACGAATCGATGTCTCCATCTTATCGGATCATTCCCAACCGCAAAATGAAAGTTCTTAAAATAAATGGTCTTGCTATGTACCATGTACTTTGAAAGATTTCAATCAAATTATAACTGTCATATATGAGCATACATAAGATAAATAAAAATTAAAAATGACATTATTCTAATTTATTTTAAATTTTTACATTGATTG